>CM030839.1:0-87500 GCA_018105865.1 Metaphire vulgaris | reverse complement strand
TTTAAAATTCGATTTTTAAATAAGAATTTATAATGAAAGCGTCTAAGCATTCAGAAACACAAATGCTCAATATCCGATCAATTTTATCAGAGGTCCCATACAAATAGCAGCAGAGATTTAATTAAATAGATTTTGCAAAGAATTAGACAGAAACAGTTGCTCGGTTTTGTGCCTAATTGTGGCAATGCGGTTCCCAAAGCTTTTGAAAATTGTCATTTGCGGCTCGCACATTCTATGAGGTTGGCCACCCCCGATCTATAAAATAGTCTAAAATTGTCTAAACATAGGCATGCTATAACGTTGTGGCCCGTCAAGGTACAGAAAATTAGGAAATATGGCCCACCAAGTGAAAAGCTTTGGGAACCTCTGGGTTAGGCATTGGGATCCGTCTACGTCTTACTTGGCGCTGTGCGATCGGTTCCCGTCGAAGTTAAGCAACGTCGAGCGCAGTTAGTACTTGGATGGGTGACCATCCCGGGATCTAACCGTGGTGCCGGCGGCCAAACAAGCCGTTTATCGCTTAGACGTCGATAAATTGATAGCAGCGCTAAGCTGCGAAAGGTAAAACGCGGGTAACTCTAGAGAAAGTAATGGCAACCTACTCTAGATAAATGGCGCAAGCCACCTGCGTTGCTGCTTGCCTAGTAACCGAAGATCAGCACCAGCCCCTACGCTCGAAATCGAGTATGGGACTACAATTACATTTTACTACGGCTTTAACCTTTAACTCCCTCCGGATAGCCTAACAAGCAAAAAAATGGTAATCGCCACTACAATAGGGGCCCGTATTTTGCCCGTAACTGGGAAAAGGTTGGGAAAGACTGGGTTAACCTATGCATGGGCTGGGTTGGGCTGGGTCAGACTTCTCCATATTTATGGTGGGTTTTGTTGGGTTGGGTGGGAAAATAAGTCAGAAATTGCATTTTATTACGGTGGGTTGAGTTGGATCAAGTGGCCCTATTGCCGGCTTGGTAAGTTGGGTTCGGTTGGAGATTTTATGGGTTGTATTGGGTTCAAAAAAGAAAACATGTCCATCTCTGTTCCTTTTGACTTTGAAATTTTTATTATAATAATGCGATTTACAGTGGTTTAGGAGGCTAAGTTGGCCTGTGTGAAAACCACTGTTGTATACATTACGCTTTGCATTACACTTTACATTAGGGGCCCACACACTATACAGGCAGGCCCGTCAAGAGGGGCAGGGCCCAGTGGCCCGGTGATCTGTAGGGGCCTCGGGGGGAAATGGTCCTCAAAATGTTATCTTATGCAATACTATTTATTATTATTATGAAGATGCTGAAGGCGGTTTGGGGAGGAGGGGCGTTGAAGGGATTGCTTGTCCTTCAACATCCTGAAAAGTCTGACAAGCAAAAAAATCATCACCAATCAGCAAATTTTCACTTTTGATATGTACAGTATAGTTTTGTTTATTTTTGAAAACTTTAGAACTTTTTTGAGAACAAACTTTTTTAAATATAATATAAATATTATATAAATATAAATATTATATAAATATAAATATTATATAAATATAAATATTATATAAACTTTCAAACTTTTTAGAGACCTGTGACCAACGGCATAGCCAGGAATTTGGGTGGGGTATAAATCCTAACCAGTCATTGATTTTTTTTTTGGGGGGGGGGGTATATATGCCAATATACCACCCGTTGCTATGCCGCTGCGCGCGACTGCTCTGCCCAATGGCGGCCTCCACAATTTCGCATTATGGCCTATGGCTTGAAACGACTCGTATCATCTCTCGTCTCTCCTAGGCGACTGTCTATCTCAGTTAGAACGTTAATGAGCCAAGGCCAGGTGGGCAGGTGCACACGACGAAGCACCTGTAATCAACGCAGGTGGTATCAATTTCCGATACAAACGTATTCATCGAATGGCAGGTGACCTTTCCTCGGCGCTTAACTTCTCTTCCAACAATTCGATGCGAATCCGAGAGTGAAGAGACCGCCGTCCGCCTTATTATTCAACTCTACAAATATTCCGTCTTCTTCTTCGAACGAAGTCCAATCACTGCGTTTCCTTAAGAGTAAAATGCGGTTTGTATACTTTTTGCTGATATTTCGAGAGGAGAGACAGTGCCGAAGACGCCATAGAAGCGATGCATGATGACGGTTGACTCGAGGGCTCCCACTGCGCCACTAAAGCGAAGCGAACAATGGGACGGGTGCCGACCCCTCCCCCCCCATAGTCTCAATTTACTCCCAACAATAGGAACACTTTGTTAAGAGACCGAAAGACACTGATTAACTGTCAGCTGTACGGCCCCTCACCCCTCCTCCCCATCCGCCACAGATGCAATTGCATCATTCCTTAACCCTAGAACGCATGACGGGGTCATTTTGACCCCGAAGCAAGTATTTTGTAGAATAACTTTCTCTCCGAAAGCGAGCCATGGTGACATCTTCCTATAGGCTACAAGTTAGACAAAGATAATGTAGGTTTGTAAATTTTGAACACCCAAACCAAACTACATAGGCCTATGTTTATGTAAGTAGTGGTAGTATGCGCATGACGGAGTCATTTTGACCCCCGAATGGTACTAATACATTCTAGGGGAATCTGGACGATTCTTGCGATAGAATCCATCATCATTAATATGGTCCCTCTTATTTTATATAATAATAAATAATAATAATAATAATAATAATAATAATAATAATAATAATAATAATAATAATAATAATAATAATAATTTACAATGATATCTGAAACGTTTCCTGTGGTTTTATTACATGTGAAGTAGAGATTATCAGCTGTCATAGATAATTATTAGTTGTAAATTGTTGTAATTTGTAAATGGCGACTAAAAGTGAGCAAAAAGATTTTGTAACCCAGAAACTCTGAATAGGATTAGTGGTTAGCTAAATGACCATGCTAGTGATAGTTCGGATGTGGCATCACCTGACGAAGACAAATCGGACCAACCTGTCATTCCTGAACAGGAGATGAGTCAGTCCAATGCTGATAAGGGATGCAATGATTCCTCGTCACTGATGAAAGTTTGGCGGCTGTTAGTGATATCAGCGACCAAACTGTTGAGGCAGTTAGTAGACGCAAAACCAGAGATTATATGTATAGCACTGTAGGCTGTAGCAGCGTCAGGACGAACTTGGAACTCTGTTCCTCCCATCGAGTCGCAGACAGTTCAAGTCGATCTAATTACGAAAGAAGTCGGGCTGCGGACGCTGCAAGGAAAATAGGGACAAAGCCGGATGCATTCTCTTTGTTTTTGTCGGATTCAATGTTGAATGGCATACTCAAATATACCATAATACCAACAAATATTCTCTGCATAAACTGCAGTCGGAAGGAAAAGATCCACTGAGTTGGATTTCAGTTACACTTCTGGAGCTGAAGACCGTCGTAGGTTTGCTGTATTTGATGTAAGCTTATGCATAAGATGTCATGGTGCCTGCAAGGGACAATACGAATCGAGAAGACAACTGTGGAATTCTGGACCACTCGGACGACCCATATTTACTGCTACTATGTCAAGAAATCGTTTCGAAGCAGCTCTTTCCCACTTGCAATTCGATGACGCGTGGACGCCGTGGAGTTCACCGTCAGTCAGACACAGTTGCTTTCATTTCAATCATTTCGTGACTCGTGGATCGCCTTCATTGCCAACTGTTTGGAAAACTACGTTGTGTCACCACACGTCACAATAATATAATAACATATAATATAATATAACAAGGTTTAAAGTGGTTCAGTAGGGACTGCCCTGTGTGAGAACCACTGTAAATGAGCAGCTCATGCCATTTCGTGGGCGATACCCATTTCGACAATAGGTCTACTTACCGAGCAAAACAGACAAATATGGTATGAAAGTATGGTTGTTGGCTGACTCAGATATGGGCGCCCGCAGAAATTTTTCCAGGGGGTGCAAAACGAGGTCTTGTGACGAAAGAAATGAACAAATTTTCCAGAGGGGGTGCAAAACAAGATTTTGTGACGAAAGAAACAAGTAATTTTACTTTTTTCATAATTCAACAATTTTTCAAGGGGGTGCAATTGCACCCCCTTGCACCCCCCTCCGGACGCCCATGGACTCAGAGTTCTATTATGTGTACAATGCGAAACAATAGACCTACATTGGCAAAGAAGGTGATGGTGTGCAAAGAAATCTCTGTTGGGACCCTATACTTACAACTACATACCTAGTAACAAATAGTTGGCCCCATGCGTAGAAGTTGAACTGTTGCCACCCCAATGTCCCCACTTGCCAAATCCTGGAGCCGCCACTGCTGTGGCCATGTATAATTGTTTGCAGTTTATATGCCATAAATAAATAGTTTTATAGACCTAATAATGTAATAAATAAATAGGGCCTAGTTTTATAACTTTGTTATACATGGCTGCTGTTTGGGTCCATTCTGACCCCGTCATGCGTTAACGTTTGTAAAAAGCTGCTCTAGGGTTAAACACAGACTGGTCAGTGACATCTGTACATAAGCACTTGGACACCGAAGCCAAATGAGGGGCTGACAACTGTAGACAGACCATTATAATGACTAGGCAAAGAAGTATAGCACTCACAACTATGGCAGGGCTTCGCTTGGATATCTAACTAAAAAACAGCCACATTTACTACTAGGCCTACAGTACTACAACTATGCCCTCCTATCACTTTTATCTGTTGTTTAAATTCGAAAAAGCAACAGTGTATAGAAACATTGCACATGGCGTCGAGGCTCCGCTCAGCACTTGACCGATGTACGATTAATGGCGATTGCTATGATGTGCAGTCGAATGGTGAACGCTGTTTCGATGACGATAATAATAATAATAATAATAATAATAATAATAATAATAATAATAATAATAATAATAGACTAATAATAATGTCAACGGTGGATCTGATGTCGTCGTAGACAGGGGCGCCCACACAAGGGGGGAAAGGAAGCAAATGCTTCCTAGAAAACCTAGGGAGGGAAGAAATTGCCCCCTGAGTTTTGGTATTACGTTAGAGTAGCATATTAATTCGATAAGCCCCTAAATGCCTGTGCAAGTAAATTACTGGTTTCACTACAGTACAATTTTGTAACTTCATATAAGCTTAGGGGCTGTCCATTAATTATGTCAACAATTTTTGGGCAATTTTTGACCCCTCCCGGGCCTCCTCCTTGTCAACAACTGTCAACTTTCAGCTACCCCTATAATTACGTCAAAAACTTTTGACCCCCAACCCCCAAGATCAATGACAGGTCACAATAACAAGGTTATTATTTTTAGCGGTGCTGACCATTTTTTCCTGTTTTGCTCATCGAGTGTCAAAATGTGGTGGTGATGACCTTTTTTCCATGCTTTTTCCATTGTAATAATTAGTAGTAGGCTATTCCATGAAATTTCCTATTTTTTGATTACTTGTAAAAGTGAAATTGTTGACGTCAACTTCTCTTGACCCCCCCTTTCAACAACTGTCAAACTTTTTCAAACCCCTCCCCACTAAATTGTTGACGTAATTAATGGGCAGCCCCATACCGATACTCAATTCAAGTTCAAGTTTATTATTATCAGGCATTCGAAAAATTTTATTATTATTGTCACTTTTACGTACAGTCATTCTAATGATGAAAAGTGCAAACTTCCTGTGAAATATAAATCATTTATAACAAACTAATAGACTCACATGAAGTTTGCATTCCAAATTAGACTACTGCAACTCCCTCCACTAGGCCTACTGCAGCCTTCCAAAGACCTCCATCAACAAATTACAATCCATTCAAGACTGTGAAACGGTGCAATTAGATATTGTTAATAACTTGTTTCAGTCAGCTGCCTTAAGTCTAGTTATCCCTTTTGCAGTTGTTGCAGCTTTAATGCCTCTAAAATGATGTAGGCCTAGGTGTGGTTGTTGGAGAAATCTAATTTTTAAACTAAATACTAAACAAAATAGATAATTTGCAGGTAATTTGGAATAGTTTGCCAGCGCAATTACTGCAATTTCTTTAGTTTCAATTAACTTACATTTAATAGTGCTTTGAGGCTGTTGGAATTTTTCAGAATTTGAGAATTAGAAGTTACTGGTGTGAGACCTATCCTGGTGCACCAAAGTGTCCGATGTAATGTCCAAAACGCACTGAAACTCACTATGAGCATCTATTGATTTCAAAAATTTTCCGGGGTTATATCCTGGACCCCAGACTTTTTTCCATAAATTTGCGGCGGGGTGTCAATGTCCAGGGTCGAGTGTCATACTGCTAGTTTTTCATATAATAATAATAATAATAATAATAATAATAATAATAATAATAATAATAATAATAATAATAATAATAATAATAATAATAATGTTATGTAGATAAATCCATGCCGGATCCCCGTTTAGATGTAGGAGAGGGAAGGGAGGACAGGGAAGGAGGGAAGCTGCTTCCAGCAGCCAGGGTGGATGGGCGCCCCTGGTCGTAGATTTCTAATCGAGAACAGACAGCGGCTTAACTAAGAAAATTAACTCGCCATTTTCCGTTCTACCGATTATTATGAAAGCGGCACCAACGAGATTATAACGACGAGGTCGCGTCGCATGTGACGCAATTCATGGAATCCTAAATTATTAACTAATAATTAAAATACTAAATATATAATATATGTAATAAATATATAATAATATATATATTAACTAATAATTTACAATTCCATGCGCAATCGCATGACACGAGTAATTCATCGTACATTTGCCCCCGATCGAGAAGATGGGCCCCTGTGGCTACGGCCGGGGTCCTGTTCCAGCGCACACCTTGGCACTGCGCGTGGCCAGCCTCTGTCCATGATGCAGGTTTCCTGCCGTCGGTTGGTCAGAACTACAACTAATCGACCCTCAAGACAAAGTACAGTAATTATTCAAGTGTCAATAGGCCAGACTGTCTCCAACGTCTAGAGCAGTGGTTCCCAACGTGGGGCGTACGCCCCACCGGGGGGCAATTTCATTATTTAGGGGGGCATTTGGGCAATTTCATTATTTCAATGTTTAACATTTTTAGAACAGGATAATTAAAATGACGATTGTTAAAGAACTTTATATGAAATATAGACTCGTAGAAGAAGATTACGTATATTAAATGCAATTCAGTTCTGTTTTGCATGTTTTGTATCTGTCGTTGCTGTTTTTCATATAATTTCAAGTTATTCCGATAATACAATTTCTGTGATTGCTTCTGTGCGTGTGTCACTGGGGGACATAAGGATTTTAAAACGACTTTGGTGGGGCGTGGCCTAAAAAAGGTTGGGAACCACTGGTCTAGAGGGAGGGGCGAAACCCGCTCTTTAGATCTGTTATCTTGTCTACAGAATCAGCGGTCACAGCCAGCCGGCCAAGGTGGGAAGGGAATTTGCATACAGTCAAGTCAGTGCCCATGCATTGGTTGGCTACAAGAGAATGGCTCAGAGTTTTCCAGAAAGACCAGTCCACGTCGTGATGTTGTCCACCCAGCCTCCACCTCAGTCGTCCCCGGCTTCTGTTTCCCTCCACAAGTCCTGTGACCAAACTGCTCTCGGTGGTGCCATGTGGCTGTCTTATCACGTGTCCAAAGCTAACTCAAGTTCCTTGTTTTTACGTGATTCAGTAGTTCTTTTTCTGTTTTGGCCAGGTTGTAAACTTCCTCGTTAGTTAGTAGCTTGTTCATGGTATACGACGTAGCAGTTTTCTTATGCACATGTTCTCAAAAACCTGTATGCGTTTTTCTTCGTCTTTTCTTAGCCTCGAGGATTCGCGTCCCTATGTCGCCCTGTGTTTAATCTAGGCCGTTTCCGGGGGAAAATTGCCCTTTCCCTTCCGGAAATTTCAAATTCCCCCCGGAAATTTTGGAATACTACATGGACTAACAGCGGTCCCTAGCAGAATTTCCCCCGGCTTTGTCAGTTTCTCCCCCGGAATTCAGGAGTCTAGATTAAACACTGAATTGTCGCCTCTGGCCATACCGAGGTTTTCATCAATCGCAGTTTGTGGTAGGGTTAGGGTTAGCATTAGGTCAGCTCATTAATCCTGAAATCGCGGCGTTTTTCGCTTTAAGACAGACAGACGGAACTTATTAACCGTGTGTACTATGGTCTACTATAGATGGTCAACAAAGCAGCGGTTCCATTATGTAGGCGTTTGTTCTGCATAGATGTCGAATTGTGAGGGATTTTGCGTCGAAGACTGAGAGTGTAAATCAAGCGAAAGAGATTCGACGGATGTTAACTGTTGCTGTTTCTTCTTGCTCATTATTCAATCGAACTCAGAACCGATCGGATTTACGTCGCTAACAGACGTTGCCATTGTCTGTGCATCGGTTGTCGTTGTTGTTGCACTGGGGGTTGGTCCCGGTTTGGAATGAAGTTGACGTAACATGGCCTCAGAGCATCGACCGCCAATATTAATGTTACGAGGAACAGAAGAGTTTGCAATCATTGTTTCTGTGGCCACACAGGCCTATGGAAGTATCTAGAACCCAATGGCACCGTGGCATCCAACTTCAAGCGATGAGCAGTCGACTGTTTGGATTACGTTCTTTGTTTACATTAAACAGACTCTCGTCTGACTGTCCAATGTTCGACTTCTATCGCAGAGAAAGAGACGGTGAGTAAAATAGATCTATTGCAGTAAAAGGGGCTGCCCATTAATTATGTCAACAATTTTTGGGCAATTTTGACCCCCCCTTACAACAGTGTCAACAACTGTCAACTTTCACTTGACTTGACACCCCCAATTACGTCAAAACTTTTGACCCCAAGGTCAATGACAGGTCCCAATAACAAGGTTATTATTTTTGTGGTGATGACCATTTTCCCTGTTTTGCTCATCGAATGTCAAAATGTGGTGGTGATGACCTTTTTGCCATGCTTTTTCCATTGTAGTAATTAAGTAGTATTCCATGAAATTTCCTATTTTTTGATTATTTGTAAAAAGTGAAATTGTTGACGTCAACTTCTCTTGATCCCCTCTGTCCCCTGTCAAACTTTTTCAAACCCTCCCCTAAATTATTGACGTAATTAATGGACAGCCCCTTAGCTAATAATGCAAGTGATTTGTGGGTTAACCAGACATAGAAATATATATTAAATGAAAGATATCCAATTATTATGATTATTATGTTCGAATAAAAAATAATGTAATATTTATGTTAAGAATCTAAAATATAAAAACTTTTAGTGTTGCCCTTTTCAATACTGGGCCATTATTTTATAATGCAAGCAATAGTTTGGCCATCTGGTGAATGAAACCAAATTTTACGAAGGCCTGTATTATAAAATGAAGGCTTTCAAGTTACTATTGAATTATAAATTCTCGCTTTTAAATATTTGTCTAAATATTAACATTGCAGCTTAGCCTATGCAGAAGCGTATTCTTGTTAGCTGTTTATACTCTTTGCTCATTGTGACCTAGCTGATTAGTTGTTTTGATGAGTCTCACCACTTTAAAATGCTCGGCGGTAGCGTATACAGCCAGTGGCGGCTCTAGGATTTGGCAAGTGGGGGGGCCGTTCGGGTGGCAACTTCTAATCATGGGGGCCAACCATTTGTTGTTTAATGTATATAGCATTAAGTATAGGGTCCCAACTGGGGGCCAGACACTCAATAGGGGGCAGAGGCCAACACTCTCGTGACGAGTTTTCACTTTTCCCTTCAGCTATTTGTCGTTTCTCTGGCACTTGAAGAGTCAATCATTTCACACACTTTAAAATCTACTTTCATAATGGCTTCGTACAAGTGGCGTTGCACTTACATTCTTCGGAGAAGACAACGACACTCTATAACAAATATTCCACTTCCATTGATGAGTCAATACAAAAAACCTACAAATTATTATTGTATGTGTAGACCTAACCATCGCAAATAGTCTCGACTAATGGGGGATGGTGTAGTCCCCCAACTTTCTGGCTATCGGCTTGTTAAATCATTTCTTCGTTAATTTCATAATGTTTTTAGCCTTTTACACTGGCCATTAAGTTTTTTGCCTCATCACAATCCTGTCGCACTGCTCTCACAAATGCGAGAACTTTCGTTCTGTCAGTCCAGTGGTTACTAAAGCATAAAGGTAACAAGGATCTATTGGAGCAAAAGCTGAGATGAAATGCAGAAAGTTTACTTAGAATGGAAGAAAACAGCGAGACAGGCTTATGAGAAAAGGCAACAGAAATGGACGAGTCCTTTTCAGTCGGAAATTGAAAAGCGTTCAAACCAACTGGACAAACAGAGGAACTCCGCCAATGCCGTCAATAGCACGCAGTGGCAAGATCTTCAAAGGAATGATTCTGGTCATCTTGACAATGCCCAAATGGGTCGTCCATAAATTACGTCACGCGGTTAGGGGGAGGGGATCCGGCAATTTGTGACGAAGTGTGACGACGCGGGTGAGGGTCCCGTAAATGTGACGTCACGCAAAACAAATTTAGGTCAAAATTTAGGTCATGGCCTTTGACCTTTTTTGCTTGTCAGGGATTTTGGAGAGGAAAAATACAATTATGACCTTTTTTGCTTGTCAAGACTTTTCGGAATACGAAAATGGGAGGGGGTCGGCCCGATGTGACGTCATATTTTAGGGGGTCCGACGTTTTGTGACGTCGCGTTACGTAAAGGAGGTCAAAAAGTGCCCAATTCGAGTGACGTAATTTATGGACGACCCCAAAGAGACTAACAAACATTCTCTCTACCTGTTTATATATGCTCGTAGCCTAGTTACTCACACTCTTCCGTATATGAATTGCATGTTTCCTTTAGGTTACGCGCTAAGAATCTATAATAATAATAATAATAATAATAATAATAATAATAATAATAATAATAATAATAATAGCGCTATAAAATGTGAGCTCTCTATACAAAATAACATTGTGGCGCCGTATTTTTCTGTACTCTTAACATTTCATTATAATAATTTATAGTTAATTCCTGTTAGCCCAAATATATTAAAAATTTTATCCGTTAATTATTGTTAACAAGTAGAATTTTAATTGAAAACTAAAGCGCGAATCTTGTTGTCGTATAATATTAGTGTACTCAATGTAAATTGGTTAAATGTCGAGTCAAGTTCAAACAAAAATAGCAATAGGTATAATGTCTTTCTTTTATTTTAGCAAAGTACCGTTTCATTTTAAAATTGCTGTTATTTAGAGCAATATAAAATAAATAACAGCGACTAAAAAATTAGGCGAATTTCAAAAATAAACTATATATTTATTTCATACCGGACTCAATACAGATAGAACATTTCGCATCTATGGAAATGAAGAAAACAATATTAAGCACTATGTTGTATAGTATATAACACTTGCAGAAATTAATTAACTAATATTTTTGACTTTATTATTCTTTTTGTATTTTAAAACAAAGCTAAAGATGCGAAATTAAACTTCTTTTCAAAGTTTTCTAAAACATTATTTTACTTAATGCCATAATGCTTAATGCTAAATAAAGAAGGTACAACGCCATAGATCTAAATATTGTGAGGAACTCTCTACCTGTATACAAATTCGCCATTTGAGCAAGAGGGGCACATTGCAACATGCAAATGGCTAAACTGTACAATATTCAACACACGCTTCTTAGAGACTTGTGTGTTATTAACGAATCAAAGGAATCTAATATCCCTTAAAGACTAATTTCTTTTAACTAATTTTAGCTAATTTAACCACAAAACGTTGCGTTGTGTGGTTAAATTAGCTAAAATTAGTTAAAAGAAATTGGAATCTCTTTAAATTCAGTTATTTACTCTTTATACTACCCCCGTGGTGTTCCTTCAAATAAGCTTCTTAATTCTTGTTAAGCGGGCTATATTTAGACACACCAGCTCAACTGATAAAATTTGAATTGCTGAAATATGTAGTAGGTCTCCTGAAAGATCCTATCGGGAAGTAGGCCTAACTCTGCTCGCGATCATGATGTGATATCTCTGTTTCAGTTCTCTCATAAATTCAATTTGCGAAGCTTCTCTTTATCATATTCGAGGCATATGTCCCATCAAACAGCTGCTCCCCAAGCCTGTTCTATAATTCAGATAGCCGATGCATTGGTATTTAGTCGCCTAGATTAATGCAATTCCCTGGGGTTTTTGTCTTTTGACATCACAAGATCAATTGAGCAAACACTTCTCAGAGCACAGAAATCCAATACAATCTCCCAGATTTGAACTCGTAGACCCAGTTAGTCAGCTCTTGCATTGGTTTCCTACCAAACAACTTGTCTTGTCTTCATCCATCCTCGCTACGAGGGTAGACCGCATCATGAATGAGCTTGTTCCACTGTTTTCTGTTGTCTGTCATTCGGGTCGCCTTTTCCATAATGTTATCAGTCCATCCACTCCTGGGTTTGCATTGTTTTCTTTTACCATCATTTGTGCCAACTGCCTTGTATCATTTCCTTTTCAAAACAGACGCCCAGAGCCTGTTTCCCTCGTGATGTGGCCGAGATACGACAGTTCTCTTCTTTTGATGTACTCCGAAAATTCTCTTGTTACGCCTCCCTTCTCTAATGCCCATTCATTAGTTATTTTCTCTGCACAGGATATAATATTATGCAGAATCTGTCTCAATTCTTTCTTTTCGAACGTCTTGACTCCAGACCCTCCAAACCAAACCCAATCCAAACCCTCCAAACAAGTAATTGATTATAAAATCTGTCTTTTGCTCTACAAGTAATAAAACCATGTTACACATTGAATCAATTATCTTAATTTAAACACAGCTCATCCCTCAACAGTGTCGGTTCTGAGGTGGAGCTGGTGGGATGTAGCCTCCAAGATTTCAATTTTACCCCACAAGTAATAATAGTAGGAGACCTTTTTGTGTGTCAGATATTTTCAGGGTTAGGATAGACAGACATGTCAAACTGGGGCCCGTGGGCCGCATGCGGCCCTTTACAAGATGCCCAGCGGCCCGCACAAAGATTTCTACAAATTATAAATGTTTTTTAGACAACACAATTTCTCAAGTCGATCGCTTTTGTGTGATTTTTGGATCGTTTTTGTGTGATTTTGTATGCACATTTATGTTTCTTATTTGAAGTAACCAAAAAATGAAGCACCGAATTTAATTAAATATTAAATATATTTCAGTTATTGTAATGTGCACAATTAATTGTTGTGTGTGGCCCCCATGACAATACCAATGTGAGCCACGCGGCCCTTGGGGGACCCTGAGTTTGACATGTCTGGAGTAGACGACCTTTTACACTTTTTTAGAGGTTGGGAAGTTGGCGGTCATTGAATAGGGCATAGCCACCAATTTTTTTCCGGCTAGAACCGCCATTGTCTCTGAGCCTACTAATCTCTCCACCAGATACTCCACAGGTCCTTAATTTGTTCCTCTTTCTAGTGCAGCCTTTGACGCTAGTAGGCGTTCTTCGGTGTGTAGTCGCATGCTTTGGAATTCACTCCCAGCATCACTTCATATGTCTGTTTAGCTTGGCCAAACAGGCATACAAAGTAACCTGATATCCCTCTCGTCGATCAAACTGACCATCCCAGCCTCACCTGTCTCTAATTAATTCGGGTTTGATCAAGCCCCAGTTTGGTTTGGTTCGTCATATCTGCTGATGCCTAACAGAGCCGTGGCTAGGAGGCAGGGAGGCAAGCTTCTTCGGGCGCCGTCCGGGGGACGCCAGAGACCATTGTTGATTTTATTCACGACGGTATTGCCAGTATGACAAGTGAAAAAGGTCATCACCCGCGTTCTGTACACTACTTCCTTCACTGCTTCACTCCTACAACGTCGTGAAAAGGGGATGTCCATTAGTTATGTCAACAATTTTTTGGCAATTTTGACCCTCTCCCCTTGTCAACAACTGTCAACTTTCAGTTACCCCTATAATTACGTCGAAAACTTGACCTCTCCCCTCCCCAAGATCAATGACAGGTCCCAATAACAAGGTTAGCCTATTATTTTTTGCGGTGATTACAATTTTATCCCTGTTTTGCTCGACGAGTGTCAAAATGTGATGGCTATGACCTTTTACCATGCTTTTTTCCATTGTAATAAGTAGTCTTCCATGAAATTTTCTATTTTTTAGTATTTGTAAAAAGTGAAATTGTTGATGTCAACTTCTCTTGACCCCTCCCTTGTCAACAACTGTCAAACTTTTTCAAATCCCCTCCCCTCTAAATTGTTGACGTAATTAATGGACAGGCATGACAGCCTCAAAGTGTGCTAAGCAAAACAGGTAATCACCAGATTTTAGACGGTTAGGGGCAAACATTGATACCTTGCCCCGTGCGGTAAATACTCTAGTTACGGCTCTGATGCCTAGGCATTACGATAATGGCACAATAGAAATTTAGATTATTAATTGTGAATTGCTTTCTCCTTCGAGTATAATAATCCCATAATAATCAGTAATAGCGCTATAAAATGCAAGTCTCTGGCGTCGCATTTCCCTATGAAATCTGATTACAGGTAGATCCAAAGTTGTACATAGGGTAGATCAACTAATTTAATTTTATAGTTATATCCCTTAACGTAATTTTTAAAATGTGAACTTGTCTGTGAAAATTTAAAAAATAGAATTTCAAAAGAAAAATAATGCCTTGATCAACTGTATTTTATATTATTAGTGTACTCGATGTAGTTTGATCAAATGGCAAGTCCAATTTGAACAGAAATTAGCACCAGGTATAATGTCTTTTTTCAGCTTCATGTTATTTTTAAAATTAGGGTTACTTGTGATAATAACAAACAAACAATTAAGCACGCTAAAAGTAATAGATGGATTTTTAAAATATTTAAAACTATTTCTTACTGGACTTGGTAAATGTGGAATATTACACACAACAGTAAAGAAGAAAACAGCATTAAATGCAGTGGTTTGTGATTTGTAGTACTTGTAAATGTCAATAATTCAATAATCTCAATAAATTTGAGCGTATTCGTTTTGTCATTTAAAAAACAAAGCTAATATACAAAATCTTGCAATTTAACAACAGTTTTAGAAATATTATTGCACCTAATGCTAAATAAATAGTCCCAACGCCATAGATCTAAATATTGTGAAGAAGAAGGAGAAGAAGAAGACTTTATTTCTCAACAAAATATTGTGAGATTAGACGAATGCGGCATTTATTTTCTGTAATATTTTTTAATGCGAATCAACGAACTAGCCTTCTAGCTGTTGTACGGTTGTACGGGTTTTTAATGCTTTTGTTGCATCATGCGATCAATGGACCGATGCTTCCAGTGACGCCTAATTGTGCGTTTCGTGAATTTTAGGGTCAGCCTGGACCACGAGATCCTCCCGGGTCACCGGATCCACGAGGTCCTCCTTGGCGACGAGGACCATCGGCCCATCGGTCAGTCCTTTGCTGCATTCGATTCGAGAAGTATTCAAAGATCACATTCAGAGATTGCAGATTTATTTCACATACAGTGGAAGTTGGAACAGTAAACGGATTCTCAAAGGCTATCTATTCCATTTATGTAAAGTGCTCTTGCTTTTGGCATCTAGCTATGTTATAGCGCTATAGAAATTGTCGAGGTAATAATAATAATAATAATAATAATAATAATAATAATAATAATAATAATATCTGAGCCTATCTCTGAAAGCTAGGTACCGTTACTGAATGTGGAGAGTTACTACATTGGTTTTCACACAGGCTTTACTTAGCCTCCTAAGCTACTTAAAATCACATTATTATTCTTATGGTTAAAATGATTATTTACATCAAATAACTGAATATATATAGTAATATAAGGTATAAATTATATTTTGATAACAAGGTCCTACTGGATATCCCGGAGAAAGAGAGATGTAAGTCAGTTACTGTATTTGTTCAATTGTTGCGCTCTCCATGTTCTAGGTTTGTTGTTCAGGCGATTGGTTCTATGAGTCTGATTGCTGTCATTTATTACATTACGTTGAAAAACAACATAAGTTTAAAGCAGCTTTTATTCAGATTGATGTGTAATGTTGTTATTATTAGCACTTGATTCAGTGCTGACGTGGATGCTAGCAGAGTGCTTGAAAGTCTTAAGTCTTTACTGAACTATAAAAACTTGTTTTGCAGAAACCGAATTGTGTTGTTAAAATAGGTCTAATGGAACTTTTTAGTGAAATTATCTTTTCGGTTTCTGTCTGACAGGGTGAAACTGGATTACCTGGAGGTCCTGGCTTCCCTGGTTCACTTTGTCTTTCTGGTGCTGCTGCCAATCCTGACACTCCTGGTGCCAAAAGTTAAGCGGTTAGTGAATAAGTTTAAGTTACCTGAGTTCTGCTAATTAAATAGTTAATAAATAAGCTTAGCATTCCATGTTGGAACCAGGAAGAGAAAACTTATTTATGATTCCAAGACATGCAATGCATATGCATGGGTAGTATGAGCATTGAGCAAGGGACAAGCCCTGCATTCAGAGCACTAAATGTCTACAATGAAGCAGCATGAAAGATATCCAAATGAATTGGAGAATTTATCTTCAGATTGTTATCTATTTATGGAAGCAACAAATTCAGTTGAGACTTGAATTTTCTGCACACTTAAGTGTACATAAATAACAGTTAACTTTTGTAATTTGTGTATTTGTCTTTTATTCGTTTCCTTGTCTTACATATTTATTGGAAAGTTGTGCTATTTGCATTTAAGGGTCCTCCTGGTGTTGCTGTCCAGGGAGAGCAGGTTGGTTAAATGACTTCTGCTGTAACATTATGTAGAACATTTTGAATGTTTGTAGCTCTTTATTATTTGTTTTTTACTCACTGTTCTGCCTTCTTTTAATAAAAGCTGTCATTGTTAGAAATTAGTTCAGGTGTTTGCAGAGCTCCTACATTTGACCTACTGTACTGCAACTGATGCTATGCTTAGGCAGAAGTTCATGCAGAGAGGTTTGACTTCAGTTAACACCTAAAGCAGTTTCTCTTTGATTTTTGTTCAGGGTCAGTCTGTGGACAGAAGATCGCCTTTATCAGAAGGCCGACTCAAAGGTCCATCTGGAGGAGAGACTGGAGAAAAGTGACCTTCTCCAGTACATGCTCAACCTTCTCTAATAATTTGCAACATTATAATTTTAAGACTTGTAAGTTTATAAGCTTTTGTAAGTAAGCGTATATGTGGTGACTCAGCTGGTGACATTGAGGGATGAGGCTGAAATCTTCTGTGTAGGTTATGAACGATACAGGACCGAGTGACGAGCCTTGTGGCACTGAGCAGTGCAGGGGTAGTTCTGACGATGCCTCCTTATTGTAGTATGACCATTTGCTTTCATCCCTTTAGATATGAGCGAAACCAGCATAGAGGAGTTCCACTCACTCCAAAGCGTTCCTCTAGCACCCATTATATGGATGCGAAACATGGACCATCACCAAAGACTTGGAAAGAAAAATACTAGCCTTTGAAAGAAAATGTTATAGAAAAAATACTAATAATCGGATGGGTCAAAGAAATCACAAATGAAGAACTACCGGTATACGGGAGAATTCAGGCCAAACAAACCATGCTGGAAAGAGTAAAACAAAGGAAACTCCAACTTTTCGGACACATATCCAGAACGAAAGAGGACAGAAAGATGAAAGCTCTAATGTTTGTAATAATGGAGGGTGCCAATAAGAGAGGGAGACCACACAAGGAATGGTGTGATGATATTGAAGAATGGTGTGGAAGCAGTTTACAGAATCTTAGTCACAGAGCAACAGACAGAAAATAATGGCAGAAAACTGTGGAGGTGGCATTATACACCAATGGGCAATGATCCCACGGTTAATGATGATGATGAGCACCTGGAGCAGTATGTCATGATCGACCGTATTGAAAGCTGCGCTTAGATCAAGCTGCACAAGCGCAGACTTTACCGTCATCGATAGCGCGCACTCTGTCATTGCGTACTTTAGTGACTGCAGTTTCTGTGGAGTGGAATCTCCGATATGCTGACTGATGCGCAGGGAGGAGATGGTTGGTTTCAGCGAATTTGGCAAACCTCGACACAACTACTCGTTCTATAAGCTTCGCTACAAAGCTGATATTAGAGATTGGTCGGAATGATTTTATATCACTTGGATCTCACGATGGAGTTTGTGTTTAATTAGTTTATGAAATGGTGACCCTAAACCAAGATTAAATAAAGACACTTTCTGTATCATTACTTGGGACATTGCTTACTCATAAGCACTTAGATATTGGTTGTCAAATAACACCATTTGACTGCATTGAATAACAGGGTTCCAATTTTAGCAAAATAAAGAGTGCCACAGCAATTCACAACTGGAATTAACTAATTGACTGATTTTGTTTTCTCTCTAGGGATCTCCCTCCCAGTCATCGACCGGGATTGCCAGTGCTTCTGAGGCAGAGATCGTTTAAATCATGGTCAGCAGTCTTCTTAATGTTTCAGATATTGATAAATATATGTTATAATTAGAGACCTGGTATTTGTTTAATGTTCAGGTTAAATTGTCCTCTTGTTTATACACTCAGGTGTTAGGCAGCATTCACATTGTCGCTTTCCACCTGCCATTGACGTCTTGCAGTAGAAGAACTTGTAACAGTTGTCTTTCTCCATTGTCTTTAACTTTATCAGTACTGGTGAATCTCTAAGTATTTAGAAGTTGCATTCTTATTACCAAAAGGGCAGAAAGGCATTTATTTATGGTGTACAAAATAATGGAGTTGATGAATATTAAGATAAAGACTAAGATTTTGCATTGGTAAATAATTTTACACATTATTAAATTCTTAACTTTAATTGTCCATTTTTCTTTCTTTGAGTATTTGCAACTGGGGAAATCAGGGAATGATGGGAAGCCAGATGAACACAGAGCAACAGGATTACCTGGTCTGCCAGGAAGGCAAAGGTCAGACTGGGGACAGAGGAGCATCAGTCAGTGAGTTCATGTTATGAGTCAGTTATTGTACATTTTTTGGAGAATGTGATAAAATTTGTACAATTGATTGCTAATACATTGGGTGGTATGCATTTTGTGGCACATTTACTATAGGCTGTGACACAATGATTGGCCTGCAGATAACTATTAGACTATTATTGTGTGGCACAAATATACAGTATGTAGAGGTAACTCATGGTGAATGTTTTGAGACAACACAACCACTTATCCTCCTTGACAGAGGTGGAGAAGGGCGATATAGGGCAGTACGCAACTAACCCTGTCCACTCTAACCCAATTGCTAACCCTAACCTTAACTTAATAAAACTAACTATGAAACTTAGGCATTTTGCAGCAACAGAAGCCCTTGAGGCTGCATTGATGTTTGCTGATAAAAAATTTTCACAATTGAACAAATTTACTATTTAAAGTGCACATGAAGGTTTTCTCATGTGTTATAATTGTGAAATTTTCAGTTTCCTAAATGTTCTTTTGTCCAGACAGAAATATCGGGCAGGTGCTGAATGTGTTTTGCTAATCGATGCTGACCTCAGTTTCACTCTAACAATTGACAAGAGTCCAGCCAAAGTTTATAATTAATTTAGCATTGGTCATTAACTGCTTTTAGGGTCAGCCAGGCAAGGATGGTGTCCTTGGCCAACGGGTCCTCCTGACAATGCTCGAGAAAGTGGCAGGACTGGAGCAGGACCACAGGTGGGTTTTCAACAGATTTTCATGTTAAAGTTGAAATAGTTCAATTCAGGATAGAATTACTTGACTTCTGGCTTCTTATTTTGCACTTGGCATTACTTCAGATATGGATGATGCATGGCTGTCATTGACCTACTGAGTCGCTGATTGAGAAGATTGGAAGAGCAGTGAAGCCAGTTTCTTCTTATCCCAGCTTTGACCTCTCTCTCTCTGGACTATTCTATTCTACAGGCTGAACCCATCCTCCAAGCACACTTTTCATTACGAAAAACAGCCAGACGTCAAACCTCCATTTATGTCATTTTTTAAAGTTGAAGTTTACCTCGTGTGTTTCAAAATGTCTCAATTGTGAGGTTTTAAAAATGTAATTTACCTTTTTGGTAAAATTTACATTTTGAATCTAACCATTTGTTTAAAGTCAAAATTATTATTTTGGTTGAATTTTATGGAATTTACATGCTTGGTTAACTGCAGTATATCTATTAGCAAGCCATGTATGTATGTAGAAGAGGAGAAACACATTGCTGTACAGATAACATACAGTGCAGTTATTATTGATGAATCCTTCTGCCACTCCATACGATAATGCACCTGTGCAGTATTTAGTCATCTGCTACTGCATTACAGTCGTTTTAATATTTTTTGAAGCGAAATTTGGCAGAGACTGATTATAAAATCTGTGAAAACTGATTGATTGATTGATTGATTGATTGATTGATTGATTGATTGATTGATTGATTGATTGATTGATTGATTGATTGATTGATTGATTGATTGATTGATTGATTGATTGATTGATTGATTGATTGATTGAGTTTAGGTGATGCTGGAGGAAAGACCAGCCTGGTTCTGAAAGACTTCAGGAGTTTCTGGTTCCTACATTCTGTAGGATGTTTTGGTAAAAGTCTAAAAACCCACCAAAGTTCTTTTTGCTCTAAATATATATTTTAGGTGCCATGCTTCAAGTAAATGTAAAACATCGACACATATACAAAAAAATTTTAAATCATGTATTTATTCATTCTTTTATATATAAGCACAATGATAAAGAAATTGAAAAGTTTTCATCTGCAGTCACCAGATGCCAGGACAAAACATGTGTTATCCTAATGGATGCCGAAACAATCATTTCTGAGATGCAAGAGGCATCATTACATGCCACCACAGTGCAAACAATGAGTTTGCCTATAGGTGACAGCCAATGTGTTAATATTTGATTTTTGAAAATTTCTCTTCCTTTTTTATGAAGAGAATGCTACAGACTTATCAATCTACACGCATCAACATCTCTGATCTCTTTACTTGCATTCCATTTTCATATTCCTTGTCTTTCATTTGATGATTGTATTTATTATCATTTGTTCCTTTGCAGTTCAAGTACACAATGGACATGTCACAGCTTCGCTTCCTCCGGCTGTTCCGCTCTTCTGCCTTTCAGAATGTCGCCTTCCACCGTCGCAATACCACAGCGTATTACTACACAAGCACCAAGTTTTACAGAAGGGCAGCAATCCATTTGATGAATGCAAGTTGAATAATAGACTCGATGAAGAGTAACACTTTGATCATTTGGTTCAGAGAAAACGAAATGCTTAACATTTAATGTCAACAGAAAACTGCACATTTATTTGATTCCAATTTATTTTCATTTGGAAGCAATTGAGCTACATTGATATTTCTCAATTCATGGTTTCATTAACTACTCACTGCCTTTGCTGTTTTTGCATTTTAACTGCCAATGAACATTGTACGATGAAATGCAAGCAGACCTCACAGAATTCTACAATGACATTCAAATGCTGTATTTACTGCTCTTATTGTCAGCCTTTATTCAACTAGAGGCAACTTTACTTACTTAGACTTAGATCCTCCCGTTCCCTCTGGAACATTGGGCGACGAGTCTTCTCCAGCCAGTACGATCATTGGCAACTTCTCTTGCTTTGGTTATCTCTAAGCAAAAAGCTAACAGCATAACATCAGCAATTATTCAGACATTGTAAATTGAAATTGTATTATTTTATGAGAATTCTGTATACCTGTTCTATTAGTTAATTTGTCAATGGTGGCTTTCTGGTGGATTTATCGTTTCACTGAGTTAAGTAAAGTCTTAATTGCGTTTCATAATGTAGATTTTTCTTGGATTGGTTTTTCTTTTTCTGGCTTTTGTTTGCTTGCTTGGCTGTAGAGTGGGTTGAACCAGACTGGAAGTGTTCTGATGACATACTGTACTTCGAGAATAATTCTCAATATATCAGTTGTCGCTATTATAAGAGCAGATGACTGGGACTGGATTTGGCGGCTAGAACTGTAAGTGGATATAAGAGGGCTCTGACAGAATTGGCTTTGCTGTGGAACAGAATAAATTTTATTCCTTCTGATCTTGTCTTTTCCTTTGTTTTGCCTTCATGTTCAAATGACCTCAGTTGTACAAACTGTTTGACCACTAGAGACTATAGTCTTCTGTCTCTAAGCACTGCTGTAATTATGCCAATTAACAATTAAATGTGACAATTAAAATGCAAAACAGCAGGCCCACGACTGACTGCAAGGATGCAAGATTTGAGCATGGTCATGCCTTCAAACCTTAACGCGATACCTCAGTGACGCTAATTGAATACAAGATTTGTAGTTGAAGCTGGTTTCACTGCAGCAGCTGTGGGGCTGTCCATTAATTATGTCAACAATTTTCGACCCACCCCTGTCAACTGTCACTACCCCCCCATAATTAATTACGTTAAAAACTTTTGACCCCACCCCAAGATCAATGACAGGTCTCAATAACAAGGTTATTATTTTTGTGGTGATGACCATTTTTTCCCTTTATTGCTCATCAAGATGTGGCGGTGATTACCTTTTTTGTCATGCTTTTTCCCATTGTAATAAGTAGTATTCCATGAAATTTCCTATTTTTGATTATTTGTAAAAAGTGAAATTGTTGACATCAACTTCTCTTGACCCCCCTCCCCTGTCAACAACTGTCAAACTTGTTAAAAACCCCTCCCCTAAATTGTTGACGTAATTAATGGACAGCCCCTGTTAAGGCAAACTGCTTGTACGAAAACAAGGCAGTCGTTGCAATGGGCAGATGGAAAGGAGGCCGCCATCGTAAACTTAGCTACAGTAGATTTAATTTAAAGTGACTTAGGAGGCATTACTGCCTGTGTGAGTTGAGAACCGCTGAGCTGCTATGCAATCTCTTATGACCTAAACATTTTGTATTCGTTATTGGATTGTTTAAAGTTGTCCAATATAAAATATAAATGGCGAATTGCCGTAAAATAGCTGACTTGTCGACTGATGCTTCTGTTCTGCACATTATGAAGTGGCGCTATAGAAGTTTAAGATTTAGTTGATTAGATTGGCCTAAAATTTGCTTAATGTCCGATGATCTCCCTAAATGAGTTGTTTCAAATTGATTACCGGTAGCACCTAGGAGGAATCTACTGAAAAGGACATTAAGAATCTCCTTGTTTATTTGAAATTTGAAAATAGTTATCACGTGACTTAGCTCCTCCTCTTTTGGCGTAAAGCAGAGTCAGGCGACTCAGGCGAGGGAGTCGGATCGACGGTTGAGAAGAGCGGCATTCGAACAAAAGCTGTGGCTGGGTAAGTTTCGCAATGCGATTTAACTTTAATTTGTTTAATTTAATGTGATAGAAATGTGAGCGCTGGAGTAGAAATGGACGGCAGATACTGTGGCCTATATAGTTTAAGCGAGGTTTAAGTATAAACGAGAAATATATAGAAGCCGCGATTGACGTCAGATTAAAATTTTTCTGGGATTAAAATGCTAATTATTGTTTAAATGCCAGAATTTTCTGGCGTAAATCTCTGATGATTTGATAGCGGGGAACATAGTCGTCAGGTATAGGCCCTATTCGTCCAAAAAGGTATGGATTACTGGAGGGAATCAGCGAAACCGAAAATGTTTTCTGCCAATTTGGCTAGATTTAATAGCCTGTAACAATCGTTATGTTATGCTTAATCGTAGAGAACCTTGCTAGCTCTAAGCTGATTCATATTGGGCGAAGGATGCTATTTAAAATTTCCGAATTTGTCTGGATATTAGGCATATGAGATAGGCCCTAAAACTAAGGATTGCACACGGTAGCCGACTTAGAAATTAGTAAAGTGTTACAGATTTTGTAGTATTTATTAATGGAGTGTTGACTGATCGTAATCGTAAACTAAGAGTTAATTCTGCTTCCATAGCTTTCTAATGGAATAGACCAACTTTAGGCCTACCCTAATATTCTCCTACTATTTCGTAATTTATGAATAATTACATAAATATTCCAATACAGCCTTCCTTAATGCAGTTCATTTCCAAATAAATAACGCCAGTATTCTCTAATTTTATTAAATAAAGTAGTCAATGTATCAAAATATACTCCTACAGTTTATTTTATGTTCTTTTTTTATTTTCCCACCACTTATAAAAATTTATTTCCGCTATTGGCCTATTTAAGATTCTCACTACTACACTAGTTGCCTAAATTACGGGATATCTATCCCTTCAGGCAAACTTTCTCTATTCCTACCCTTAAAACTTCCTTCCTGAATAAAAATTACAGAATTAATTTTTGATTTTCAAGTATTTTTATAGAATAAAATAATCATGTACTTTAGTTAAGGGCTTGTTTAGCTAAGTTTTAAAATCAAATATAAACAATATATATATATAATATATATATATATATATATATATATATATATATATATATATATATATATATATATATATATATATATATATATATATATATATGTATGTGTATATATATACAGAGATACTCAAGACATATGGAGGTATGATGTGTATAACTCATGAACTGATGATGAATAAATTAAATAAGTGTGTGTTTAAAAAGTTTAAAAAGTGTTTAGAAAAATCAGATATTAAAATATGAAAAACATTATAATTCACATTAAGGATGGTATTAGAAACTCCCCTCCCATGTTATATGGCTTATTAGTATTTAATTATTACAATAGAATAGAACTGAAGAAGTGTCATATCCCAAATAGCAGCTTTAGTTTCAATATAAAGATATCTGCGAACTCTGCTGCCATCCTGCAATTTACTGTGCATTCTCAAACATTTTGGATACTGTTTGTTTTAGGCAAGGAATGAATCTTTTTCAGTCTCTCCAAGGTGTTGAAATTACTGAAGCTCAGTCATCAAGTGAAAAGTCATGCAAGAACGCATCATTTTAATCTTCCAATGTGTGAATTATCCCATCTTTTTTTCATGTATCAGAAGAGAATTAATACAGACAAGGTCAGTAAATAATTTCTTTTCACATCTCTTTGTGCAAAATGTAGGAGGATTGACTGGACATAAATTGTATTCTTAAACCGTGGTGTGTGGTTCTAAAAAATTGGCACAATAATTCCAGTTGGTGTGTTAAAGCTTCCGGCTTTTCAGCCAAAAGGGGTGATTGAAGGGCACCATACTTAAAGGAAAATGCAAGATCAGCATTGTCACACGATCCTCGTGCAGACCTGAGCAATGGGTATACAATCCTCACCAATTTTTCGGTCGAGCGAGATTGTATTTCCGCTGCGCAGATTTGCATGTGGCTTGTTCAACAAGTTGGACAAACGGGTTTGCATCTCCGTCAGGCAGATTTGCATGTGGCCCATTTGGCCTGTTGGACGGGATTGTATTTCTGCTGTGCAGAATTACATGTGGCTCATGCCAACTAGTTAAATGGGATTGTATTTCTGTCTTGCAGATTTGCATACTGTTTGTTTGACTTGTTGGACAAGATTGTATTTCTGTTCAGCGGATTTGCATTCTGCTCGTTCGGTGAGTTGGGCAGGATTGTATATCCGTCGCACAGATCTGCATGAGGATCTTTTGACAATGCTGACCTTGCATTTTTCTTAAAACTTTGGTGCACATTTTTCTGAAAAAAAATGGCACAGTTGCAGCCAGCATATAAAAATAGTTTAAAAATACAAAGTTTTGTCAATCCATTTAAAATTGATCCAATTTTAAGGAGGTCAATAAATGAAGATATTTGAAATAGTTGTGTGAAAATGCTGCTTACGGTAAGTAGGTGCTGTATCTGCAATGCATCGATATAAATATGAAAATCTCTTGCAATCTGCCACCGTCCATGAAGACAACACGAGAAGACATCACTGGAATCAGACGACTCGAAGAAGACATCACGGTCTCTCAGCTACCAGTTAGTGTGACCTCAAGCCTCTGAAATCAGATCATGCCTCTTTGACGCTGTATCTCAATCGATTGCTGTGGAATCAGATGACTTGAAATTGATCATTGATGGGATCTGTAGTCAGGTAACAGATTACCTACCAAAACCATTTTTTGTGCTAATGAAAGAGTGGATGATCGGTTTTCTCTCAATTTTCTTAAGATCTTCTGGACAAGATTTGCAACAAATTAATTTAATTAATGGGTAATTATTGTTTAGTTGACAAATTAAATAATGTTTTCTCAAGTGTAATCAGAGGAGCGTAAATTCGGTCATTTTTGTTTTTGACTGGTGGCTCCGCTGCTGTGAAGAATTCTGTCCAACACATTATTCACGATGACTTACATTTGAGGTGCCTGAAGAACGAAGATATAACCAAAATAAAAAGGGTGCAGGATCTATTGACTCACAGTGTATTGTTTATTTCATATTCAGACTGTTGATGTGGACTGTTTTAATCAACATGTTGTTTCAGCTTTTTAGCACCCCACCTACAATGAAACTTAGGCTCTGAAGGATTTGACAACTCAATTGCACTGAGAGAAACATGTTTTTTCAATTGACTATTTTGCTGTTTTTTCAGAAAAACTTTTTGACTTACCTCCTGTCAGAATCTTGTCACTTGGTCGGCAAATTTCACCACCAATGTGATATGTTATTCTCTGTTTCCTCATCTGTTTGGCTTACACAGCACCGCTGTTATGCTACAGCCACTGTTCCACAAGTTAGTTTATATCAGGCTCTCTTTCACAAGTGAGTTTATATGACGGTGTTTATTCTTGTTGGTTTAGTTCAATCAAATTCATTAATTTTCTATTGATGCAACTCAGAATCATTTATCATATTATCTGTTTACTTTTGTTAAAATTTTTTTGTTACGGTAGCTGTATGTATTAATTGCAATTTATCAATAACATCTTAAGTGTCTGTGAATGACTTTCAGGTTTTCATGCGTCTGATTGGATGATGTATGACATCATTAGGCAGCGGTTTCTATGGGATTTCCTTCTCACCACTGGTGCTTGAAGAAATGTACTGACTATACGAGATTCATTGCCACTTAAGGAAATGCTCAACATGTGTAAATGGTTATGTCAGATTGTCAGTAATAATTGTGTTACTTGTGATTTCATTTATCTCGTACATCCCCTCCTCTTATTAGATCTTATTTGAAACCAACGAGGTTTATTGGCTGAGAGGGGCCCGCTGGGGCGGCGCAGAGAGTGGGGGAGTATGGGCGGAAGCATACCTATAATTAGCCTCTGGCGCGCCTCGGCTGCTTTGTACCATGACCTATTAGGAGGCCAACAAAGCAGCTGCTCGACCATAGGAGTTATTTGAGTAGCTTGAATCTGTCAAAGAATAATAATACTGTGCAACTTATGTGTTGTGCATAAATATCGAATTTTGAGAGATTTTTCGTCTAAGGGTGAAATATTCACTGGATTTAAACTGCTGCTTGTTGCTGTTTCTTATTCGTTATTCGAACTTAACGTAGAAACTGTTGGCAGAGGATTTATATTGGATTTAGAAGTTGATTCCATTCAGAAACAGACTCCAATGCTGCCGTAGAGGAAGAGACGGTGAGTCATTTTTGTGGTAAAATGTGTCTTCTGTGTGTCTGGTACTGTAATTGTTTAGGCCAGCATATACCAGTAAGGGCCTTTGCTTAGGCCTAAAGGTTTATCTATGCCTCTATGGTAATATTTCGCTTTAAGCTATTGCATTCGTAGAATTTTGACATCAAGCCCAGTGCCGGATTATCCATTAGTCAGAGTAGGCAACTGCCGATGGGTTAGCGATTGGCATCAACCTTTATAATAAAATTTTAAATGCCGCGACCTTTTAATTCAATTCCCCATTGTTTGGCGACCCTTAATTATTAATTAAAGGTTAAATTATTTTCGATTTATTCCAATGTAAACTGCTAAAAATAATGCTACGACAATCAAAAAATTTCAACTAATCGTTATTATTTAAATGTCTCATTGTCTATCTTCGAATGACAATTATAGTAAAACAACTAGTTCGTCGTAACTACCACTGCATGAAATGTGCAATGTGCAATAACAAGATCCATTGGAGTTATTTGAAGAGACAAGGAAAAAAGACAACCTGGCAAATCGTCATTTGATGGATTCGACCCCGGGGGATTCTTGGATTTAAAATGCGACTTACCAGGTTGAGAACCGCTGGCCTATGGGCTCCGCGACTCCCAGCAAGACAGTAACTGTATATTCTTTTGGAAGTTGTAATTGCGCTATACGAAAGGCGCGTGAATCGACGATGACGTCATACGATAATGTTTACAATTCAATGGCATTTATCCATAGCAGTCAGGGCCTGGGGCCCCTTAAATAGTTTGACTGCGATGACGTCATGTAATGTTTAAGCCTCCACGGTGTCTAATCCGGGTCCCTTCCAAAGTTTGACTGCCTATGGGCCTCCACGGTGCACTGATCAAGCCGAGTGCCATGCTTCCTGCAGAGCTTCCTGCCGAAACATATACTGTATTTAATTGAAAGGCATTTAAATATTATGTCCGAGTAAATAAGAATTGTAAATCTTAATATTTATGTTAGAAATATAAAATTCCGTAATGGACTTTCACAGCAAGTTTCACAGAACTAGGACATTATCTTATGGTGCAGATGATTTTTTGGGCCATCTAGGGAATGGAACTGAACGAGAGGACTTGATTTTAAAATATACGAAAAATATTACTTTCAATTTATTTGAATAATATTAAGTCAATGATAGAAACATATATTAAGTAGTACAGTAAATCATCCAATACGGTATATAACAGGACCATGATGCTACCTTTCACAATGATAGGCCATTACTGTATATTGTAGTGTGTGATTTTTGGCCATCTAGCGAATGAAACTGAACCAGAGACGGATGTTCTTAAAAAATATAATAGTACAAAATATTACTTTAAACTAATATGTATAACATTAATATCCTGAGATGTAATTATATATATATGCACTAAATTGAAAGGCGTCCAAATACTAATAGTAAGGTAAAATAAATAAGAATTTAATGTTTATGTTGAAAATTCCAAAATATAACGGCCATGGTAATGCTTTTCACAATGCCAGTAGTTTAGTTCATAATGCATTTTATTTTGTCCGTCTGGCGAATGAAACTGAGCCAGAAAAGGACGCAGTATTGTAAAATAAATACAGTATCAGGAATCAAAATATAACTTGAAAGGGGCTGTCCATTAATTATGTCAACAAATTTGAATACTTTTTGACCCCTCGCTTTGTTAGCAACTGTCAACTTTCTGCGACCTCTATGATTATGTCAAACGTTTGACCCCCTCAAGATCAGTGACGGATACCCCTAAAAAGTTTAGGTTATTATTTTTGTGTCGTGATGACCTTTACCATTTTGCTCATCAAGTGTGAAAATGATTACAGTTTTTCTTGTCAGGCTTTTTCTTCGTTTTTATAAATAGTATTCCACGAAATTTCCAATTTTTTTTGATTATTCATAAAAAGTGATATTGTTGATGTCAACTTCTCTTGACCGCCTCCCTCTGTCAAGTTGTGAACGACTGTCAGCCTTTCTCAATCCCCTTCGGTCCCTACCCTATTTTGTTGAAGTACCGGTAATTATAATGGACAGCCCCAAACTAGTGTGAGTATGGCTGACATTTCTAATCCAATACATAAATCAATACATAAGTTCAAATTGAAAAGCATCAAAACAGCATGTTCAAATAATATCAATTTAATTAATTAATGTCTACCTTAACATTTCAAAATATAAGACACCGTAGTGTTACCCTGTAAAATAGGTTTTCTGTAGGTCCTTATGTCTAGTACAGTATTTGTTTAGGCTTATATAGGTTCGTCTACGACTCTACGGAAAGGTTTCGCTAGACATCTTGTATTCGTAGGACGTCCGGCAGGTATTCGAATAGATAGGGACGTAGCCAGGCACGGGCAGATTTTTAGGTTTGGGGTTGCTGAAGCCCAAGATTCACTCGCCTTTCTTCCTTTTGAACCCGCAACGCCATTTTGGCTTGAATTCATTTGGGTGGGGGGGCTAGTTTCAGGGTTAGGGTTATAGGCTGTAGCCCAAGCCCATTCCTAGCTACGTCCCTGCAAATAGACCAGTGAATATTGAACCTTTAGATAGCATTCATAGGCCGGCCAGGCGGCGCTCTCCTGCTGGACAAGGCCTGGGTACTCTTAAAAGTATCCTGGCCCGCCACGGGCCGTTTCGGAGTATACTTATTAAATCAAGCGCAGGATATCATCTTCTCTAAGCTTGACAGGTACTTCACTGATTGCAGACTATTCAGAGGTTTAAAGCTGTAGACAGAATTATCTTGGATTTGGCTTGTTGTGTTATTGCTCTGCATGGATGGATATCCCCTCTTAAGAAGTAAGAACTTTTAAGTTAATTAATTGTTAAAATTTTTAATTTGTAATCTGACATTTGCACGAAACATCCAATTATCGTTTCCTCTGCCACTGAGTCACTGACGTTGATTTGGCCGCACGTTAATTAGTAACATTTTAGTTCTATCTACAATTAGAGTAGACCTGGCCTACTGTCTCCTTACCATTGCTCTGAAATAAAAGTGTTGCAAAATATTATTTCCTTTTTATAAATCACACCTGAAAACACAAGTAAACTAGCCACACTGTAGTTCAGTTAGTTAGGCACCAAGACCCTCAACGCCCCGTTCAGGGCGCTGCCGCTTTAAAGTAGACAGGCCGTGATACTTTTTATTGTCCTCCGCCGCTTATGGCAGAATAGCTGTAGTTTAGAAAGGGGAGGGGTGAGCGGGCTGACATTATAACTCTGGAAACTATTGTTATTATTCCTATTCCCTTTATCTTCCATCATCTATGACAGTGGTCCTTAAACTGGGTTCGATCGAAACTTAGGGGTTCGGTGTGTCAGTCACGGGGGTTCGGTGGAGGGAGATTAAGACAAGCACCCGACATATATATTTATATTATTTTTCTATAAAGAAAGGTTCGGTGAATGTGCATATGAAACTAGTGGGGTTCGGCAGGGTACAGACTCCCTGGGTTCGGTACGTCAAACAAGGTTAAGAACCACTGATCTATGATGATGAGTCTGAAACAAGATGACTCCAGATCTTCCTGTCTCTCGTTTCCTATTATTTTTATGTTCATGTATCATTTGTGCAATTGGTAAGCGGCTACAGAACAGAACGCAAGTTGGTCATATCTAGTGGTTTTATAGCGATTTCGAGAAGTCTCATAGTGCAGTAACTGCTTAATGGAATTTGTGCGTTGGAAAAATAAGAGCGCTAAACGAATGCCATTTATAAAACTCGCAATATTTAGATCAATGACTATATGGTATCTATGGTTCAATTTGTTTATTTGTCAATAAGTGCAGTAATACATCAAAACGTGAGTGAGTAGATATGATTTTCTGTTTACTTAATATCTGAACTCATGGAAAATAAAAGTGAAGACCGTTATTTAATCAGTATATTATTTAAAAGGCGATTATTTGATCGGTATATTATTTAAAAGCAACATAATAATAAAACATTTTATGTAATGCTGTTTTCCTGATTGGGCAATTTATTCAACTACTTGGCATTAAGTGCAGTAATATATTAAAATTTCTTTAAAAAGATAGAATTGTTTTCTCACTTTTCTGTACATTTACTTGTTTGACTCATAGAGAATTATAATATAATATAACAAGGTTTAAAGTGGTTCAGTAGGGACTGCCCTGGTTGAGAACCACTGTTAAATTAAATATAAGATTTTAATTTAGCTAATATTCTATATAAAGACGTTACAGGAATAAGGACTTGCCTTTAATGCCGCTATTATAAGTAGTTACCCAGCGACATGGTATTTTGAATATGCCATCCACTAGCAATCTACGCTTTATAGGTCAAGCTCTCTGAGATTTTTGTAGCGCCTCCTTTATTCTACACAATAACTAAAATATTATAAAAGCTTGAATCGTTCGTTTTGTAAAATCATGTCCTCTATAGTATAACAACCTAGCCCCACTGTCCTTTGGATATATCGAACGTTGCCTGACTGATCATTCGCATTTTAAGACACTTTCATAGTTCTCCATGTCTTTCTTGCTCTTAAGTTGTTTTCAAACATTAATGAGTTTTCTGACTCAAAATAAACCTTTTGTTTATATAATACTTTTGTAATAGTGCTCTAGTTATCTGATTGACAAGCCCTGCTAAAGTCAACTCCTGTGCCATAATACTGCCATTTGACATGTGAGTGCCGAAGATTCAGAACCTCTGTATACAAAGGTTGAACCCAGGTTGAGGAGTTGATGAATGAGCTCTTGAGGCATTTGATTTTAAATGTCACTGTATATAGTTTAATTTCTTGTTTTTTATTGTCTCAGAATTCTTGTGGTGTTCAGCCATTCCACAGAGTCTTGGAATTTTTCTTCTCAACTGAACTGCTGGTAGAAGAGCTGTGTGAGTCAAAAAGAGTTATCAGTCAAGTCTGCCTCTTTTAAGAAATTCAATGAAAATTAAGGCCTTGTTAAACATAGAGATGCTGCACTAAATGCCTATTTATTGTTGACAAGAGTCCTGACTTTGTCGTTCGATGGGTTTCTGGTATTGTCATCCATGTCCATTTTGTGTCTCTGTCTCTCCACAATCTTCCCTGTCGTGCAACCAAAATATTTCAATTTTCTTTCTGTCAGATCACTAAGTGGTGGACTTTCCACTCTTGCTCTGTTGAGCACGTCATCGTCAGTTTATCGACATACTTTCCTCATTGTTATCTCTGCAACAATATTGAACATATACGGAGATAAAATGCATGCCTCTCTTTAACTTACACTGTGTTTTTTGTACAGGTTGGCAAGCAAAGAGCCCAGGCAACTAGGGTGTGCCATGTCCAGCATTATCCACTGCAGTCTGCAGTTTCTCATATATCAAAGTGATGAAAGCTGTGGCAGAATCCACGAAACAAAGGTGTAGTGGTTGATTGTTTTCTTTTGCCTTGTGCATTAAGATGTGAATACTCGTGCTTAGTTCCCTTGTGCCCAGTTGAAAGCACTATTGCTTGTCTGCAATCTCATTTTCTGCTTTTGACTGAATTCTATAGAGATTTATTTTCATAAGTATTTTTCTGTCATGTGAGACTAATGCAATGGTTCGGTAGTTCTTGCACGTAGTCGAGTCACCATTCGTCTGTAATGGGATGAAAGTGGTATGCTTCTATTCCCATGGCTATTCTCCTGTTTCCCTTATACTAGTGCATAGAAGATGCATGCTGTGTGTACAACAATATCTCCTCCCTTTTTAAAACAGCTCTGTGGGTACTCCATCTGGCCCTGGTGCTTTCCTGCCTGCTGTAATTTCTATGGCTCTGAAAATGCCACTTCTTGTCAATGATGCTGGTTCTTTCTCGATCACTGGGATTTTCAGTTTGTCGTCTACATCGGCAGGAAAAGTCTTTTATTTCCTTTGCTTGTGATTCCTCAGTGGCGTAACGTGGGGGGGGGGGGGCACTTTGTTGACAGGCCCCCGGGCAGAATTCAAGAGGGTCTAAGCTAGGGTTAGGTTAGACCAACTGAAATGATGTGTGACGACCTTTTTTTTTTTGCTTTCAGGATAAAAAGGAGGTGATAACGTTTTTTTTTGTCGTCAGCTCGAAACTCTGGGGCCCCCATGGCAAAAATGCCCCTGGGCCCCAAAAAGTCACGATATTCATTTCAAATTTGTTTTGTTATATTTGGATATAATTTCCACTTGTTTTAGGGGGAACTGTGACCACAGCCTACAGTTGAGATGTTTCTGCTGCCAAAAACAAGTGACAGATATTGGGAAGAAACACAATTCTGCACATATGAAATATCAGCCTTCTATTTTAAGGCATACCTGTGCATATCATTTGAATTGTTGAAATATTAGAATGTCATTTATCGTTTGATATTTTTAATATTAGAATTACTGCCCATGACGAAGAAATGAATTTATTATATAAAGCTTCGTTGTCATGGCTTTTGAGACGAGGTGCACAGTTGAAATTTTAGGGACGTTTATCCAAGAACATAGAGAAAATTACAAAGGTATATTTGAGTCCAAGGAAAACACAAAGAGGCCACTCACCATGTTACAAAACACAATACTTTTGAAGACAGCAGATTGTTTTCAAATGCTATTGGTTCACTTACCGCGTACTTCATGACCTGTCCTGAATACCTCACTATGCAGGTCCAGCGAACAACCGTGAATGAGCGGAGATCACGACTCTGGTCGGGCCAACGAACGAGACTGGTCGTCCCCCTGCCATTGAAGACCCCCGTGTTTGGTGATAGGTCCTTTTCCAAAGCTAACCCAATCCTATGGAACAAGTTACCTGACGTCGTGACCGAGGCAGCCTCAGCTGAATTTTTCCGTAAAAACCTAAAAACATATTTACTTAAGATAGGGTTTGACTCCACATGTTAAGCACTCTTGTCTTGGACATTAGTCTTGTCTATTGCACTGAATAAATTGTCTGGTAATAATAATAACAATAATAATAATACTTTTAGCTTAATTATTGTATTTTTTCAATGTTTGCGTCGTCTATTTTATTGAAATCATGGTTTTTATCACACTAATTCTGTTTCTTTCTTCTATATCCAAAGGTATTTTGGTTCAAAACATCATATGGTATGGTGAGATTTTCTAGTCTAAAGGTGTGTGACTTTGACAGAGTGAAGCAAGTGATTGAACTGCAGTGCCACTGACAGAATGAGTGCCATAGTGCACCAGGATATACAGTACATTACATATGGAAGAGCACTTTTGCTCTAATGAATTGCTGGTGACTGCTTTTGACAAAATTTTGCTTAGCTCTGCAAGTTTACATCAAATAATTAAAATTTATTGCGTGTGTCTTTTGTTTCAGCAGTGAATTTCGCTCTCTGTGGATATTTGCAAACTGAGGATGGTTCAATGCTGTTAATGTAAGAATTTGATTATTTCTAGCATTGCTTATGCTTGACTAAATCACTTTGTGTCTCTTATGCTCTGTGGTGCTGCTCTGCAATTTAGCTCTTTTGAGATTTCTGCAGCTGTCAATGGATGATGGTTTCATATCAAAACACTGAGATTCTCTTCATTGGAATTCTTTTTTTCTCATCATTTCCTTTGAGGTAACTTTGACGGTGCTTGAAATTTGGTTTGCACTGTGGTTGTGGCTGCTTCATGGGCTGTTGCTCTGTTAGCTGAGCCATGACTGTGTGATTTTGTCCTAATCTCTTGGCAAGTCAGTTTCACACAGTAATGGGATTCGAGAACATAGAAAATATTCTTTTTAGCTTGTCTTTAAGTCAAAAATTTTAAAAAATCCAATTCTAACTAATTTTTAAACCTAACCCTTTTTACTAATCCACATAAAAGCAAATTATCATCATCATCATCATCACTATTATGAAACCTCATATATATATATATATATATATATATATATATATATATATATATATATATATATTGGTCTTCAGACTTGTATCATCAATGAATAATAATCTGCTGCCTATTTTATGATGATTTTTGTCTGTTCACAAAATGAATTTCATCTTCAGATTCAACGGAGTCTTTGCTCGGAATTGGCGCACAAAACTGTCTGCAGTGGAGATTCACACACGAGGCCTTCAATTCAAGTGTTAACCAAGCACAATGTTTTACGGTTTTAACTTGAAGTTTCTATACATCGTTTGTTTTCTGGGTCCGAATTAATTTTCAAAATTTTCTCTGTAATTAGTAATTATTTGTCTGAAGAGTATGCTTAACTGTGCAACCAAAAGTTCTTAATGGAATTAGAAGCTGATATGCAACTGATTAAAATGCGTCATTATTTTGCTAATTTTGTCGAATTCTGAAAATTCTAAGAATTCAGCAGTAGGACAACCATTCCGAACAAATCTGCTCCTTCTAGAACCAGCGGATTATTTCATTCTTTATCCAAATTTGCTGATGAATTAAGAGGAGAAAATTTTCTGTGGCGACCGGGCCTTGAAACACGGGCGTCGGGTTTGGCAGACATTTCCGTTTCATCGTGCACTAGGAACTCGTCCATTCGCTAGATGACGAAATAATTACGCTTCCATACGCTAGATGGCCAATTGAATGCGTATCCAGTCCCAAACGGTCGTAATTGCACCTTCATTCGCCAGAGGGGAAAGATAGCAGTGTTAAAACGTTAGAACAGGCAAGCTGACGTACACGGGATCGAATCCAGAGACGTCATTTCACTCTTTATCGGGGGGTGGGATCAAACACTTTCGATCTGACAAGTTTGCGAAAAAGTTGACGGCTTTTTTTTGCTTGTCAGTCATTTTTTTGAGATTAGTTACATCAGTTTACTCGACATCAAGCCCTCCTTTAGGGGTTGACCTTTTTGCTTTTCATTGTTTTTACCAGCCAAATTTACATTTAAAAACTAATTACCGCAAACATTTGCGAAACAATTTTCCCTCAAAAATCAGGGGGCAACGGCCTCTCCGCCCCCAAGTGACGAGACGTCCCTGCGGCAGGGACGTCATTTCGGGGCGGGACCCTGCGGACAACCTGCTGAACCGTCTTCAATCGGTACTTAACGTTTCTGCGCGGCTTATATTTGGAGTTGGGTGGAATGCACATGTTACACCATTACTGCGAGACCGCCTTCATTGGCTTCGGGTCCCTGAACGGATAACTTTCAAACGTTGTTGGCTTACGTTCAGAGCTCTGCACAGTGGCGGCTCCACCGGGGGCAGAGGGGGCCCGTGCCCCTATTGAGTGCCTGTCCCCAGTAGCCCCCCCCACACCCCCAGTTGGGACCCTATACTTAATGCTACATACATTAAACAACAAATGGTTGGCCCCATGATTAGAAGTTGCCACCCAACGCCCCCACTTGCCAAATCCTAGAGCCGCCACTGGCTCTGCACGACCCGTGCTGTCCGCTGTCTCTTTCGAGACTGGTACACCGACCATCACCAACTGACAGACGCTCGCTGTTTCGCTCTAGACGTCGAGTTCAGCTTGTCCCCACCCATTTAAGACTGCTAAATCTGGGGACCAATCCGTTTCGAGGGGGAACCCAATATTGTGGAACTCCCTCCCGGAGGACATAACGAGGGAGCCCACCCCCGACCGATTCTTAGCGAAACTTAAGACGCATCTTTTCAACATTTCCTACTAAAGACTATTATTGTAAAGTGTTCTTGACTATGGCCTTCGCCATGCATATAGGGTTAGGGTTATATAAACGCTATATAAATAATATAATACATAATAATAATAATAACATAAAAATATAATACGCTATATAAATTGTCGTTTATAATAATAATAATAATAATAATAATAAGTTAATAAGAAAATAGGACAATACGTAGATTAAAACACTGAACGTTGTTCTCTTTAGCGCCTTCTAACGCTATATGTTCCCTATGGTGTCTAAGCATGAATAATTAGCATTAGACTTGGTCACTTGGAGTTGGAGGAATAATATTATTCCTCCAAGGCATTAGACGTATTAATATATTGTGTTTTAAAATACGGGATACAGTTGTTTAGTTTGCAGCTTTGTCATTAGAAAAAATAAGAAGAATTTTATTAATAAATATTTACAATTTATGGCATTTAAATGATTTAATATGCTGAAATAATTCAACGTTGAATTCAATGCCGTTTTCATTTTAGATATGAAAATTGTATTAACTGTATTGAGTACAGTGATATATGTAATAAAATTACACTTTTAAAATTGATTTATATGCTTCTGTAGTAAAGCTTTATTTATATAATTCAAAGCACAGTAATAGAAAAAAATTAAATTTGCTTGCTATAACAGAAGTAAAAACCTTGCATCTAATGCTTATTTTCTCGTTAACTTCCGTTAAGTCTATCGCCAATTCGCCATAATCTGCCGACTACATCTGGTGCAATAATGTACCGAACTATTCCAATTTTTTACTTTATTGATTGCTTTTGCTTAGAAGATTGATCAATATTTGGCATTGAAACCCTAAAAACATGAATATGATGAGTTGTGAGTTTTATACTATTATTCTACCAAATGTTATTTCAGTGTTCGCAGCTCTCCATAGTCTTTTTAAACTTGCGAATTAAATTATTGCTAAATTTGAGATACAGAGTTTATATTTGTTATTAATTCTTTCTCCGAACTCGCGATTATTTTTCCCAAATGGTTTGAGATCTGCTGGATTTATGAGGTTTTAATGTGAATATTTCTCGTCAATTTCTATAGCGCACGCGTGACTCGATGCCTATGAATTAACGTTGTCTTCATCCCATTCCTTTCTGTCCCGTTCTATGTCTAACCGCCAACCGGTTGCTGCGGTGTTTATGCCAGAAGCGAAACTTCGTGACAGCGGACTTTGAGGTCTGGCATTGACCTCGTCTGTAGCGGATAGATTTGAAATATTTGCCATTGCACACTGTGCATTTGAATTAGTGTGCCATCTTACTACTCCTACTACTGTGTGGAAACCACCATATTTACTCTTAGCATTTAATAGCCCAGTTTACCAAGATTACTTATGCTTCAGCTGTTAGCTGCCTGTTTTGTCCACCTGCCCTAACAAATTCTTTTTTAATGGTACCACCTAATCTTGTACACTTTGCATCTGTAGCCTTGTGTGCTATTATAGCGTGCCAATACAGTGCTGCCCAAAGTGTCTGATCCTCGGTGACAAATGGCACGATGTCGGCATCTAGTGGCTGTCGACTCTGCTGCGTTTATCTTGTTTACGATCTGTAGTAAGTTATCATTGTTAATGTATGTGGCGCAATGAATGTTCTATTTTTATGACAGATTTGTAAAACACTGGAGAAGCAATGATGGACTGGGGATCTATTCCTACTGGAACCCCTAAGGGACAAGAGGCCTAAGAGCACCTCAGCCTTCATTCACCAGGCAGTAAACGAGTAGCGACTTTGGCTGCGAAGGTAAACACGAGTCTGGAGGAAGCAATGGCAAACATATTTGTAGTAATGGCTTATACATGTACTACGTGTGTTGCTTCGTGCTTGACACTGGTCCTGACGCTGAACTAGAGTATGGGCAAAAGCTTTATCCTCTTAAACCCTTTCTTGGATTAGACTGCTCTTACTCGAAACGGCCCAAGATGATAAAGTTAAATGAGAAATAACTGAGTTTAGCATCTGTTGCATTTGATATTCATCATATTTTAATGTAGAATTTGCACCTATTGCTTTTGCTTACTACTTGTGATATGCCAAATATTTTATGTCTGTTTGTTGTCTTTAGTTTTAGTAACTTCCGCATTCTGCTCAAAATTTTCAACTCTGACGACCTTGAGAAGGCAGATCGGTGATTGCAATCGACACCTACTCTGATGTCGCTGTAAGACTGCCACTTCACAAGAACAACTTTGAAACGACCGACTGCTTTAAGAGAGTGTGTCCAGAATTTTGGCTTTACCTTCGAGCACGTACGATGCTTCATTCAAACATAATACTCTGTTTGTTAATGATGATTTTATTGTGATGTAATTGTTAGCCAGACACGATTAAAATTGTTACTACCACACTTCTTTTCCACGACCATTTATGTCGTTAGTTTTATGATTTATTGTGTGGACCCATTTGTTTGGCCAGTAGAACTTATGGCTGTTATAATGAAATATTTTGTTTATTATTAATGTTCTCTTCTTGTACAGTTTTCTTTCAGCTCTTTGTTTATGCATTCTTTTGTGCCATTCTGATTTAATCTCTGTTTTCTCTATGATTTTATATCTTTGTTTTTATAATTATTATCTCATTGATTCTGCATTTCTTTCTTTCTGTTTGTGATATAAATTACATTCAAAGTTCTGTTCAAAATTCTTATTATGATCTTACATAAAGTTGGGCTTGACACAAGTTACCGAGACAGAGTTGTTTCCTGAATTTGCTTTGTTAGTTTCATTGTGATGCTTTGATTAAACATTTAAATATGAAACATTTTAAAATTTTACTTTATAGCAATATCCAGCAAGCAATCATTCTCGACTTTCTGGTGGATCCACGAGCGATATGCCTCATCGTGTGTGCTGAGATCTTGTTGCAGAGAGTGACGTGACCACTGTGTCTGATGCCACATTTCTAACTCAGACTTCTCAGCCACTGAAGCAGAATTCTGGCACGCAGCAACTACGATTGAAAATTTACGACTGGTCGTTTTACTGGTACGAACTTGTAAATCATTATTTGTGGCACATTTTTACAATATTTATATATTAAGATGTCTCTGCAGACAGAAGTCTGTGGGTTAAATAATCTAGATAATCTATATTGCTTAAAAAATTGCAATTGATTATATTTTAGGCCCATAAATTTGGATGCTAATCAGGTGAGTTATGATCGATCAACAAACTGATGGCCTATATTTGTTGCAGTGTCTGTTTGATGGTGTTGTAAATTCTCGTTAATTAATGTAGCGCATTATGATTTGTGTCTTGAGCGAAATATTGTTTTCAGTTAAAATTGTCACCTCTAATCTATTTATAAATTTAAATATATACTGAGCATTACTAATATAGTCGTGAAATTATTGCTTCTAGTATTATCAAATATGGGGTTAAATCGGTCCACTCTGACTGATCTTTGGAATCAGCCCGGTCTTATGTGGTATGGATTGGGAGTACTGTCGGTCGGTAGCTTTGAGTCTTAGAAAAGGTGCTATAAATAATTTAGCATCAACTGCCAAGGCACAATGCCAGGATCACAAAAAAGAGGTAGACCAAGAAAAATTGGGAAGAAAACATTGTATAACGGACAGGACTCACTATAGAGCAGGCGACAAGAAGAGCAGAGGACCATAGCAGATGGAAGAAGACAGTCCACTGTGCAGCCAATCTTCGGAGCGAAGATGGTTAAAGATAAGAGACAAGACAAGCCAGTATTATTGAATTCTGTTAGGTATTGTGGCATGTATTTCAGGTATTTGCATACAGAGTTATTGATTTACAGGTTCTGCTCCAAAGTATTTCGTAAAAATTATTTACCTTTTTCATTAATCAAGCAAAATCATATTGCTTCCATGTAGTAAAATTATAAGTCAAAAAGTTTATATTTTAGCAACTGGTGTTCATTCAAAACCAGGAAAAGTCTCAAGTATGCAGAAAGGATTGCTACATTTGACCTTCAGAATTCAGAACATATGCCTAGGTAACGGTAAAGGTCGGTCCTGTACTCAAGGTCGAGCGTTGGGTTCCAGTGCTTATCTCCAGCCTGGGCAATCAGTGACATAGGTGTATAATCCATTAATCTGGGGTAGGTTGCCATTACTTTTCCCAGACCCACATTTTGCCTTGCATCTTAACACTATGCTAATGCTTTTGACAGAGGTAGGCTATTGACATGTGAGAATGTAAAACCATGTGATTTCATAGATGCAACATTTGGTAAAATGCTTTAGCTTTTCTAGTCATCACACATTGCCGGTTGTCAAGTTAATAATTATCACAGTGCAATGTTGCACAGAAGATGGTCAATTGTATAGATGTCTTTCAAATTAATATTTGGTTAACTGAAAATTATTATAAATATATAACTAATAAACACTATGCATACAAGACAAAAGTGGAAAGAAAGTACAGAAAGGGCAACCAAGGACATCAATGCCGGAGTGGACGTTCGACATTGCGGAAAGAAACATCAAGCCCCAAAGATAAACGCTCAAGATAGAGAGGAGTGGTGGCCCTGGAGTGTGGAACCTGTCTTTGGACAGAGCCCTAAGAAGAAGAAGAATTATTAAGGCAGGCATAGAGCTTTCATTATTAAATTGTGCACTGTCAGATTTCTACACGTGGAACCAATTTTGTACCTTTGTTATTGTTTGCTTTCTGCACATCTGCTTTTTGTAGTCATTTACTGTTATTCTGTATTTCAGGAATCTTTCGTCTAATTCATTCTATAGACGCTTTGTGGTCTCTCGGCCGCATCTCAGAGTTTGGAACTTTTGGAAGTTCATCTGTACAACGTTTCTGTTAGTCAAATGACAAAATATGTTTATCCTGTATAGTTATTCAGTGATTTGCTTCATGCTGCGAATCATGCACAAATGAATTTGAATAACAACTGGATATTTAGAGTAGGAATTGCCTTGTGTAACAACCACTATGTTCCACCCGGCCATTCATTCACTCGAATAGATGTAGTAGTAGTAGTAGTAGTAGACTTCTTTAGCGCCATTGTAGTAGTACATCTGCACCAGTCGATGGTCGCTTTAGTGAATAATCGTAGTCGTGAATCATTGTCCGTGGTGAATCGAGGTTGTAATCCAAGGGTCAATCCGTACTTCCAGATTCCAGGTTAAGGCGGATATGCAATCAGGAATAGATGTGTTTAAAGTCTAGACCTGAACAGTGTTGCGCGGTAACGAAGTAAAAGTAACGCGTTACATTACTTAAGTACAATTCTGAGTACTTCGTACTGTAACGAAGTACACAACTTACCCAGTACTTTTTACTTGTAACGAAGTAAGTTTTTATTCAAATATTAGTACTTTTACTGACCTACATTATGTCTTTCACGTTTTGAGCAAGTAAAATTTCTCATCGCCAAATTTCGATACATTTACTGGAGTATCTGTTTAATTCTTCACAACTTCCCGTGTTTAGTCGTACAGGGTTGACAATGACCAACAAACGTATATATTTTGACATGACTGACAGATTGTTTGAAAACTTGATCTTTCTTAGACCTACATGCAATCACAGAGCCGCAGTTAGAGCAGTGGGCGCCCGGGGCAAGGTATAAATTCTGCGCCCCTAAATTCCGGTGATGGCCTTTTTTGCTTACCCGAGTTTTCACGGCAACGTACAACATACAAATTTTTAACCTGTGACAGTATGAAAACCGGCGATGACCTTTTTTTATTGATCAACATTATTTTCACGCCGGAGGAAAGTGGTATGAAAAATTAAGGACTTAGTGCGAAAATTGCGCCTTCGAGGACGGCGCCCGGGCCAGCTTGACCCTGCCCTCTAGCTACGGCTTTGTGAAACCAGCATTTGTGCTAATGCAGTTAATGGTGTAAATGTGTACGTGTTGACTGCTAGCTGAGGCTTCTGCATGCTGCTTAAAAGTAGTAATAAAAATGTGATTTGGCATGATAATGTGGAGTTGTTGATGATTCCGTCTGTCACGGTACTTTTTACTTTTTACTTAAAAAGTAACTTTTTGAGGAGTACTTTTTTACTTTTACTTGAGTAACTATTTTTATAAGTACTTTTTACTTTTACTTAAGTAAAAAAATGACATAATACTTGTACTTTTACTTGAGTACTCAAACTCAGTACTTCATACAACACTGGACCTGAAGGTAGTAAGACAATCAGTTTGGTGGACCTGTACCGGCAGAGAATTCCAAAGTCTGGGTCCGGTAACAGAAAAAGCACGTTTTCCAGTAGTAGTCCTGCTATAGGGTATGTAAAGAGTAGTAGCATCAGATGACCTCGTTGAGTGCTGGTTGTCTTGAGCAGTCAGTAACGATCGGAGATACATTGGCTGATTTGTGTGGAGCGTCTTATGCACAATGAGACTTATCTTGAATTCAATTCTTTGTTTGACAGGTAGCCAATAGATGTCCGGTATTGCCACCATAAGTGTCCCCAAAGCTCTTTCAGTTTATGAAAAGGGTATATTTTGAAAATTTGAACATTGTTTCTGGTTTTGAAAATCAAAAGAGTTTTGGAGACTAATTTTGTTGTCATATTTTAGCTTTAGATTGCTTACCTCATACAGGTAACCATTACTTAAGTGCAGAATGACAAAGAAAACTGCTTGCTGGTAACAGAGTAAGTTGTTTTACCAAAAGTTTGACTAAATCTGAATAGCTCTGTCTGTTGTTTAATCTGATCCTGGTGTGATGTACTTGCAGTCCTTTGGATGAATAGGTGTTTAACTGTAATTGATGTAAAGCAATTCCGGTATATGATGATTGATTTCAGTCTAACGTATTTGTGATATTATGATGAATTTATTGTGACTGCCTTGCCATTTATTTGTACTTTTGCTGATCAAAGTCCCTGAATGCTGGTGTATTTGTAAGCTGCTTTATTTTACGCTGCCTCATCATTCAACCACATACGGTATTATGATTTTGACCACTGCACATCAGTGTGATATCTCTTGAATATGTTCGTCTCAATTATTCAATCCAATGCATTGGTTTGATTGGAATTTCCTTCTTCTGTGCTGTAACGCCCTGTTTGGCTGTGAATATCGGTCGGCAGTGGCGTCGTCAGGAATTTTTGGTTGGGGGGGAAGGGGCTGGCGTGTCAGATTACTTATTCACCCCACCCACCCCCTCCCCGCAAAAAATTTCTCACCGGATTTGCGCTAATCTGGTAGGTGGTCTGAGGCAGGTTGGGGGGCAGTTGCCCCATTTGCCCCTCCGTGGCTACGCTAATGTCGGTCGGCCTTACTAAAACTCTGTTTACCTTTAATTGGCAATCTGTAATGAAACTCCATTACAAAGAATTCAAATAATTATTAGTCTTAGCAAGTCACGGTGTCCCAGATAAACTTCTCTTGCAAATGAATCCGAAGACAATGCTTCGAAGTACAATGTGGGGTGTGACGTTTTATCCCGTCACGTCTGTATGCATGTATGATTGGGTGTATGAATGGCAGTTAAGCCAGATTATTGTGGCACACCACTTAATATAGATGGATATATAAACGGATGGATATATGTGTGTGTGTGTGTGTGTGTGTGTGTGTGTGTGTGTGTGTGTGTGTGTGTGTGTGTGTGTGTGTGTATAATATACGAATCAATAGCCCCATGTTAAAAACCCTATAGCATTAAAACCGAGAATTTAGGTGACCCAGTTACAGAGGCGGCTGAGCAGAAAGCCATAAAACGGTCAACCGTTGCAAGAAGACTGGGTCGGCCAGAGGAAAGACGGTTGCTATGGTGACCGTCATAATATATGCAGATGAGGGACCACCTCTGCAGGGCTGCTCTGATTCTCAGAAAGGGAGGGGCAGGATCGCCGGTTGGCCAGTGACTAAAGAGGTAGGTGTAATTGTATGTGGGAATGTATTCGTGTGTCAGTCTAAATACGCATAGATGCCCATGGAAGATTCTAGAGTAGCCATTGGTGAATGTATGTGTGTGTGCGAGTCTGTGTGCATGTCCTTTTTAATGTATGTGTATGATTAAGGAAAGGGAGACAAAGAAAAGTGGCTTGGGGAAGTTGGGGTTGAGAAGAAGAAGATAGAAGAGATTCATTCGGATTTTCGGAATCTGGACGCGAGAAGAGTTGGTCGAAAGAAGAGGAATCTTGCGGCGACGTAACGCAAGAGGAGAAATGGACGCCGAGTCGTGTGACAGAGAGCTGTTAGGTCAGCGGTTCCCAAAATGTGGTCCGCGGACCGAAGGGGTCCGCGAAGGATATGGTCGGGTCCGCGAGAGCCTCCCAAAATATTTTGTAGCTATTCATAGTTTTAGCATTATCAGTCTCTGTTCTCAAATAATTCTGTGTGCCGGTGTAGCATATTATAATGACTCCCATATAATAATAACTCCCCCTCTCATTATTATATATATAATAAAGACTCCCTCATTATTATATATAATAATAACTCTATATTATAATAACTCCCCAGAAGAAGTCGGCCTAAAAATTGAAAAAATAACCCCAATTTATAAAAATGTCTCTAAACTGGTTATATGAAGTTATAGACCCATTTCCAATCTCCCAGTTTTCCTAAAATTCCTGAAAGGACAATGCTTACCAGAATGTTAAACTACTTAGATGCATTTAATATGCTATCCATTGATCAATAAGCTCCGAATCATCATTTCCCTTAATTCCTTCACTGTCTCCTCAAACCTTTACGTCTAAACTTAACTCTCTCAGCCCTATTGGCCTTGGGCGTCCGTTCCATAAACCCTGGCCTCCTGGGGGAAATTATAGGGATGCTTGTCGCATTTCTTACATTGTTCTGAAGCACCTGCCCATCTGTCACACAATTCAGCAACGAACAATGGTTTGCTGTTTTAGCAGAAGAGCATTGGACAACTCTGGAATTTTAGTGTCCAATAGCATCGACCCTATCGCCGCCTCCCTGGCGTTATATTCTTTCACTGAATTCTGTTCCCAGAGCGTCACATTCTTTCTGAAGGAACATACCAAACAATGCCCCTATTCAGGCGTGCCCGTCTCCCGATTTCCCGCTAGTCATTCTTTCCCGAGATATCTCTTCAGGGCAAAATGGGTTTATGGGCAATTATTCGACACCTGCTATTAGTATCATGTTAACGTTACTTGTTTGATGGTATGCCTTCACGACAGTGGCGTAGCCACGGGGAGGGGGTTTGGGGGTTAGGACGGTTAGGTTTGGACGGCGCGAAAAAATATGTTATGTACGTATTCCCAGGCAATCTTTATTTTTTGAGGCGACTTTTGGCGATTTTTTGGGTGAAAACCCTCTTTGGCGGTTATCGACGAACTTTTTTTCAAAACCTCCCTTCCGGAAATCCTGGCTACGCCACTGCTTCACGACAATTCAATCACTTCAGATGCTGAATGGGGCATTTCAAATATGCATGTATACAATAAGCCACCAGAAATAAGAAATACAAAAAGTTATTTGAATCCATTGTAAGTTTAGACACCTGACGAAATCAAATATGTCTGTATACAATAAGCTACAAGAAATAAGATTGTTCCGTCAGGGGGGAGGTGTACTTCCACATTTTCCGGCGCAAATGTCTTGACGTACAAAAACAGGTCGTCGTCTCAAACGCTTTAGTCTGCTGTCTGGCGCTTTTTCCTCGATCTAGTACTATCCCCTACCCTCAGGGACGTCATTGGCGTGGGGGCGGGGAGGCTGGGGCCTCGCAATCTCGCAGCCGGTCCCGAACAGAATGGGGGGAGGTGCGTGTGTGTGTGTATATATATATATATAAGTAAAGTAAAGGTTTTCACCCGTAGGCTCACGCCCGTAGGGTCCGGTGCTGATCCCCGTATTTAGTAGCCAGCAGCCCATAGGTGGCTAAGCCATACATCGGCGGACGGTGGCCAGTCTCTTCCGCCGAACCTATGGTTACTATCGCAATGTTGCCATTGCTACTCATTTTTGATGTTACTACCGCCCTCTAGCGATTAAGGCTGAGTCGACCTTAGGGGCTCCTACGGGATTGAACCCGTGTCGTCGGCGTGCCTGCCCAGTGATATTACCACTCATCTATCTTCACGCCCCATATATATATATATATATATATATATATATATATATATATATATATATATATATATATATATATAAATAGATCAAGCTTTAAGAGCAGTTTGTCATGTGGTATGGTGGTTTACGAGGGCTATGGTCTATGCTCTCTGCAGTACAGCTGTAGTATACTGTAGTATATATATATATATATATATATATATATATATATATATATATATATATATCATTCATAAAATAATATTTTCATCATCAAACACTTTAGCAAGATTAACAGACACTGTTTTCACTTAACACTGCAAAAACTGTCATTGACTTCAGATACAAAATAAATAGAATTCTTACTTCAAACAAATCTAGTCGGTCGTCTTTAAAGTCAATTAGTAATTGAGTCAGTGTTCACGTTGCCACAATTATACACATTTCAAACAAAAGCACAAATAACAAGTACTTTAAGTAATAAGAGGACGAGAGAAGGACGGGGTGGGGTGGGGTGGGGGTTGCGGGGAGGGAACCCTAGAAAGGTCGAATGGTTCCGTGAAGTCCTCTTAGGATCCAGCGTAACGCCGGAACTCCGCTGCAGTGTTTAATCTAGACTCCTGGACTCCGGGGGAAAACTAAAAAGCCGGGGGGACTGACAAAAGCCAGGGGATTCTGTTAGGGGTTGCTGTTAGTTGATGTAGTATATCAAAATTTCCGGTGGGAATTTGAAATTTCCAGGGATGAAGGGCGTGAAGGGCAATTTTCCCCTCCGGAAACGGCCTAGATTAAGCCCTGTTCCGCTGTGCCTGAGATCCAGCTAAAGGACCGTCTGCCGACGGTCGCCGTCACTGTAGTGTAGACGGGACAGCTGATCAGTTCACCGGCGTTCTTGTTGGCGTCCTGTAGAAGAGGCTTCTCGTTCCGAGGCCAACAGGTCACGCCAACAACCGGTAGCATCGGATTGGTTGTCCGCGGGGGGAGGGGGGACATCGACGAGTTACCCGGTCACTTTGTCGTAGAGACATCCCCACAGATGGTGTCCCGTCGCTTCCTGGCCCGTCACTTCCTGGACCGTCACTTCCTGGACCGTCGCTTACTGGACCGTTCCTCTAATGTCCTATCTGTTATGTGTATGTAAACAAACTATGATATACAAATCGTTGTGATCTGCAATAATACTTAGAATTACTTATTTAGAATATATAATATAGAAAATCAAGATATTTTACTTACTTTCCTTACAATGGTTTGAGTGAGCAGTGGACCAGTGACGCAGACTAGAACTATTCAAATTTTGAATCGTTGGATTACGCATGGAGTTATTATTAGAAATGACGTAAAGCCGTCTCCTCTAATAATAACTCTATGGGATTACGGTTGCGGTTATTTTTTACCACCTACAATGGGCGGAGGGGTCAAAAACTGCCCAAAAATTGTTGACACAATGGACAGCCCCCAACCTACCTACCTATCTACCTATTTACTTCCACTTAGGCTACAATGACAGTCCAGGAAGTGACAGGGAACCCCCACAGATATATTCCGAAGACAAAAACATACCCTCAGACGGTGGGTCGCGGATCTGCAACAGAATCATTCATATCAGTCCCCATAATAAGCCACAGAGACTATGCACTGGACACTGTGTTTATTCTAGCCACCTTGACATTGGGGGGATTTTGAAATGTTTGGGGGGGACAATGTCTGTGTCTCCACACTTTTTTTTTGGTGGGGATTTCCATCCCCAGCCAACATTAAAAATTTTGGGGAATTTTAAAACTGGGGAGGAATTCCCCCCAGAGAATGCCTAGAATAAACACTGACTGGACACGATCTACAATATGCGCTAGACAAACATCATCATCATCATGTGTCTTCTTCATATCTGAAGGTTGACGGTCATGAGTTGTTTCCACTTCGTTCTGTCTTCAGCAATCCTTTTTAGTCTTCCGTAGTTCTTTTCCTGTATGTGTTCCTTAACGTCGTCCAGCCAGTCTCTTCTAGGTCTTCCTCTGGCCCTGTTTCCCTCATATCTGCCCTCTAATAGGACTTTTGCTTGTTCTGTGCTTGAACCCCGCATTATGTGTCCAGCATACTGAGTTTTCCTGTTTATAATTTCTGTCAGGAGTTGTCTCTTTTCTCCAATTTTCTTTAGTACCTCTTTCATTTGTTATTCTCTCTTGCCAGCTAATTTTCAAGATTCTTCTGAAGCACCACATTTCAAAGGCCTGTATTTTATTTTTCAACTGCTGAATGTAGTTTGTTAGAGTCCAGCATTCGCAGGAGAATGTGATAACCGAGTATACATAGCATCTCAGGATTCGTAGTTTTAGTGCTTGGTCTAGGTTTCTTCTTAGTAATTCTTTTTGTTTCCAAAAGGCTTCTTTGGCCATAGCAATTCTGGCGTTTATGTCTCTAGTGCATCTTCCATTCTCTGTTATGAAACTGCCCAAATATTTGTATTCCTTTACTTGTTCCAACTTAGTGTTATCAATTAAGATGTTGTGTTTCTCATTTTTGTGTTTGCTTACTATCATCGTTTTTGTTTTCTTTCTGTTAATTTCCATCCCGTATTCTTTGCTTTTGTCGTTTAGCTTGTTAATTATGAGTTGGAGGTCTTCCTCTTTTTCTGCAAAGATTACCGTATCATCTGCATATCTGAGTATGTTATAGATTGTTCCATTGATTTTCATTCCAGGAGTTTGTTCTAATGCTTCTTTTATTAATAGCTCTGTATATAGGTTAAATAGTAAAGGGGATAGTATGCATCCTTGTCTGACTCCTTTTTTTATTTAGACAAACATAGTAAAGTAAAAATTTGCGTTTCCACCATTGACATCTATAAATAGCCTATTTATAGATGTCAATGGTTTCCACACAGGATTAGGCTACATAGCCTCCAAAACCACTTTAAATCACATTATTATTATTATTATTATTATTATTATTATTATTATTAATTATTATTATTATCAGCAACAATACTGCGTAGAACTTCGATATAATGGGCTTTCTGGGTTTTTAAAAACGCAATCTGGGTTTTTTCAAAAAAGTTCAATTACTGGCATCACTGCCAAAGAGGCATCGACCGTTGAGAAGAGCGGGATTTAGACAAAGGCTGTGCCTGGCTGTGCTGAGAAAAAAGCGGGATTTGGTTTCATTTGGACAAAGGCTGTGCTTGAGAAGAGCGGCATCGGAACAAAAGCTGGGTAAGTTGTACAATGCGATCTAAGTTTTATTGGTTTAATTTAATGTGATAAACTGATAATGCGAGCGCTGGAGTAGAAGTTGACGACACATACAGTGTAGTTTAAACGAGGTTTAGGTATAAACGAGAAATCTACTCGAAGCCGCCACTGACGTAAGATTAAGAGTTATTTGCGATTAAAATGCAAATTACTGTTTTAATTACGAGAATTTTTGGCGTAAATCCTGATGATTTGATAGGCGGGTAACATAATCGCCAGGTATATTCGTCCAATAATGTATGAATTACTGGAGGAAATCTTCGAAACCGAAATTTTCTTAGTCTACCTTTTTTTCATGATCCTGGCATTGTGTCTTGCATTATTTCTTTCTCGAGACATTCCTGTTTTGTTCGCACAATATGTCCCTAGCATTTCAGCTTTCTTACTGTTTCCAGTAGGGTTCTTTGAACCCGGCTTTATCCATTGCCCATTCGGTGGTTGCTTAAAATCGCGCTAAATTTTAACGCGTTAATTGGGCATGCGCTAGCAGCGATTAATCAACAGTTCGAGTCTTACAGATTTTGTATTATTTATTAACAGAATGTTGATTGGTTGTGGTTCACAAATGGCTATTAATATTTAATTTATATTTTTATTAGGTCCGTTCGCAGGAGCAACAGAAAAGCCTTGCAAGAATTGGCAGCATTATAGCATATCTACAAGTCTTTATCTATGTGAATCAGGTAGATTTGGTGAGTGACTAGAATAATAATAAATAATAGATATTAATATTTATATTAACAATAATGATATTTCTAAATAGTAATAATTGTACTATTACAAATAATAAGTTTTGTAGAAATCAGATATTAAACAACATGTGAATGACACTAGAATTTGTATTAAGTATGGGGTTAGAAATATTCCCCTCATATTATTTAACTATATTTAATATTAATTTTTACAATAGAATGGAACTGAAGAATTGTTGTGACCCAAATAGCAGCCTTAGTTTAAATATAAAGATATCTGCTGATTTGCCACAATTTGCTGTACATTGTCAAACATTTTGGATACTGTTTTTTGTTTTAGGCGAGGAAATGAATCTTTGTCAGTCTCTTCGGGGTGTTGAAATTACTGAAGCTCAGTTTTCAAGCGAAATATTGTGCAAGAACGCATCATTTCAGTCTTTAGTGTGCAAATTATCCCATCTTTTCTTGATGTATTGGAATAGAATTAATGCAGACAGGGTAAGAAAACAATTTCTCTTTGTGAAAAATGTTGGAGGAAAGTGACTGGACATAAATTATAATCTTAAAACAAGTGTGTAATTCTAAATTATTGGCACAATAATTTCCGTTGGTGTGTTAAAGCTTCCAGCTTTTTAACCCAAAAGTGGTAGGGCAAAGGCTCCATACTTTTACGAAAAATGCAAGGTCATCGTTGTCAAACAACCCTCGTGCAGATCTGCGTGACGGATATGCAGTCCTCACTGATTTGTTGGTCGGGTGAGATTGTATTTCTGCTGTCCAGATTTGCATGTGGCTTAGTCCAACGGTTCGGACAGACAGGAATGTATTTCCATTGCACAGAGGCTCGCGCAACTCACGTTGAGCGGGATTGCATCTCTGGATTTGCAGTCCATCCGTTCGTTTCCCTGGACAAGATTGTATTTCTGTACAGCGGATTTGCATTCTGCTCGTTCGGCGAGTTGGGCAGGATTGTATAGTCGTCACGCAGATCTGCACGAGGGCCATTTGACAATGCTGACCATGCATTTTTCGTAAAAGTATGGTGACTGCCCTACTACTTTTGGGCTAAAAAGCTGGATGCTTTAACACACCAACGGAAATTATTGTGCCAATAATTTAGAATCACACACATGCTTTAAGAATACAATTTATGTCCAGTCACTTTCCTTTCCTCTAGTCACGTCTTTGATATTGGACTAATTTTATATTGATTTACAAAACTTTGTACTCTTAAACCAATTTTATACGCTGGCTGCACTAGTTCCATTTCTTTAAGAAAAATGTGCTCCAAAGTTTTAAGGAAAATGCAATGTCAGCATTTTCTAACAGCCCTCGTGCAGATCTGCGTGACGGATATGCAGTCCTCACCGATTTGTTGGTCGGGTGAGATTGTATTTCTGCTGTCCAGATTTGCATGTGGCTTAGTCCAACGGTTCGGACAGACAGGAATGTATTTCCATTGCACAGAGGCTCGCGCAACTCACGTTGAGCGGGATTGCATCTCTGGATTTGCAGTCCATCCGTTCGTTTCCCTGGACAAGATTGTATTTCTGTACAGCGGATTTGCATTCTGCTCGTTCGGCGAGTTGGGCAGGGTTGTATATCCATCACGCAGATCTGCACGAGGCTCATTTGAAAATGCTGGTCTTGCATTTTTCTTAAACCTTTGGTGCACATTTTAAAAAAAGAAATAGAGCAAGTGCAGCCAGCCTAAAAAAATGGCTTAAGAGTACAGAGTTTTGTAAATAAATTTTTAATTAATCCAATATTAAGGATGTTAATTGAATAAATCAATAAATTCATTCAGATAAATATTTGAAATAGTTGTATGGAAATGCTCATTTACATAATAAATTCTACTTTGAGTGAGTAGGTGTTGTATCTGCAATATGTCAATATAAATTTGAAAGTCTCTTGCAATCTGCCGACATATGGAAAGACAGCACGAGGAGACATCACTGGTCTCAGAAGACTTGAAGAAGACATCACAGAAGAAAAAGAAAACAGAAAAAGCTGTGGAAGACATCACAGTCTCTCAGCTACCAGGTAGAATGGGCCTCAAACCTCTGAAATACTGATCAGGCCTCTCTTTTTCATCAAAGTTGATCGCTGTTGAATCAAATGACTTGAAATTGATTGTTGATGGGGTCTGTTGCCAGGTAGATTGTCTACCAAATCCATTTTTGCTAACGAAAGGTTGGATGATTGGTTTTCCATACATTTTCCAGGTAAGTTTTGCAATAAATGGTCTTGGCTGCATTATAAAATTATTAGTTTTTATCACGATTTTATGTGAGTTAAATCACACCTCATAATTTAGCTTTCAGCTGCCAAGGTGAGTTCAGTGAGTAATGAGTACTTGTGTTTGCAGAGACAGTTTGTGCAGGGACATATTTATTTCAAAATTATTAATTTGAATCATTTTATCAATTGGTTGAAACAAATTTTCTAATTTAGCAACCTGTCTTCTAAGAAAGTACCCCAAGGTCTAGTCTTTATAAATGTGAAAGGAGCAATGCTGTCAGTGATCAATAGGAGCAGGGTGCAATTTGTGACCTGGAACAGTAGGGGGAACATGGGGATTGCATGGTTTAATGCAGATTACTTTGCTCTAATTTTCAATATTGTATAGATTGTCACCATTTGTTTATAGCACAACTGAAAGTTGCAACAATTGAAAATCTGCAACTAAATTCATGCATCTACACTGCTAATTAAAATGAAATTGGTTGAAAGATGTTTTGAGGTAATTCTACATAATTTTGCTGTATTTGGCCACGTAACTCGCCTCTAAGAGGATGTGCCGGCCTCCGAAAACTACGGCATCAGGTTGATCTGGACGTCACCCTGATTCCTCCTGGAAGCATTCTCTGAGGCGCTCTAGAAAAGGAAGGATTGACCAGCTCCGACAGGACAACATCCCTCCCAGCTCCCTCTGGCAAAGTGCCAGAGGACATAGTACTGATACTGAGGCAACACAACAGCCCACTGTTGGCTACGCGAACTGACTACATAATTTTGATATGCTGATTTCAGATCTGCACAGAATTTCTCTATCATGTCAATTTTTAAAAATAGAAATTGCAAATAAAATTTTTTGTACACTGTAGTTACAATGGGAAAATTTGCCAGCCTGAGTAACAATAATTGAAAAAAGGACCTGTCCATTAATTATGTCGGCAATTTTTGACCCCCTCCCCATTGTCAACAACTAAACTTTCACTTAACCCACCCCGTAATTACGTCAAAAACTTTTGACCCCCCCTCCAGGTCATTGACAGTTCACAATAACAAGGTTAGAATTTTTGTGGTGATGACCATTTTTTGCTTGAGTGTCAAAATCTGGTGGGTGACCTTTTTGCCATGCTTTTTCCCATTGTAATAAGTACAGTAGTATTCCATGAAATTTCAATTCCTGATTATTTGTAAAAAGTGAAATTGTTGTCAACTTCTCGACCCCTCTGTCAACAACTGTCAAACTTTTCAAACCCCTCCCCTAAATTGACGTAATTAATGGACAGCCCCAAGTGGGTAAACAGCATTTAACTAAATCAAGTATAGACTACATGTAATTTATAGTGTTAACTATGCTCAAATAGTTTGTTGAAACATTAAAAAAGGCTCTAGCAACTTCGACAGTCGGCATAATCCTGGTAAGAAGCTGCGCTTTCTGGTGTGTACCCTAGCTGTCATGTCTTCAAACGCCGGCAGTAATCGGCCATCATATGAGTGTCCCATCTGGCCTAGTAGAGTGCCTCCATAGACCGCATCCAGCGACATCCTGGGGGGTTCGCTCTCCCTGTTCGTCACTCCAGGGCAGACGCGACGGGGCGAATTTTTAGCAGAGGGTGCATGTTTCAGAAGCGGAGCTTTAAAATACATGTAATTAAAAACCCTGAGAAGCAAAAATGTTATCGCAACTCGTTTACAGTACAGTATCTTTTCAAAACCATGACAAGTAGTAAAAGGTCATCATAGTTTCTTTCTGACTGTAAAGCGCCAGGTACCGTAAATCGAGAAAGAAATGCAATAAATACTATGAGTAATATATTAAAGATTTGCAGGCACCGGAAATAGTATAGATAGACCCTTTTTACTTTACTTACTTGCAACATCTCGAGTTTTCATTATATAGCCGCCGGGAACCAGCGTTGGTCACGTGATCATCTTGGTTTACAAGAATCTTGTGAGTGAAATAAAGGTGTTTTAGTGAAATAAATAAAAAGTATTGTTATTAAAGCAAATTCTATTGTCTTGGATGTTTTGGCGCAGTCTTCGTCCGCTCGACAGAGACTGCCTCTTAATTTCATCTGAAAGTGTTCTTCATTTCTTGTATGTCGAGATCACCGTCAGTTCATGGTGTCTAAATTGTAACATAATTAACCTAATTTCTATAGCGCTTGTGTTAGCTTAATTCCTACAAATTAGCTTTTCCCAGTGCTTTTTCTCATCTTTAATCCCTTTTTGTTCAGTCCTGTGTTGACCAGCCGTTTGTTGTACGTGTTTTGATAATTGTGTGCGGTGCTTTGTCAAGTAACTATTAGGCCTATAGCGGTCATTCATGGTTACTAGACACCTAGCACAGCCTCATTCACTGTCTATTGCAACTAGCATATCAGAACACAGCGAACTTTTGTACATTACACAAACCATTTTAACTCCCACTCCTTGCCGGCTGCATGAGAAATAAAATCTCTGATCGTTGGGTGTTGAACCCGGGGAGATACAACATCTCCCGGTTTAAGAGCTGACGCTCTGTTGGGCTAGCCACAGAGGTAGACAGATAATAGATGGAATAGTAAATATATTGAAATAAGGAAAACAATTGAGTCAAGGTTGTTGATGACCGCATGTAAATAACCGGACACAGAGACAATCCTTGGGCCATATTCAGTAGGAACTAGGAAGGACTGTTAACATCGGATGGAGGTAAGTGTAATGCAATGTAATGTAAGAATTACAAAACAGCTGTTCAATTTCTACTCATTTAAGGGGAAGCATTGCTTTTAACGGAGGCTGGCATCTGCTTAGCTTCTTTACTGTGTAAGAGGATCTCTGTCTTTTGGAGAAATGGGAGATGTTTATTTTAGAATGAGGAACTCTTAATAATTTTGAATGTTGTATTGCTGTATAATGTGTGCAGAAGTGACTGTGTGAAAGACTGTCTTCAATTTATTTTAGATGCTGAGTTAGTTATTGGAAATGGATGATAACAGTCCGGTTGTCAGAGTGGATGAATTGATTCGGTGGAGTTGTACCTTTGTACCGGCGTACAATCAGATGGAAGAGATCACCATTAAACGATCATCACCCTTTCCTTTTAACCAAGACATTAACAGCAAAATTGCTTACTGGTAAGTTGTTCAATATCAGTCAGAATTTTGGTTACAGGTATGTCAATGGATAAATATTTCAGCGTGAATTATAAAGAATACTACTTATTATAAAGAATGACTACACTGTAGTTATATTAATGAAGAGTTATGTTAGTGTCATTTATAAACCATGGCCAATCAAATAAGGCTTTTGGACATGTGTGATCTTTGAAAGAACAAAAGAGTGTCCCTGTAATGTACTTCATTACTGGATCCATTTGCTTAGGGGCTGTCCATTAATTATGTCAACAATTTTTGGGCAATTTTTGACCCCTCCTCTTGTCAACAACTGTCAACTTTCACTTAATTGGCATTCTGTTGCTGCTGTTTTATAGGAATGGTGACATTACTTTGTTGAATGCACACGCAATCGTCTGCTGTAATAATGAGTCACTGACTGACACTGACGCTGTGACATCAGCAACTATCCTAAAGGCCGGGAAGGAGCTGCGAGACGAAATGCTGAATGAAATCAAGAGTACGTCCCCGAGATTCTTTTGCCTTTAGATATTTAAATTTCCTGCTTTGATCGCTAAGTGAAAGTTTCTGTATTTATCTTTTTAAGTGTAGAGTTGTTATGTTTTCAATGTTTGGGTTTTTTGCATTATGTCTTTTAGCAATCACAAAGACACTGAAGTGATACCTGAGACAGAATTATGTCCAAATAACCAGCAGTTGCTAGAACTTTATTTGTCATGGTAGCTTTGCACTTGACACTTCCTTTAAGTAACTTTAGCGTGACATACATTAATTGGTACTTTTAACTTACTACTGGTTTAGGAACTGATTAAGAGGATTTTATGTTATGTATATGCATTTGTTGATTGTTGCTGAGTGCAGTGCTGATGTGTCTTTCAGCGTGTCGTACAGGAGAGGCAAAGATCAGCAAAGGTTATTGCCTTCCAGCAAGGCATGTGATACATAATGTTGGTCCACGATACAACATAAAATACAAAACAGCTGCTGAAAATGCTCTGTTTAACAGTTACAGAAACACCTTGCTGCTACTTTGGTCAGTATCTTACGTAACTCGGTTTGTCCATTTGAATTGCCTATGTGCTTTCTCTTGATTTCTGATTAATTTGTTACCGCACTAGATAAAAAGATGATCGAAGCTTGATCATGAATACGGCCTTTGAAAATTCTTGAGGAGAATTGAACACCGAGTTGTGACAGTCGAGTGTTTATGGAAGATGAAATGTCTAGTAATTTTCTTATTATCAATAGTTTTAATTTATGTGTTTATTTTTCCTTTGACTTTTATACAATAGAGAAAGAAATCTATCAACACTCGGTCTGCGTTGCATTCACACAAACAGACGAGCATATCCGTCATTAGAAGGCGCTCACATTGCGCTCAGTAAGCAATTTCATTTTCTGTTAAATTAATGGATTTGTAATGTGTAAAGAAATCATGAAGTCATTGACTCTCTCTCTCTCTCTCTCTCTCTCTCTCTCTCTCTCTCCTATTTATGTGTATCTTTATGAATGCATTTTATTTCAAGCTTTTTCATGGATTTTTCCGTTTGTTATTTGCTTAGGGACGGTTCGTAGGTTCCTTGACAAATTTGGAGAGAAGATTGATCTGATCGTGTTTGTTGTGACGGGGCTCGACCGGGTCAGAACTTGATTCAAGCATTGACCTTAATTGCAGGAAATTGATTATTCGAATTGAGTTCTAGAGGCAATAACTTTTTATAAAATAATTTAATTCAACTCTTTTTCAAGATATCTAATATTATTTAATCGATATTGTGAATTCAGAAGGTCACAAACAAATAACTGTTGAAGATTTCTGAATTGAAAGAGTAATTGTACTTCTAATTCTGTCCTCAGGAGTTGTACAATTCTCTTCTTCCGATATATTTTCCATGAAATACGTCGGACGAACTCTATGCAGTTCAGCGTCTTCCGGTTGACATTGGCAACGAGGACGGAGAACCGGTCATAGCGGAACGAAAGATTCACATTTCCGCCAATCCTTCAAAAGAAACGTCTGGTAAATTACGGATTTCAAATTCAGTGCAGTTTGGCATCGAGACCGATAGAATGCCTCTTTTGTTGGCTAGTTTCCTTCACCTGTCTCACTGTTTTTCACTCTGTTATCTCGGGCATAGATGTGCTTTTTTGCAGATGGATATGTGCCTTTGTGTTAGAACAGATGCTACACAATACCATCAATTGTATTATTAATGGCTTGACAGAATTTGACTGAATATCTTTTAAAATTTCATTTACTGTATCTCTCTCTCTCATTGTCAGTGACTTGCATTAACTCATGAGATGTTCTTTTTAATTGCCAGGAAATCCAACTGCCTCTGTTGTTACTGTTCTCATTGGTTTATGCTTGACCAATTCTTCAGGGAAGGATGATGACGAGGTTGATGACGACTTTGATGATGGACCCAACGAAGAGGAAATAAGAGAGGTCCTCGGGACTAACCTGTCCATTGGAGAGCATGCATTTTCCAAGATGGAGGCAAACGCAGATAAAGAGCGCATGACGAGGAGCAAGGCCTTGGCCGTTTCACCGTCAGAGGAAGAACGGAAGGCGATGTCAGTTGGTCTAAGTTTGTCTTTATGCTCGATTATTTATCCATCGCTTGTGACAGTAAGAGCGATCTTGCTGTTCAGAGACTGGTTGCCGTGGGTTTTCCTGCATGCTTTGAAGCAGTCTATTCACCTATAGTCTATTGGCTCATTGAACCTTTAGTGAACTTTCTAATGAATTAGAGCAAAAGTAAACTCTATCTGAGACATCATGCCCCCACATATTCTGCAATGAACAAGTACATTTTGAAGGATTATATCTTTATTCCACCTTGCACCCATTCCCTCACCTCACTTCACCTTTCATACCAACATTTCTGACAACCGTTCTGTCTCAAATTTGAATTTTATTTCCAAATTAATTGAAGAAAATAAACATTTGCAAGTAATGCAGGTAATAATGTTAATATCTTCAATTTTTATGACAAAGGAAAATGCTGGATATTTTTATTGATTATCTCTGATTTTATCAAGTGAATGGCTTATGTAATTAGTATTTATTTTAACATCATCATGATGAATCTAAATTCTGCAAATGATTGTCTTGAAGGTTTTTTGTAGGAAATCAATGATTTTAGAGGCAATTGTGGTGGACTTTTTTAGCTTTGACTGGGTTTCTATACCTCTAGTTTACACACAGGTACTTTGATCCAATTTTATTATCAAGAGATCAATAAATTCTTTTGAAGTTGCTACATTTCTGCTACAAGTTTCAAAGGCACATGAATTTAATTAAGCAGCTCATAGCTTTGCTTCAGAATTTCAATATATTCTGAGAATTGTGAAGCTGTTAACTGTATTGTCTATATCTTGATTAGTGTTTTGTGGAATTTTTTAAAGGTAGTTACACTTGCGGTTTACATCTTCAGCCTATCCGCTCTGCTCGGCAGATACCAGTTTGACGTGAGGAATGGGAGTGACGCTTCGACTGAGAAGCATTTCCCATTCTTTACGCTTCTTCAGTTTCTCTTCTACATGGGCTGGTTGAAGGCAAGCGATCGGCTTCATCGGCCGTAATCAACTCTCTCACAGTGAATTTTCAGTATTTCAATGATATGCTTTCAGCGTCTGAATTTTTTGGTTTAGCTTGGCATTTTCATTGTAGGTGAAATGTACACTTGGTCATTGTTACATGACATGTGTTTTGCAATTGCCTGTGTTCAGCTTAAATGACATCACAGTCAAAGTGCCTTACGACTGTAGAACTTGTGAAATGTATTCAGGTCTGAATATTTCGGATCATAAAATCACAGAATATTAGAGTGTATAATTTCAAGAATGTTTGCCCCTAAAACGCAAATAGAAACCTATGAGCAGATGACTTGGTGATGGAGTAATCTGGTATTGTCGAAGACTCTGATCATTTGTATGTTGTGGATAATTAACGAGTGTCCTTCTCTGCTTTGTTTAGGTGGCAGAAAGTCTGCTTTGTCCGTTCGGAGAAGATGATGATGACTTTGACATCAATCTTTTAGTCGATCGATATCTTCACGTAAGAAGCCATTTGAGGCTGCACTGAGAAATCTTCCATTGGCAACAAACTCTTTACTTCTAGTTTATATCAGATCTTTAAACCTGCTGCCAATGTAAAATCATACATTAGCTCAGCCTTTGTCAAACCTTATCTTAGCCTATGTTGCCATGTTATGTTAGCATGCCTTTACCATGCCTATATGTTGCCTATGAATGTTTAATCTGGATGCTGATGTCTCACAATATCAGGTCAGGTCTTCGTTCTCCAGCTGTGTCCAGCTATCTCCATGACATTTCTCCAAAGTTCTCTGTCCTTTGCTATTTCTTGCAAAGTCATTCGATGTCTTCTGTCAGTTCTTCTGTTGAGATTGATTCAGTCCTCTGCTATGTGCAGATCCTCTTCCAGTCCGTCCACCCATCGTCTTTTTGGTCTTCCTGTAGACGTTTTTCCCTCTGGCTTGTAGTTGAACATTCGTTTTGGGTTTCTTATTTCTTCCATTCTGACTTCTGAGTATGTGTCTGGTCCATTTCATTCATCTCTCTGATTACTTCAAAATGATGTTTGGTTGCATTTTTCTCTCTCTAACTTCTTCATTTGTTATATATATATGTTCTTGATTAAAATCCTCAGTATTATTCTAAACCATTTATTTTCTGTTGCAATTTTTTTCTCCAATTCTTTTTTATATGGTCAAAGATTCACATCCATATATTAGTGTTGGTATTATACAAGTGTTGAGAATTCCTAATTTTGTTTTCATCCCAATGTCATGTGATTTGGAAATTTTGGCATGTAGCCTATTGAGATGTAGATCCTGCCATTGCTATTCTTCCTTTAATCTCCAAGTCTGAACCTCCCTCTGCTTCCAATTCACATCCCAAGTAAACAAAGTTCTTCACCACTTCAATTTCTTTACAAGATATACATTGTTATGATGGTGCTAAAGAAATCTGATTGGTTGATTGATTGATTGACTGACTGACTGACTGACTGATTGATTGATAAAAGAAGACTTTTGACAGACTCAGTTGACCAGACTCATGCAGATGTATGATACCAGTAATTATTATTATGGTACTAAAGAAGAAGTTTTTTCTGGTTTCATTGCACATGCATAATTGTGTTTGTGTGTTTTCATGTGTTAGGAATCTTACATGGTTGTGGACGAAATGTTCAATAAGCTTCCTGACCTGCTGAAAGATCAGCACTGGGATCAGGTGGACTTTGAGATTCCATACACCGAGGCAGCTGCCATTCACAAAAAGCAAATCTTCCTTGGCTCAGCAACTGGGATGGAGTAAGAATTCCTGATGCCACTACGAGTGGCACTGGTCGTCACATTCAACTGTGTGCTTTTACATTTGACTTCAAATGATGAATTCTCTTAAGTTTATCTAAAACATTTAAAATATGTGTCCTTGGCAGGCGTAGAGCGACTATTTGTTTCTAGTTTCTGAATTTTATGCTGAATTTAAGAAAAATAAAATTCACTTGAATTCACAGACAGTCAGAGCATTGGTCTGATGCACTTGTCTTTCTGCAGGGTTCCGACTGAGAAGCAGGCCTTTATACCTCGTGAAGTTTCACTTCAAGAGTTGAAATCTGGCTCTAGTCTTAAGGTCTTAAGGTAAGTGGTTTTCCTGTCCCAACGCATTTGGCAGATATATAATATATTTAACTGATTTTCTATTGAAAGAAGCTTTGAGCTGATAGGCTTTGTATTAAATTGCTAATAGCTTCATGTTAAGAACTGATGCAGACAATAGTTTTGCAATTGACAGTTTGAAATATTAAGTCTGTGTATTATTAAGTCTGTGTATTACAAAATATTGAAAATAGCAATTTATCATTTGTCTGTGAAGCATTCACAGCATGAAACCCATAAAACCTCCAAAGAAAATGCGTCCAAAGAAAGCAGCAACTGGTGGTGAAGAGATAAGCACAAGCAAAGGTTTGTTATTCAGTTTCAACAACAACCATTACACCTTCCTGAATGTATCCACTTAGCCTACTTCATAGGTCCCATTGATAGGTGTCATTCTTTAGACAAGTGCAGATCTCCAATGCCAACCATTTCATTTTCTCTTAACATTGGTGATTCTCATTTACTAAGAATCATGTAGTCAAAACCTATCACTCTCAGCATCTCTTAGTGGCATTAATCAGGTGTTACTGTAATCATATGTTGTGCAACTGTATAATAGTGAGGGTTATTAATAGTGTCGCAAAATTAGTAGAAGTGATATTGACATCATTTGACTGCTTCCTTTCATCTTTCTCACAAAAGTCTTTTGTATTTTTGACAACTCAGATGATCTAGAAAGCATCGGTTCATCTGGCATCATCAAGGTGTACGATGTGCCAAGTGCCCCAAATGAATCGACAGAGACAAAGCCAAAGGTAGAAGGCGCCGCACCAGGACCCGCTGCTGATGCCACTGACGACGAAGGCGTTCCGGCCAAATCGAGCAGCAGTCTCATGGCAATCATTCAGGATGAACTGAAGGATCTGAGAGCGAAAAAGTGATAAGAGACTTTACGTGTCAATGGGGGTTGTTGATGGTGTGTAGTTAGCTTTTACTTAGTTAAGAATTGGTCTTTTAAGGTTTAAGCATTTTGTGAAGCTCGATTTTTGCTGTCAAATTCCTATTAAGAAGTTCTGCGAAATTGTTTTTTGCCAGCATTTCCATTCTGTGAATTGTTTGACTGGAAAACTGTTCATTTATTCTAGTGAGAGAAATTTCTGTTTGTAAGTTTGAAGCATGTTTACTAAGCATTTAATTGTTTAATTGTAAAAATGATTTTATTTCTGCTCCTAAAATTTCAACCATTTACGTGTAAATTCTTTAAGGCAATTGTATGCATAACTTTCTGATAATGAAATGCATCTTTGCCTCAATAAACAGAAGAATGCAACCCATGAACTGCCAAGGACATTACTGCAATTTCCAGCCGACCAGTGGCGTCGCTAGGGTTGGTGTCACCCAGTGCGGAAAATTCGTGGTGTCACCCAGGTATCTTCCTTTTGAAATGTGTTGACAAGCAAAAAAGGGTTATCTTCTTTCTGAAATGTGGTGACAAGAAAAAAAATTCAAATTTCTCAGGTTGGTGTCACCCCAACGTGAAAAGTCTGACATGCAAAGGGGCTGTCCATTAATTACGTCAACAATTTAGGGGGCAGAGGATTTGAAAAAGTTTGACAGTTGTTGACAGAGGGAGGGGAGTCAAGAGAAGTTGACGTCAACAATTTCACTTTTTGCAAATAATCAAAAGATAGGAAATTTCATGGAATAGGCCTACTACTTATTACAATGGAAAAAGCGTGACAAAAGGTCATCACCACAACATTTTGACACTCGATGAGCAAAAAAGGGAAAATGGTCATCACCGCAAAAATAATAACCTTGTTATTGGGACCTGTCATTGACCTGGGGGGAGGTCAAAAGTTTTTGACGTAATTATAGGGAAGGGTAAGTGAAAGTTGACAGTTGTTGACAAGGGGAGGGGTCAAAAATTGCCCAAAACTATTGACATAATTAATGGACAGCCCCAAATAAATAATTACGAATGGTGAATGACCGAAAAATAGCATGTCGAGTGATGCTTCTGTACATTACAAAGTGGCGTTATAGAAGTTTAAGATTATATAAGCCTAAAAGTTGCTTAATGCCCGATGGTTTCTCTAAATGAGTTGTTTCAACTGGCTTGGACCTGTGACGATGTTTAAAAAAAAATTAGATCCTGTTAGTCTACTGGAATCTACTGAAAATGAAATTACAAATTTATTTGAAAATAATTAACCGTTGACTTAGCTCCTCCTTTTTGGCACCTAGAGGCGTTGGACAATAGACAAGAGCGCCATTCGAACAAAGGCTGTGGCTGGGTAAGGAGCTTCATATTTTAGTTCATAACGCGATTTAGTTCTTATTTGTTTAATTTAATGTGATGAAATGCGAGCTCTGGAGTAGAAATTGACAGCAGACTGTGGCCCTATCTAGTTAAAACGGGGTTTAAGTATAGACGAGAAATATCTACTCGATGCTGTCCTGACTAACAATAAGAATTTTCTGCGATTAAAATGCTAATTATTGTTTAATTGCGCGAATGTTCTGGCGTAAATCCCTGATGATTTGATAGCGGGGAACATAGTCGTCAAGTATATTCGTCCAAAAATGTAGATTTCTCAGTGGATATTATTCTTTGAAATAATTGTATAGCCTGTAACGGTTCCCTGTCACTTCCTGGACCGTCACTTCCTGGACCGTCACTTCCTGGACCGTCACTTCCTGGACCGTCATTGTAAAGCCTGAATTAAATAGGTATATAGGTAGGTAGGGGCCTAAGTATTTTAATATAGCTGTCCATTGTGTCAGAACTACACCGCACTTCACATTGAACTATAGTGTGACATAAACCGCCCCAGCGCCTCAGCTTGACCGCCCCCGTCATGTCCGCCCCAGTTATTACCAGTGTTGTAAAAGTACAGTTTGAGTACTCAAGTAAAAGTAATCCAACGATTCAAAATTTGAAAAATAGTTACTCAGTCTGCGTCAAAAAGTACTCCTTAAAAACCATTGTAAGTAAAAAGTAAAAAGTACCGTGAAAAATCATCAACAACTCCACATTATCATGCTAAATTATATATTCTACTTTTAAGTAATTGCAGAAGTATTATTGCAGATCACAACGATTTGTATATCACTAGTGTATACACAAATGCTGGTTTCATACAGCATAACAGATAGAACATCCTAGAACGGTTTGCCACTAAGGTAACTGAGCGTCCAGGATAGTGACTTTCCTCCAGCGTGAAAATAATGTTGATAAGTGTAAAAAGGTCATCGCCGGTTTTCAGACTGTCACAGGTTAAAAATCGTTTTGTACTTTAACCTCGGGTAAGCAAAAAGGCATCACCGTAATTTAGGCGCTTGAATTTATACAGCAGGGATGTAACTGCGGCTTTTAGCTTGGTGGGGATCAAGCCAAACAATCTGTCAGTCCTCCTTTTTGAGCCTGAATTAAACACGGGGCTTGTGAAGAATTAACAGATGCTCCAGTAAATGCCCCAAATTTGGCGAACCCATACCTAGCTACGTCCCTGTTGTAACAGAACTACACCGACTAAAACATTGAACTATAAAAAGTGACATAGCCGCCCCAGCGCCTCAGCTATGACCGCCCCGTCATTTCCGCCCCAGTTATTACCAACACTCCCCAAATAATAACCGCAATATAAATAAGCATATATATAGCCTTATACGCTGTAGTGTGTGTGTATATATATATGTATAAATAGTACATATAAATAAATAAATATATATATAATAATATAATTAGTATGGTATAATAATATTTATATATATACATCTATATGTATATATATTATTATTATATATATGTATGTATTTAGGCATGGGCGTCCGGAGGGGTGCAATTGCACCCGTGGACAAGTTGTGGAGTCATGAAAAAAGTAAAAGTACTTTTTTCTTTCATCACAAAACCTTGTTTTGCATCCCCTGGAAAAATTTTCCATTTCTTTCGCCACAAAACCCTGTTTTGCACCCCCTGGAAAAATTTCTGCGGACGCCCATGTATTTAGGTGTGTGTGTGTATATATATATATATATATATATATATATATATATATGCATGTCTATATATGTCAATACAAATATATGTATTTATGTATGTAAATGTGATATATAATACTGTAAATATGATATTTGCAAACTCTGCTGCCCTCCCACAATTTACTGTACATTCTCAAACATTTTGTATACTGTTTGTTTTAGGCAAGGAAATGGATCTTTTTCAGTCTCATCAAGGTGTTGAAATTACTGAAGCTCAGTTTTCAAGTGAAAAATCATGCAAGAATGCATCATTTCAGTCTTTCAATGTGTGAATAATTATCCCATCTTTTTCTTTGTGTATCGGAAGAGAATCTAATACAGACAAAGTAAGTAAATAATTTCTTATCACTTCTGTTTGTGCAAAATATTGGAGGAAAGTGACTGGACATACACTGTAGATTGTATTCTTAAACTTTGTGTGTTTCTAAATAAATTGGTTCAATAATTCAGGGTGGTGTGTTAAAGTTTCCGACTTTTTCCCCTAAGGGGGTAGGTCAGAGTTGTTGAGTTGGATGAGCTTCTGTTCAGCGGACTTGCACACTTTGTTTGTCTTTGATGGGAATGTATTTCTGTGTTTCACAGTGCATTTGGCTCACTTGGGGAGTCAGCGAGGTCTTCGTTGAGCTCGGACTTGCACAGTTTGTTTGACAAGACAACACTGACATTGCATTTTTTTCAAAGTATGGTGCGGTTTTCTAAAAAATGGCGCAAGTGTAGCCAGAAATTTAAAATTGAGCCAATTTTTTATAAACACACATTGTATGGATGTTAATAAATGCAGATTAATATTTGAAATTGATGTAAGGAAATGCTGATTTATATAACAGTAAATTCTGCTTTCAGTAAGTAGGTGCTGTATCTGTACTACATTGATATAAATATGAAAATCTATTGCAATCTGCCACCATCCACAAAGACAGCACGAGAAGACATCACTCGAATAGGAAATGAGATCATGCCTCTTTCACGCTGCATCTCAATTGATCTTTGATGGGATCTGTTGCCATGTGACAGATTGTCTACCAAAACCAATTTTGTGCTAATGAAATACCAGATGATCAGTTTTCCATACATTTATTTGCTAAGATTTGTATTCAATGGTCTTGGCTGCATTATAAAATTATTGCAGTTTTTATCACAATTTTATGTGAGTTAAATTACACATAATTTATCTACAGCCGCCAATGGTAATGATTTCTGTGAATAATGAGTACTGGTACTGTATTTGTATACACATTGTGCAGATACAGTGCAAAAATGATTAAATTATTTGACCAAGTGGCTGATGGTTGAAACAAATTTTCTGATTTAACAAAGTTCTTGTGTTCTAAGAAAACTACTTTGAGGTCTAGTCTTTATATATGTGAAAAGGAGCAATGCTGTCATTGATCAATTAATTTCTGATATTGTTCAATGTCTTATATAAATACGGAAGAAATTCAGAGATAAAATTTCTCAGGGTACTCATCTTTGGCATAATTTGGTAAACCCAAATCAGCTGCTATCCCACAGACTACATTTTCAGACAGTTAAATTGTTTCCTGTTTGTTTTAGGCAATGTAATGCATCTTTGTATATCTCAAGCAGTTGAAGTTGCTTAATCTGTCGTGCTAACATGAATTCTGCAAACGATCACATCCTTTTCTTCATGCATCAGAAGAGTCTAATACAAGCAAGGTCTTTAAATAATTTCTTATCACATCTGTTAGTGCAAATATAGGAGAATTTAAGTGAATGGACATAAATTTAAAATTGTTGCAATAGCAAATAATCACATTGAATGAAATTGTGCCAATAGTAAGGCTAATCCTCATATCTGGATGTGCAAAGAAATTTTCAGCATTCATATTGTCATGAAAGTCGGTCAGCAAAGTTGAGTTTTATGAAAGTTGAGTCAATTCATGAAGCCAATCGGCAGAGTTTGCACATCAGTGACTGTGCAAAAAAGAACAAATGCATATAAATTGCAATTGGTTCTCAATTGTACTAAGTAAGCGAGTAAGTTATTGCACTTCAATACATCAGTATAAAAGCCTGTTGTGATGTGCTGCTGTCAACAAAGACAACACACGAAGACGTCATCGGCTCTCCCTACCAGGTAGGAAAGGCCTATAGGCCTCTTAAATGCTGATTAGGCCTCTTTGGATGCAGCATCCCATTCAATCATTGTGGTGTCTTTGGAAGAGGATACCTTGAAATCGATCTTCAAATCAGGTTGCAAATTATCAGCCAAAGCCACTTTATAATACAATGTTAATCGTACATGGCATTGTTTTTGGGCTGTTTTTTGTACAAATAAAAAAGGCAAATGATTGGTTTTGAGTTGATTTTGTTGAGAATTTCTAGAGAAATAAAATTTGCAGTAACCAGTGTTTGTTCTAGGCCTTCTTTGGGGAGGGGATTTCTCCCCAGTTTTAAAATTTCCCAAATTTTTTTATATGTTGGCTGGGGATGGAGATTTACCCTCCAAACTGTGAAGACTCGGACCTTGTTTCTTCCCCCTCCCAACATTTCAGAATCTGCCCCCAATGTCAAGAATAAACACGCAGTAACATTTACTCCATTTGAATGCATGTCCACTAATTCATTTAGAGGACTAAAATAACGAGCAATGGCTTCAATTTGGTTTACAGTATGACTATGAAAAGCGGCGTTACTGTAGTTGACTGCAAAAGATCATTTGATGCGAATTGAGGATGGGAAGATAAATGGGTTGTTTCACTGTCTATACTGTATTAATTTTGTGAATGATGTCTCGATTCAGTGGCTGCGTAGGAAGCAGTTGAATGCCTCTAAAATGTCACTTGTGGACGTTGTGGTCAGAGGACGTCCATATAGTACGTACACATACGCACCGAGGGGCGTTTGAGATATAGGCGATTTATGTATGGGGGAGGGGTCACGACGGAATTTGTACGTACGCTCAAATTTCAAATTAGGGTTAGGGTAGATGTAGATGGTTATAACCCTAACAAACATTACGTTTGAACACCGTAACTTTTCTCAGTAAAACAAAGGGTTCGGAGTACAGTATTCCCACGGTTACTTCACTTAATAAATATGATATTCAGAAACTTTAATTTAAGGGTAAATAAATGCGTTTTAACTATGGCCAAAGATTAATTTTCACCGTGCGGGGGTTGCTAATTTGTACGCACGCATAGCAGTGGCGGCTTTCGGGTGGCAACCATTTATTGTTTAATGCATGTGGCATTAAGTATAGGGTCCTAACTGGGGGCTAGGCACTCAATAGGGGGCACGGGCCCTCCGGTGGAGCCGCCACTGACGCATAGGTGATGGTAAAAATGTATGGTGTGCAATAGGGGTGGGGTGAAATATGACTGCGTACGTACTAGATGGATGACTCCCTAAGGGCGATAGCTAGCCCTGAACTAATGCAAGCCAACAAATCCCTGGTGCTTGTTTCACGCTCGATAGCATCTGATTCCTGTTAGTGATTTTACAACATGAAGCTCGTGAGACCTCTCGCGTGGGTCATGACAGCCCTTTAGCCGGCAATCATTCAAAGGTATCACACTAATATACTGTACCATAATGTATATGTTATGTATTTCACCGTAATATATATATATATATATACACACCAAGTAGGCCTATATTATATAGAAATAGAGGCGCCTTAAAGTGAATGTAAATTTCTATGCCAGCGTCGCTTCACCGCCTACAATCGACTGCGTGCGTTCGCCGATCCTTAGTATCCGACTCAGCCCTCAAGGCCAGGACTAAGGGCCTAAAACTGGTCCTTAAGGAGTCCTTGAGGTCAAGGACTAACATCCCTGTCTATATATACACGAGTGAAAATCACCAAAAAGGAACTTATATAGCAAAACGGGGAAGTTGGAGTCGGCAATAGTGAAGCTGCACACATGGAGGTAGCTTGGGCGCGGTAGATTTCAGTAGTCGTATAAACTACGGTACAAATTCTCCACATTAGTACACTAATTCATTGGACGAATAAATTATTTGAACCACTATAGACGGGAGTGGTACAGTACTCAAAAGGACCGAATAATGCATGGCAATGTGTCTTAACTGTAGTCCTACTATGGATGCAGCAGCGGAAGACAAGATTATAGTTGAGTATCTATTCGCTAGGTGGCCGCGGTTGTCAGCAGTCTTGCGCGGCCTCAGGCAAACGTCCAACGAGCCTATGACCGGTTTAGCGTTACTAGCATAGATTTTAATTTAAATCTATGGTTTAAACTGCTAAAAAAATGGCGAGTGATGAGGGCGACGTAGCTGTAAAGAATTTAAGCAGAAAGTTGAAGAGAAACATTTCATTTTTAAACTAACTGCGGAAGGAAAAATAAAAGCTGGCGGTAAAGTTGTACTGCGTTCACTTCGAAAAAACAATAGTTCATGTATACAGTAGTTTATACCGCATATGACCTAAAAAGGCTAAAAGTTGTTGGGTCTGTATGTTCGTTAAAATTAATCGCGATTAATCGATTTTACAAAATTCCGATTAATCGAACAAAAAATTTTAATCGTTGCTAGCCCTTATATATACAGTGGCGGCTCCGTCAGGGGTCCGTGCCCCCTATTGAGTGCCTTCCCCCCCCCAGTTGGGACCCTATACTTAATGCTACATACATTAAACTACAAATGGTTGGCCCTTATGATTAGAAGTTGCCACCCCAAAGGCCCCCCAATTGCCAAATCCTAGAGTCGCCAATATATATATATATATATATATATATATATATATATACTACAGACCATTATATATAGTCTGTAGCATAAGTATGTTAAGTCCATGAATATGGTTTGATGTTCATTGATTGACCACTTTTCTCCCACAGACTGCATCGTGGAACGAAGTTCGTTAAAATGATGCAATAGAGTCCAGTCTCCTTATACTTGGTCCGTTTAATCCCAATGTCTTGCCATTTCTCATTGCAGAAGGTCTGCAGAAATGTAAACGTTCTAGAATAAAATTTTATATTTTGCTCTGTGGTCAAAATTTCTTATACCGTCAGTTTTTCATTTGTGGTTTGCAAAGCAAGTTGTTTTTAAGGAGAAATTAGTAGGGGACCGATGAAAATTTTATTAATTTCCGATGATAACTAATTTTGGCAATTCCCGATTTTTAGTTTATTCTGCCCGGCTGCCCGAAAAATCAGCCACAATTGTAGTGGAATAGATTTTCTAATATTGGATGAAAAGTGCAGACAGTCGGGTATGATGGCGATGCGCAACAGTTTCCACGCTCGTGGATCAGAATTGCCTCTAGGAGGGCCCTTTTATAAATGACGGGGACCAGGAAAGCAACTGAAGGCCGCGGCGGCCTCCGTAGTTTACATGTCAAAAACCACCGTTGTTGCAAAGAGGAAACAGTCTATATCGACCGGTGCCTTCGTACTCTGGTGACCATGGGTTCTGCTGCTTTGAACAGTGCACAGTGCCGAATAAGACAACAATGATGTGGTGTAGGTTGTGAGTTGAGTCCCTGGTTAATTGTATCTTTCAAAAATTAGGCCACTATCTCTTGCATATCAAATGTGCTTGGCATTCAGAATTTTGCCTGTGGTAATTTCTATTGTGTAAATTGGACATTTTAAAGGACATTTTTAATCTACAGAGAATGGTATTGGCAACATTACTCATGGGGATGAACAATTGTGCCAGTTTTCATCACAATCTGAGATGGGGTGACGTCCGATTTTATTCAAAAGCGTGTTGATTTGATGCGGAATTACCCTTTTCGTATTTTAGTTTCGGAGAAAAAGCGAAATGAAATAATAATATTCATATATGTATACTCTATAAGCACAATTGTTACTTAGTATTGTTTATTTGGCACTGTATCGATTGTCATTTGTCTACGTACTGTAGCGCAAGCGGATTTTTTAAAACAAATTATCAAGAAAATTTATGGTGCCAAATTGCATGGTAAGAGATAACAAAAACTCGTGCATCCTTTTGGGAAATTGTTCAGGTCCATGTACCCTATAACTGTGCCAAGTGACAAGCTTTTATCCAGAAGTGAACGATTCTTGGCTTTTATGGACTTTAGCCACTGAACTATTTGAGGGGGTCCGACTTTTGTGACGACGTGTGACGAAGAGGGGTCGTCAAAAGCCTGCCAAAATCGCGTTACGTCTTTTATGGCTGACCCCTATAACCCAATTCCTATGGAATTTTGTCTTCGCTATTGGATGTTTTCAATATGCGGAATAAATGAACATGAATGGTGAAAGACCGTAAAATCGTTGACATGTCGACTGATGCTTGTGTGCATTATGAAGTGGCGCTATCAGTGGCGTCGATCAGTGGCGTCGCCAGGAATTTTGGTTGGGCAAAAGGGGACTGGCGTGTCATATTCCTTACCCCACCCCCACACACCCCCTCCACAAAAAACTTTCTCACCGGATTTGCGCGAATCTCAAAAGTGGTCTGGGGTGAGGTTGGGGTAGGGTTGCCAGACGTCCTCCAAAAGGAGGACATGTCCTATTTAGGTCCGTGTCCTCCGTCCTCCCGGCAAAGCTAAAAATTGTAAAATGTCCTCCTTTTTGAGCTTTTGTATGCTATCAATTTTCGTTCTCGCGGTATTGCCGAATTTCATACGTTTTAGCCCGTTATCTCAGTTTACCCAATCATCGATATTAAAATAGCGTTATTATAATATCAATATCGATTGTCCAAAGTCCCAAAATACTCGACTCTCGTCATTCTATCTCTAGTGTCTATGCAATAGTCTATGGTCAAAATGTTAATTTCATTTCCAGTAGCAAACGCAGAGACTGTAAACAGTAAACGGCTAGTCATCATCAGCCATAGAACTCGATGACCTGGGGCCGTACATAAATTACGTAACGCGATTTTGGCACTTTTTTGACCCCCTCTACGTAACACGACGTAACAAAACGTCAGACCCCTCAAATATTACGTAACAACGGGCTGACCCCCCATTTTCGTCCTCCAAAAAGTCTTGACAAGCAAAAAAGTTCATATCCTTGTATTTTTTCCTCTCGATAAACCCTGACAAGCAAAAAAAGAGGTCATCCTTGTTTTTTCCTCTTCAAAATCTCTGACAAGCCAAAAACGGTCACTTAAATTTTTTGCGTTACGTAACATTTCCGGACCCCCCCGTTGTCACACTTCGTAACGAATGGCCGGACCCCCTCTAACTGCGTTACGTAATTTATGGACGACCACTGCACAGCTGGTTTCATGTATACAATGTCCTCCTCTGTCCTCCTTTTCGTCTGGCTCTGTCCTCCTTTGGCTACCCATGCATCTGGCAACCCTAGGTTGGGGGGCAGTTGCCAATCATTCAGCCGTTGTCATGTAAAACTGAAGACGCTAACCCTTCGGTTCTCCGTACGGCACGGTAAGGGCACTGACTGCTGACTCTGGAGTGTACCTTTATGTTCTTTATTGTCAGACTTTTCAGTACGCAGAGGGCTACCCACTTAAAAACAGTCTACAAGTAACAAAAAGAATAGAGAAGTCATTGACGACCTTCTTTTGCTTCAATTTGTATACCTATTTATGTTTATCGTGTTTTGAGAATCGTCGCGACCCTGCAGTATAAAGTCGTCTGCTACTGCATTGCAGTCGTTATAATATTTTTTGAAGTGACCTTTGGCAGAGTCTGATCATAAAATGTGTGAGAACTGATTGATTTTAGGCGATGCAGGAGGAAAGGCCAGCCTGGTTCTGAAGGACTTTAGGGGTTTCTGGTGTATTTTGGTAAAAGTCTAAAAACCCATAGTGGAATCGCCTGAAGGCCATTTCAATTGGATCCGTGACCATTTTGTTTCTGCCCTTTTTTATTGCTGATTCGTGTACCTTGGACTATTGAAGAAGATTTAGCAATGTCCCTCTCAAATTTGGTGGCTAACTGTAAGAGTCCAAAATCCAAGATGGCTGCCAATGGATATAATATATGCCGAAAGATTAGACTAAATAACTGTTGAAAACTTTTGATCAAATATGCACGATGGTTAGCAATAATACTTATTATAAGATGGTTAAGCCAAAGTTTTGCTAAATACTTTTCAAAAAGGTTGCCGTCCGCCATTAGCGTAGCGACGGGGGGCACGTGCCCACCCTACCTTAGCCCGACTGGGTCATGGGAATCGTGCAAATCCGGGGAGAAAGTTCATACCCTATCCCCCTTCAGTAACTTGAGCATCTTGGCTATCTTGCCATGCTGATTGGCGCTACTTGCCGTTGACAGCGTGTCTATATTGTAGATCTCGAGCTTCTTCTCAGATGCTGTGATGAGCAAAAAGGTAATCCTTGTTTGGGTGTCACCCTAGATGATGTCACCTGATGCGGTCCGCACCCCCTCTTGATGCTACTGCTGTTCAATGCTTGTCGCGTACATGGTTGTAGCATAGGCCTAGATTACCGGTAGTTAGTCGTAGGCTCGAAGTAGGTCACTTATACCGTCAGCTGCAGTATGATGTCTTATCAATTAGGCCTATGCAGTTGCGGTGAATTTGCTAACGCTAAATTAGTAATTTGCTAACAGGAAAAATCGCCGACTGAGAAATTTCAGTTGACACATTTTCTACGTCATGGACCAAATCAGCCATCTGTCGGACTTACCACTGTTGTTATTGGTAAGAGAGCTTTTTCTATTTTTGGGCCTAAAACCTGGAACTCTCCCTTCGGCTGTCAGATCTTTCAATTCAGCGAGTATCTTCCGATCCAGACATAAGAGTTAACACGCATCTCTTTGGGTGAAACTGCAGATTCCTTCTCTAAAATTTCAAAGAAATGACGTGTTGCCTATTGAAGTCTTAATAGACAGAATACTGCAGAGTCGCACTCCTTGGGTGAGCGGGACTGTGCGTTCTTGTTTGTTCATCATCATGCATCGTCTTCATCATCACCACCATAACGATCATCATCACCATCATCATCAGGTTCTCTTGTCTTGAGATAAGTTCAGGGCTTCATTAGGTTTTTTGAGGCCGTGTGTCTGTCGTTGCCATTCAGTCCAATTCCTGTTTGTTACATTGCTGTAATGTAAGGCTTGTATAGTGCATTTTCCACTTCTACTCGTGCCAAAATTGTGTTTAACTTGATTCTATTTTATTCTTTATGGCAATTTGTATAGCGCGGTAACATAGCAAGGGGTTGTTGGTCAATTAAACACTGATGTAATTAGTCCATGTAGTCACGAAGAAGCAGGCACTAATGTTCTTTTACGCCATCGAAACGCCATCGAGAATGGTACCAATTAGACTCCTATTATTTAATATTATATTTAATTATTATGCTTCTCAAACGTACGTTCTCAACCTTTATATTGTATAATTTGTAGGTCTATTCTAGCTGATTTGAGGGTGGGGGCAAGGCATCATTCGTTTCACAGGCTACTAAGGCAAAAGAAGGTCGTCAACGAGTTCCCTATCCTTTTTGTCGCTTGTAGACTGTTACTATAAGTGGGTGGCCCCCTCGAAGGCAATGCTGGTGCTCTTAGCGTTCTGAAAATTCTGACAATTAAGTCTGCTAAGACGCTATGCCACAACTATCTCTCCCAATCCTTAGCAAAATAGGTTCCACTTAGATTTCTAAAAAGCTCAGCGACAACACTCTGTTAACCAACATGGCCGAAGATCGAGGTCTTGGAGTAATAATACACGAGGTGAAGAGAATTAATAGACTAATAATATTAGTAAATCTAAGAGGGAACCAGGAAGACTCTGTCAATCGACGAATTTATGTAGCGTCTTTAATTCAAGAGGTGCATTTATTTAGCGCCTTAATACTTGATGCGCAGATAAATCTGTCGACGGTCACTGACGTCCGTCGTTGAGAATCTTTAATAAGTGTATTTTAGCCTGATGTTATTTATATATAAGAAAGTGTCTATTTTGCGGGCTGCCCGCAAAATAATTAAACCGCCGATTGGTCTAGTGTCCCCCGGGGGAATCCCATCCTCTGGAACTCGCTGCCGGACATTGTGACCAACACGACTAATCTTGAATTGTTGTTTTAGCAGTTATACAGTATATTATGGCAGTTTGTATATTATATACTACTAAGATTTGCACATGTAGATTTAAAGACAAGAGGTCAAGGAGGCCTACTAGAGGACACACAGGACCGAACCACTTTAAACCTTGTTATTATTTATTTATGTTATGGTTTATTGGATTGAATGTGAAGTGAAATTATGATTTTAGAAACTCAAGTCAAGGCCATCAATTTGGAAAGTCATGTTTTTGTGAAACCAAAGAAAGAAATTCACCTGCCTGAGGATATCGGCAAAAATGGGAAAAATCAGCGGTAATAAGAAATTACGAATATGATATGACTTTTTGTGTTTTAATTAGAGTATTTTAGTCCTAATTGATTTTGATAAGAGATATTTTCTAATTGCTCTGAAAGGGTGGGTGGATGGTTGGATGGATGGATGGATGGATGGAACGATGGATGGATGGATATAGCAGGTTCTCACCATGTTTATACTGAACTGTAATAAAACTACATTGAGCATTTTGAACCAAGGGTGTGGTGGCTTCACAATCCAATCTTTGAAACCGCTAACTGTGCCTCACCTTAAGTCTGGCAATTTTACGAAAGCCTCAATAGATGATCGATCTCAGTCTCACGATAAACATGCAAACTCCTTTATCTGCTTTGAGGCATGAAATGTGCTTCAAGAGACCTATTGATGCTGCAGCAGTGTCTGCACTGAAAATGGCATATGATTTGGCCATTTGCTGTGAGCTAAAATTAGTATTACTGGTAGTCCTTGAAACTGTCGGTTAACTTCTTTAAATATGAAATATGTAGACTTCAATTTGAAATGACTGGTAGAGGTTTTGATTTTAGGCTGATCTAGATTTACTTGGCTTCATCTCTGCCACGAATGGTGCAGTTAAAAACAAGAAGCTGAGATAAAACTGCCATCTGTCAAAATTAAGTCTTTGTTGCTTTTTCTTGGATAGTTTAAATCTTATTCTCAGTGCTTTTTCTTTGAATGTTATCTGTGAATGTATGTGTTTAGTTGTTACCAGTTGTTGAAGAGACTTTGTATTGATGTATCTGTTTTAGAGTTGTTTACAATGGTGCACACACACACACACACACACACTCAATATGTGAACTGTTTGACTAAATGAGAGATGCTGTGGTTTGGTGTGGCATTTAAAAGCTGCCACCAAGTGAACAGAGAAGGTGTTTTTAATTATGTCGTCTTATTCGGTTATACTTGGTCTTGAGTGATGATGTAATTATGATGTGACTGTTTAGGGGATGGAAAATCTGATTCTCCTTCAGACACTCGACAAATATGTAGATGAAATTCCTCCTCTCGAGCAACCACAGAGATTTGGAAACAAAGCATTCAGATATTGGTCTGGTCGGCTGCAACAGGTTACTTATGATTAAGGGGGTGTGGGGAATGTATAAACAGTGACTTGTAATGGCTAAATTCAGTAAAATCAGAATGTCATTATTTGCTAAAATGCTTGATTGTTAGTCTGCATATTGTACATTGTCTGCTTTTTTGTGGTTTTGGGCATTTTAAAAGTAAACAGCTGCTTGTTTAAGCTTCAGTTGTAATGACTTTGTAAGAAGCGATGCAAGTTTCTTGGCTAAACAAGTAGTTTATCATCTTTTGCCTGTGGATAGTTTGTGATTTTATTTATTGGAACTGTCAACAGTTTTTGATGGATATTTTTCAGAATGCTGAGAGTCTATTGAATGAAGTTTTTGAAGAAAAATTTCACAAAGCAGTTCCAGAAATTTCTGTTTATCTTGCTGAGGGGGTTGGAAATTCAACACAAATTGATTATGGAACAGGTATCTGGCTCTGTTTTTGTATTCGTTAACTCTGTCATGCAATTCTAGAAAAGCACGAGTACCGTTACTGATATTTAAAATTTTTTTTGAAAATTGCTGTTTTTGTGTTGGAACCCTGCCTGTTTCTGGTGTTATTATTGTTATAATAGATGAGGAGGCTATAATTATGTAGTTAGACGATGCTGTATGTATTTAGGCCACGAGATGTCTTTCGTTGCATTCCTCTGGTGTCTCTTCAAGATCGGAGCTTGTACATCAGACGAGATTGTGCCATGGTGTTGAAGGTCTTTGCCAGGTGAAGACTGTTTTCATTTTTCTATCTCTAATTCAGTTCTGCTTTCAAAAGGTTTTTGCTAATGTTTATGACATAAAGTTTCTTAGAAATATATATATCAGTTAATATATATTACTAACTTAGAAATATCTGTTTTGATTAAAGATATGTTAATTCACCTGCTTGACGTTGCATAATTGATTCTTACGAAGATGCCAAAGTTAAACAATATTGAGCACAGCAGATACTTGGATGGGTGACCACTGACCGTCCTGGGATTGTGTCTTGGTGCCGGTGGCCAACCAAGTCGCTCTAAGCTTAAGAATAGTTCAGTCGGTAACAGCATTAAGCTGCAAAGGTAAAGCATGGGTCTGGAGAAAGCAATACAAAGTACTCTGTAGATTAATGTCGTAAGCCATCTGCATCACAGCTTGCCCGGTACGTGGAGAGTTCAGCGCCAGACCATATACATTCCAGTGTGGCACTAACTTTGCCTTAGGAAGTTTACGAAATACATCTGTCTTAAATATACATTCATATCAATAACTTTGTACATTTGTATATCTGTTCTTATGTTTTCCCCAGGAGCAGCATTTATTTCCCCAGGTCCATTGATTTGCTTTTTTCCCAGGTATATCGAGTTGATGCGTAAATTTCCGGTGACGTACAAACTGGAGCCTGCTGGCAGTCAAGGAGTTTGGAATCTTGATGATTATCAGTTCGTTCCCTTTATTTGGGGAAGTTCTCAGCTTATAGGTAAGCCACATTCTTTGTTCCTGGTTCTTATTTGCTTTTTTCTAATTATATTCATACAACAGTAATTTTTACTGCACGTTAATTCCAAATTGTGCTGTTTTAACTTTTTAAATCATCCTCGTCTGAAGCCGAAATCTTTTCTTGATCAGGAAATATGTGGTTCCTTTTCAAAAGATTACATGTTCTTAGGCTGTATTCAGTATGTTCACAAGGTATTATGCTGCAAGCTTTGATATCTAAAATAGTATTTCTTCCTTTGTCATTGTCTAGGCTTGCACAATTAAAACAATTTGTTACATTTGTAATTTGATATAGGAAAATGGGCGCCGAATCGTGTGACAGAGAGCTGTTAGGACGGCGGTTCCCAATAATGAATTGATCCGCGGACCAAAGGGGGTCCGCGAAGGAAATGATGGGGTCCGCGAGAGCCTTTTTAAAATATTTTGCAGCTTTCAGAGTTTTAGCATTAGCAGTCTCTGTTCTCAAATAATTCCGTTTGTGAACATTAAACCACCAATAACAATAGTACTTAATATAGATCATAAGATATAATATACTAAAGCCACCAAAATAGGCCTATCTAGATATAGGTGTACACTGCCAGCCGGAGTATAATATTAGCTGTAAAAGGGAAACCAAGGAGACCTCGCGAAATTAGTGACAATTGCTTCAGACGACATCAATTAATTTTATTTAAAGTCTTTATTGAGAACGCTATTCATAAATAGATTTTGTTTCATTTAAGAAATATTTCGTTCTTGTGCATTGGTGCTTAGCCAGTCAGTGGCGTAGCCAGGATTTCAAGTGAATGTGGTGGTTTGAATCGTGACCAAACTTTGCAAACGTTTTCTTATTTTTCCTTTTTTTGAGCTGTCAAGCAAGAAAAGGTCGTCGTCTTCGTACTCTTTCTAATTTTGTCTATTTTCTATTTCACTTAGAAATTTTTTTCAATCGGCAGCCAGCCAATGGGGTTTGTGTTGTCGCGTCCGAAAATGAAAACTGTAATTCAAAATTTTGTTTTTGGGTCATTGTTGCTCGTAGCCAATTGGGTTTTTAACCCCGCCATCGACAATTGTATAGTCAGTTACCAGACGCCTGGCGTGGAGAAATAAAAAGAAATTAACGGCGTTTCAGTTTGCCCTTATTTTCATATAATTCTGACAACAAATTTTATTTAAAGTCTTTACCAGACCACCTAGAGCTGATTTTGTATCAATCACAAGCAAAGACCACCAGACCTCAGCAACAATCAGACATAATAGTCAAGTACAGAGCATCACCCGTTATTCAGGGTTATAGAGAGTTTAAGCCATAAATAAAACGCTAACAGACGAATTGAGAACATTTTAAACAAACAGTGAACACGTGAAAAGCACAAATAAAATTTTGCATGATTTTAGTCTCAGCCATATTAAATATAAGTAGGCAGCCAAACAAAAATGAAAAATCGAAGTATATAGATCGAGACTTTTAATTGAAATTAACTCGCGTGCGTCGCGTGCTTGTCAAAATACAATAAAGAATTCACAGTGTGTGCAACAACGCAAGCACATCCATCTCATTGATAGTAATTAATCATATTTAAGAGAATTTGACAAAGTAGCTGATTCTGAAGGAAAAGCGTGTTCAATCTGTCGGTAATGTGACAACGTTTATTTCGTGTTTAATTGTACAAGCAGGGCGCGATTTGTAGGGGAAGAGGGGAATCACCCCACTGCCCAACTGCACTTATAGACCACTAAATCCTCCGCACCGCTACCACCCAACATGGAAAATGTATACTGTATGTCTAATTTTTAGTAATGTTTTTTCAAAGTTTTCAGCGGACCAATTTTGGTCCGCGGACCACGGGTTGAGAACCGCTGTTTTAGATTATCACAATACCAGGTTTTTAAAAATTTCTATGCGTTTATCTATGGTTTAAGTTTCGTAAAATTATTTTTATTTAATTCAATGTATTTTAATCTCAATCGCCGGCTTCGCCCCCAAAGGCTTCACCTTTCTAGCGCTTTTTCTACTCGCGCTAGATAATTTGCGCTAGTTTGCGTTAATTACGCTAGTTTGCGATAGTTTTATCGATTTGCGCTAGATAATTTATCTGGATTCAAGTTTTGACTTCAAGTCTTCACCTCTCCTCTGATTGATCTCTGAAATGATGTGGAATGACCTGGATCTTTTGCGGATGGATTTTGAACTTGAAGTACCATCGATTGATACCCTTGGGTATTAGAAGTGGTGCTATAGAAGTGCATAATAATAATAATAATAATAATAATAATAATAATAATAATAATAATAATCACTTACATAGAGCATAGATTTCATTTACATTCTATGGTTCTTCTCATATTAAAGTCTATGGTTTCTTGTCCTTGGTAAAATGGCTGATTTATAAAATAAATGTCGATCGTTCGTAAATTGTCGAATCTTCGGTATTTTTGGTCTTTTTCAATTTATTTTCGCCAATTTAATTTAACCGTTGTCTGATTAATCGTTAATCCGCTTGTGTTTAGTTCTATTTACGTGTTTCCACGTATTTTTATATTTTACGCACTCTGTTGTCCATTGTCTGTGACCCCGCGACGTTCTGTTCTACATGAAAGCGATTGTTTTCATGTAATCCCTGTTTCATCATCGAATACATTGCATTAATCTGATTCTTTATATAATCACCGAACCAATGTCTTTCTGTCTTGATTATCTTTTTGTTTGAACTATCTTCATGGTAATTGCAGAAATGGCATTTGAATTATTATTGATGATTTTCATCAATCAGAGATCAGCGTCGCCTTAGGAGCCTTGAGGTTGGCCTTGAGATCTCGAGAATGACTTTTACTTAATATCTATCATTAGAAATTAATTTGTGTATTTGGTCTGTGTAACATTTATTATTAAAGAATTTTTACTAGACTTGAAAAACGTGAAATAATTTTAGTGTGTAGAAATTATGATATTGTGCTCTTTTCTTATTTGTTTAGATTCATTTGTTAACAGTCAGGAATGGAATTTGAGTTGAACAGTTACTGACTTGAAATTGGTAAGAGTTATACCTGGATAGTTTATATAATTGCCATTTTTATGACTGATAAATTATTATGGTGCTATTTATGGTGCTATTTGCAATTGCTTAATTTGTTCATTCTTTCTTTCATTCAGTCTATCTTGCTGTTATGCTTTGCACTTTTAGCATTTTTGTTAATAACCATAATTTATGGTGTGGAAATATGTTTTATTCCACCCATGCCTGTTTTTTTAAATGTTTTGTAGGAGGAATTTCATACAAGCTATATGTTAGAGGCTTTGCTTATATGCAGCACTTTTGGTTTTATTGTTGTGAAGGTTGCAATTATTAGTTCTGGTTATGTTTAGAATTCTGTTTATCAGATAGGCTACTGCAACGGTACTAAAACATTTTTGTAGGCGGTCCACATCCAGTCTTACATCGTCCGTACGGGACCACTAGTTACAAGGGAAGTCCTTATTCTTGTGACAACTACGGCACAGCGGGCAAATACGAGTAACTGCGGTTCGTCTTAATACACCGAAAATCTGGAACAAAGTTGGCTCAAAAGTGAGTTATAACAACTTCACCAATTTCATGCTTCAAAATATCAGGTGCTTATGCAAATCAGCTGCTTCAGCCTGCAATAATGTCTGCTCAACATTTGCAAAAACTGAACTCCCAATATCTGTCCAATCACCATCAGGCAAATTCAATGTATTCAGACATCTCATGATGTCAAGAAGAAATGCTAACTATGTAGTCTTTTCAATATCCCAATCAAAAATTCAAAACTTCAGTGGTTGTCTTTGTTTTTAGTGGTAGCGGTCGAGGAAACTAAGAAATATTTTCTTCCAGTTTCCAGAATAATTCCAAAACTCTCTCTTTGCTCAACCGTACGATGGCATCGTGAAGTTGTAAATCTTCAAATTCTGCAGACACATTTTCAAGGAATGAAATCAAAATACGATGCTTCAGCGCTGAATTGCATGGTAGAAAATTGACCAATTTCACAACAGTGACCATAACTAAATTTAGCTCATCATAAAGTTTCAGCTCAGAACTGCTCTTTTGCCGTGACAACAGTAAGCATTAATTATTAAACCAATATTACGGGCTTAAAATTTAACAGACACAGAAAGCTGTGGCGGTCCACAAGAAACGTCCTTGCGGTCCGGATTGTGGACCACGGGCCACAGTTTGAGTACCCCTGTGCTACCGAGATAAGACGAGGTATATGCTTTTCTAAAGAGAAATTTGGGTGAAATATCGACATGAATTTTTGGGTCGTCCGAACATTTTTCACAGACCATAGTTCAGTCCAGGGTGTTTTTCAGAAATTTGAGCGAAAATCTGTGTTGTCGTAGGGCTTTCATATTTGCAGAAATATATGAATATTCATAAACAGTGATAAGTTTTAACATGTAATTATATTAATTATTGAGTAATTGATAATTGTTCTGAATAAAATAAGCATAGTAACATACAATTATTTATTAGTGGAGCTAGTGCTCAGTTGAACAGTCAATTTAGCCAAGTACCACTACGCTACCAAAGATTTCACTTTGTAAATCTGGCTCTGGCTTTGCCCTAAATTAAAATCCGGTACAGTCCTATCATCATCATCATAATCATCATCATGCTAAAATTTAAGATTCATGTGGTGATTCATCCAGAATAGTCTACAGTGTACATAAACACTGCAAGTAAATAAATGACATGTCACTATTAGCAACAAACTTGACATTTAAAAATTATCAGTTCAGGAAAAAAACTACTAGATCTGTCATCTCAAGAGTAAGCGTATATAACTGGAAGAAAGTAAATAAATGACCTGTCAGTTGTTGGTCACTGAGATCAGAAAATGTTTGGACTGATGGTTTCAAGTGAGCAAACGTTGATGAACTGTTCCGATTCATCCAAAATGTTGCAGCTGCAAAGGCACATTCATACACGACTGACAGGCGTTTCTATCTGCAGAACAATTAGTGAATCATCTGATGCAGATCTCAGGCACTGTCAACCTTCAACTTTATAGCACTAGTTTGAATTTAATATGTTCCGGCACTTGCAACTAGTCTGACGATATTTTGCATTTTAACTCTGATGGGAAATTTATATCTTACAGACGGTACTGTGTGACTTGTTCCTGACATAGATCAAGAGCATGGATCACGATTTCAACAATATTTCCGACGATAGTGAAGGCATGCATCTGATGGACGATAAGGCTTATACACCGACATATGCGAGGCATTTCCGCCACTCTCTGGACCCAGAGAGGCGGAGCAAATCATCGAAAGTGGACACCATTGGAATGGATGGTCTCCCAGCAATAATAAGAACTTGAAGATGTCACTACTCTCAAAAGCAGTTACTCAGGTCTGTTTCTATACAAGTAGTTTTAACAGAATAACTAAAAAGATAGGGTTTCACAAGTGTTCAGTTCCATATTTATCATATATTGCTGTAGCTTATGAAACAATCAATCAGTCAATCAGTCAACTCTATTTTACATTAGAACTCTTGTAATTTGATATAAAAATTACATTATCAATTAGAATAAATCTTTCTAGATCAGCGGTTCTCAACCTTTATAGTGCCGCGACCCTTTTAATTCAATTCCCATGATGTGGCGACCCCCAACCAGGCCCGCCGAGAGAAATTCGGGCCCCTGCAGAATAAAATTTCTTGACGACCTTTTTTTCTTTTTTTGCTTATCAGCCTTTTTTACATCTTAAAACTAGCTGACGACCTTTTTTTGCTCGTCGGCCTTTTTACATGTTAAAGTCAGTAAAGTTGGCGTGCGCAATAACAATAAAAGAGACAACCCCATATTTCTGAAGGTCTCCGGCGACTCCCTGGCAAATCGTCATTCGACCCCCATGGGGGTCGCGACCCACAGGTTGAGAACCGCTGTTCTAGATTGTATAACAACATATAGTATTCAATTAACCCATTAACCCCTTAACTGGGCAACTATTTGTAACTCGATGTAAAATGGACGAGCATGACTCGGGGCGCCCAGTTAAGGGGTTAATGCATGATTTTTTGTTTTTGAAAAAATTAACTGGAGATAGAGGTTGTTAAGGGAAAGCCCAAACCAACTTCTTTAAAAAATCTGCTTCATTTAATTTTTATAGTGGTTCAAAGTATGGGACGCTATGCTTGAATGGGTACATGAAGTTTTCCAGTACAGTTATCCTAGCAACTCATAAAAAGGCAATCAACAAAAGTTATATTAATAATTTAAATAGAATGTAATGTGTTCACATATAAAATAATAACAACAGATGATTAAATTAACTCATAAACAGTGGCGGCTCCAGGATTTGACAAGTGGGGGGGACCGTTGGGGTGGCAACTTCTAATCATGGGAGCAACCATTTGTTGCTAGGTATGTAGTATTTAGTATAGGGTCCCAATAGGGGGCCATTGGGGGCCAGGCACTTAATAGGTTGCACGGGCCAGTGGCGGCTCCAGGATTTGGCAAGTGGGGGGGGCGTTGGGTTGGCAACTTCTAGTCATGGGGGGCCAAACATTTGTTGTTAGGTATGTAGTATTAAGTATAGGGTCCCAACAGGGGGACCAGGCACTCGATAGGGGGCACGGGCCCCTCTGGCCTCCTGTGGAGCTCCACTGGCAGGGGCCCCCGGACTCCCTGTGGAGTCGCCACTGCTCATTAGGTGTATTCTATTGAAATCAGTTGTTATATGTCTGCTTTTATTCCATGTCCAAGGTCCACGAGAAATGGAACGTAGAGTGTTTTGTTCACAAGTAGTCCACTATCATGGAATTTTATTGGTGCAAGGTTAAAACTAAAAATGCACTTTTCTTGCGTTTACTCATGCAAACAAAGTAGTTGTTGAATCTATTGGAAATGGATTTATTGTCATCCAAATATGACTTCTATGCTAAGGAGAGTTAACTATTTACAGTACATTACATAAATGTTGACATTTCACGATGCTTAAAGGATTTTGCGTTTACTTTAAGAAAATTATCAATGTTAAAAATTGTCTCACTTGGTAAATATTTAGGCCTAACATAAAAAAGTGAATTTAGTTGCGATAGGCCTACTTCTTCTGGGAGTTATTATAATATCGAGAGAGTTATTATCATAGATTTTGCAAACGTAAAATCTAAAGTAAAAACAAAAAAACCCTTTTTCTGAAAATATAAAAAACGTCAAAAACATTGAAAAAACGTTCATTTACTTGTTAGCCAACACAAAAATTAACATGTTAATTTAGTACTGTGGTGGCGTAATTAGTTTATAAACGAAGAAAAGCAAGACAACGAGAAACTCATTAGCAGGCCTAATGCAGAAAACACTATATGTAGGCCTATTTATTTAATGTGACAATTTGTTAATAGCTTTTTGAATAAATATATATTAATAACATTGTCCTGGCGCCAAATTAATTAGCTCCTCTAGAAACCATAGACAGTCAAGACACGAAGCAATCATCTTAGGTTTAACGTAAAAGTATCACCTCCAAAGCTGGTTAAACTCATTTTCTAAGGAATTCTAAGCAATTGCCGATAATATTTTTAAATACACCGCACCTTTTCATATAAATTTTGTACAATTTACAACAAAAACAAGAGAATTCAATTCAAAATGGTTCGTTTTTTACTTTTCAATGTTGCCGCGTTTTGGCGCCAAACTTCGCATAATTGAAATTGTGTAACGCCGTGATTAATATTTGAAAATTTTGATTCACCTCTTGTCTGACCTATGATCTAGAAATAATGGTAATACCATACTGCAAAAAACCGTTGAAAACGAAATAAAATGAAAAAAGTAAAAAAATAAACCGCAAAAAACGCGTTGTTTTTGTTGACGAGAAAAAAACGTAATTAACGTTTGCAACATCTATGGTTATTATTATTATTATTATTATTATTATTATTATTATTATTATTATATGTAATAATAAAGGGGAGTCTTTATTATATATACATAATAATGAGGGGGATTTATTATTATATGGGAGTCATTATAATATACTACACTGGAAGGGTTTGGCTGTTGAATTGAGTATTCATTTTATTGCTGAATTGGTTATCAAAAGATTTTTCGATCGTTCAGGATTGGTGTAATTGTGTTCACTGATTTTTCAATATTTGTTGTTGATGCTGACAATTGAGTCGGTGCGCTTCATTTTATGGATTGGATTCGTCATATTTTGGTGGAATATAATCGGTTATTGACCGAATTTAACCCTGGCCAATCTTGGTTGGTGTTAATATTTTATATTTCTCACATTTCAGCAAAATTTGACTTGTCACAAGAATTCGTCAAAGCTGGAGTATACTACTAATCTGGTCGAGGAGTCTGTGAAGCTGTCGACTTTTTGGGAACAATCATCGTCAAATCAGCGGTTGTCGGCCACTTCATTGAACTCAAGAAAGATTGATTCGTTCCAGGTATTCTATGAAATTTATTTTCCCAGTGTTCTTCACTTTAATGCCTAGGGTTGATGCTAGGGTTGGATGTTGCCGTGGAACGAAGACGTTTTAATTGCCTAGGGTTGATCTAAGGAGTACCACTAGATGTTATTTAGGAGTTACTGCGTTTGCTAGGGTTGGATGCTGCCGTGGAACGAAGAAGTTTTAAATGCCTAGGGTTGGATGTTGCCGTGGAAGGTTGATGCTAGGGTTGGATGTTGCCGTGGAACGAAGACGTTTTAATTGCCTAGGGTTGATCTAAGGAGTACCACTAGATGTTATTTAGGAGTTACTGCGTTTGCTAGGGTTGGATGTTGCCGTGGAA
>CM030838.1:19367452-19767452 GCA_018105865.1 Metaphire vulgaris | reverse complement strand
AAGGTCGTTCGAGGAAGTGAACAACTGCAAACCTCATCGGTTGTAAGCTCAACCGATGAAAAGTTCTCCTTTGACAATGTGCACACAAGCATCCTTTGGTTACTGTATTTTAAAAATAGCTCCTCATATTTCTTAGAAAGCAACACTTGCATTACACAGTAAACTCTATAACCACACATAACTCACATAACTAGCAAATAAGATGGGTATTTTAAACCATCTCTGCTAAGCTCATTGATGTAGAAGGCATCGACTTCAATGTCACTTGATTCAATATTCAAATCTCGGTCACTAAGCAACACTCCTTTGCATTAATGGCAAGATAATTTACTAGCCCATTTAAATACAACATAACCAGCAATGTAAACAAGGCATCGCTCATCACAGCTAAACGCAATGTCAATGGATTCAGAAACAATATCTTCAAAATCATGAACCACATGGTCCACTTGTAAACTAAGACTGCAGCCTATGTCATGAGTCTGGTCAGGTAGCGATCAAAAACCTGACGAATACTAATAATGCCTTGTTTTGCTGATCTCATGGAAAATAAAGAGGACACCCTCAGCTTTTTCTCTGCCTCTAACACTTGTGCAACAGACACATGATAGCTCCACATAACTGACGATATAGACCGAACCTACGTTCCAAATTGTCACTCTGAACTTTGCCTGGTAAAAAGTACCGGTAATCAAGATGTAATGAATTCTTAGCATAAATAATCAAATTATGCATTGTTTTAGTAGAATGTAACAATGCTCTAAAAGTTGGTATTGTCAGACACGCGACTTTGTCACGATTCCATATTTGCAGCCAATGAATAAATTCCTGTAAAAACCGGAGACGATCGTCATCAACATCACAAAATGGCAAGCACATATGATCACACAATCTTACTCCTTTGTTACAACTCTTGATATTCTTTATTTTCCACCAACTAAGAATGATCCTATTGAACTCCGCTGTGTCCCTAGCGGCATGATCTGATTTTGACAGCAAAGCTTCAACAGTTTTATCGTTCAAAATACCCAGTACAGGTGAAACATTTTGCCGTTCTAAACTGCTAGGGTTCAAAACTTTATGTTTAAGACCAGGTGCCTCCTTTAACAGAGCCTGCCTTTCAGAATTGTACTGCTCCTTTAATCAAGCAACAGAAGCCCTGCCTGGTTGCAGATTTGTCGATGACATAAAGACTATACCAGAAAGTGAAGAAACTACAGAAGCTTTGCTGTCAAAATTTGGGTAATTAGTTGTTGATAAACAGCTCAAAGAAACAGAATTTGGTGGCATCAAAGAACTGGAATTGGCAACTTCTGAAGACTTTCCACTGTAGGTTGGAACAGGTTGTGGATACACAAAAGTCCGAGCCGAGTCTTTTTGATTAAGCCAGTTGTTACGAATAGATTTTAGAATATGTACAGTATCAAAAATAAAAATATTCTGTATTGGGGAATTTTGGATTAAGAATACCACTAATCATATTACCTTCCCCACCACATAACTCCTCGAATGTTTTGACATTTACATGGTTGTTATCTGAAGCAACAACACCGACTACAAATCCACACAACTGAATAACTTCAATGGCCTTAATTATCATCTGAGATAAAAGACTGGATGTGGACTGTTTTACAGGAACCAAAGCAACAATTTCACGCATGCGACCAGCAATTGATAAAATCAAGAAAGCTTGCACAGCATTAGCCTGTTCATTGGAAGAGTTATGTGCCACACCAATAATCTGACCCCTTTGTAGTTAAATCCCTGTGCAACATGCATCTCGTCAATCCGCAAAACTACAAATTTTTCACGCTCAGTTAGACTGTCAGCCCTTAGAAGCAGATACTTCAACTGTGCATGGTCAGATACCTCAATGCCTAGAGAGAAATTCAGCACTGCAGAGAGCTTCTGTAAATTCCTAGGCTGTGGCAAAATAACTGTCTTGCTATTGATAGAATCCGATAACATGAGAAAGAGTACACGAATAAAGTAAACTCAAAACGAAGCATGTTGTTACTGTATCGTCTACCGTAAGGAGATCCACATGACAATTTCAACTGCTCAACACAAAATTTAACTGTGCCTATATTGAAACTGTTGTCATCGTTATCGTCATCATCACAACCCTCGACATCACTATCAGCATTCTTGAGCTTATCAGTGACCATGGCACAGATCAATTTTATTGTCTCCTCAAGAGTGAGATCATCTCTGACTGCTTTACGAGACATTTTGTAATGGCTCAGAAGATTTTCCAACTGAGACCACTTACTCAAAATAGAATCTGAGCCAAGAATCCACAACAACCTGCTTCTGTGTTCCTGGATTCCATCAATATAAACAAAACCCTGCAAATTCGAATGGATTTTGATACATGACGCAATGGAAGGTTTTTCATCCAAATCAACAGTATAAAAACACTGAGACTTATCTGTTACTTTCCATTGCCAGCTGGTGACCAATTGCTCTGATAGACGCTGTTGGAAACCGTCTAAAATCGTGGTGAATTCCTCGATGCGATCAGCAGCCATCCAGTCGGCAAAGGCTTCTTCCGCTCGCTGTTCTTGACGTTGGCACCGAGCTGCTGGATCGGTTCGTTGTGGCGGAGCTGATGATGACAAGCATGCAGGAATATTTGGAAATATCGATGAAAAAGCATCATTGGTTAGTCTTGGACGCTCTCTCTTCATCCGAACATAGCCAAAATATCCTCTGTCACCACAAAGCGATTCTCAAAATGCTTGACCCAAATCATTGTGTGTTTTGTCACAGCCAAATCTTCTCTAGGAATTTCCTTCAGCCATAACTGCTGGCATTCAGGATCTGTCAGAAATTTGAAAACAGAAACATAGGCTCCTGAATTTTTGTAATTGGAACGACATCCTGGAGCACAGCACTTATCCGGCATACCTGAAAAAGAAGCAAATAGATCTGTACTGTTTCCATCTTAAACCAGTACCGCAGCAATGGGTTGTAGCTTTTGCTTTCAAAATATGCTGAATTTAATGGGAAAATGACACAAATTGAACTGCATGTCATGAACAATGCACTCACTTAAGCAGAGATGTGACCAAGACAGTAAGTGGCAAGACAGAGAACAAGACCAAGATACCAACCATGAAGACCAAGACATCAGGTTCAAGACCAAGACACTATCAACATCAGCAATAAAATTAATATAGCTATTACAGCATTGTCCAACCGTCATGCTATTGCGGGCCGTACAAAAAGTTTAGACCCTTAGCGAGCCAAAAAAGTTGTAGCACTTAATATGACATAATTTTTATAATATTATATGTATGCATGCGATATAAAACTGTTATAAAATAAGACTATATACGACTAGTATAAGACTAAGTGTTAACCAATAAATAAAAAACACTTCGGCAGTAACTGTTGCACCCAGTGGATCACTGAACAATTCAATGTTGCTTCTAAGATTATCAAAATCTGAAAATCTGGTTGAGAATTCGTCGATTAATGTACCAAAGATTTCTGCATAAGAACAAACAGCTGCATGATCAATCACTTTACTAAGTTCAAAACATTAGGCCTATGTAAAGTGAGTCACATCAGTAGTTCTCAACCCGTGGTCCGCCGACCAAAAGTGGTCTGCGAGAGGGGCTCTAGTTATCTGCGGCGAAGTCTGAAAAACGTAAATAAAAATTAGACATATATATATATATATATATATATATATATATATATATATATATATATATATATATATATAGCCTATTTTCCATGTGAAACATCTGAAAAGTGAGACGAGCAAAACAAGGTCATCAGCACAAAAAGTTGGCATATTTTGTGTATTTTGTGCATTTTCAACGTGAAAAAATTTGACAAGCAAAAGGAACAGAAGGTCATCACAGCTTTTTAGGACCAGGTGACTGGTCAAATTATCAGGTGGTCAGCGAGAAATGTTTGAACTTCAAAAGTGGTCCATGAGGCAAAGAGGGTTGAGAACCACTAAGTTGCATCATTTTCGGGGCACATTAGCAAGTACGATTCTTAGTTCCAACTCCCATACAACTTCTAATAGCCTACTTACACTGTACACGAATTTATATTATTTACATTAGAAAACTGCTCAACACGGCGTCAAATTTTAACTGAGCGAGAACAAGACTTACAGTGAGATGACAAAATGTCAGTAAGTTAGTAATAAGTAGTAAATAAGTAAGTTTAATAACCGTCGTCACCAGTGGAGGTTGGATAAATAAGCAATTTGGTAAAATAATGGTAATAACCGGACCTATAGCTGATTATTTTCCCAAACTCGGTGGCGGGCCGGATGAAACTGTCCCGCGGGCCGCCAGTTGGACAACCCTGAGCTATTATATAACACGGGTACGTGGTTTTGGCCTAAAACCTAGCTACACCGCTGTCTTAAACATATATAATTAAGCATTATATTCGTCGTCGTCATCAACAAGATCATCATCGTGATCATCATCGTCGTCGTTATCATCATCATAGCCTTCCTTTGTCTAACGCGTGCACGTGTTTCATTGAACGAACAAAGAAACAAAGAAACAACGGCGACCAGTTCGCATCAGTCTGTCGCCGTAAACTTTGCAAGACAATCTTACCTGAAGTTGGCATGTTGACGAAAGATGTACAAGGATCTGGTATATCTGAACTTGTTGAAATTTTAAACAGTATGTTCCAGTTGCATAACATTATTGCACATTTGCCAAATCGCTTAAAAAGCAGTGCTTGTGTTAATGTGATGCATTGTTAATAAGCAACAGTATCCTTCGCTCGTCATCTTGATAATTGTGACACTGTCTCTGCTGTGCTGCTGTGGCTGAATGAACCTGTCTTGAAACATTGGGCATGTCAAAGTACTCGGGGATTGGAGACACTTGATGTAGCAACGGGATTCGCCGAGTGTTGATGTTTGGATTGAAGTTCAAGTGTTTCATCTATTTGATTGTCAGAATCTATTAACAGAATGTTACAATCTTGTAATTCTCATGTCTTTGATATTATTAAATAACTACATGTTCCCGGCGACACGTTGCTGCCGCAGAGTTGGCATTACTGCATAAGCAACTGCCAGTGTTTATTCTAGACCTTCTCTGGGGGATTTCCCCACCACCCAAGTTTGAAAATCCCCCCATTTTTGATATGTTGCATGGGGGTATAGAAATTTCTCCCTAAAGTGTGACCACAGGGGCTTTTATTTTTTTGGAGGGGGAAAATGTAAAAACGACAACAATTTTTTTGTCTGCCAGGGTATTTGAGAATTTGAGAAGGGTAAAAAAGATTAGGAAGGTGGGAAGGGCAGGGTAGGACGACCTTTTTTGCTCGTCACCACAGTTTGAAAAGAAGATAACCTGTTTTTTGCTTGTCAAGGTTTTTGGAGACTCAGACCTTGTCCCCCACAAACATTTCAAAATCACCCAATGTCAAGGTGGCTAGAATAAACACTGAGCAACTGCGAATGGCAGCCTCTCCCTCTTCCCCTCCCTCTCGCCCTTCCTGCTGGTTGCCGCCATCCCCTCCCCAAAACCTCCTTGGTTGGTTTGGGCTTTCCCTTAACAACCTCTATCTCCAGTTAATTTTTTTCAAAAACAAAAAAGTCATGCATTAACCCCTTAACTGGGCGCACCAAGTCACGCTCTTCCATTTTACATTGAGTTACAAATAGTTGCCCAGTTAAGGGGTTAATGGGTTAATCTTCTTTTAGCTGTTTTCATTGTAAAGACAATGCTGTCAATATTGATGTTTTCAGTAGACATCAAATAATTGTAAATGAAACGATAAATCAATAAAGCTAGGTAAATTAGAAAAACCTCAAACTGGACATACTGTGAGAAAATGGACACCACCACCTGACTGCATAATAATAAAACTATGACAGAAATAAGCATTTAAATTCTGCATAAAGAGGACATCATCATCATCATCATCATCATCATCATCATCATCATCATCATCAGAGGAGGAGGAGGAGGAGGAGGAGGAGGAGGAGGAGGAGGAGGAGGAGGAGGAGGAGGAGGGAGGAGGAGGAGGAGGTACCTGAAGGCTGAGGTCCTTGTCCTTCAGCTGGACTCTGTATCAGTCGTACTGACACTTCAGTTCTCCACATATCCTGTGGTTCTCATCGGCATTAAGACGAGAATTTTCACATTCCTAAAATAACATGCTAATCACACAAGACCATAAATAGTAATGCTCTGTCAGAGCCATAGTTAAGTTCTAAGTTAAACAAACAAGTAACATCACTTGCAAATTCAACAGTACAACTCCAGATGCACATACACACACACACACACACACACACACACACACACAGCACAGCATACTACGACTGCCAAGGAGCTAACAAAACCCAATTAGACTTCATACAGACATGAATTTTTAAAAGCTATAATTTCTATGGCTAAGCTGCTTAATAATGTCACTTAACCTGGCCTCAGAATTAGCTTCATGAGTGTATCCTGGCCAAAAAGAAAATGGCTTCACTGACAATTTCTTGAACAACAGCAAGCCACTATTACAACTTGGAAAACATAATCCTCCACATACAACATGCCACTGGTCTTTCTGCATCATTAATGATAAAGTAATACAAAAACTATCATACAAAGTTCTATCTATAAAATGGAACGAGTCTTAACTAGCAAATAAATGCTGCAATGGCTGAGCATCACACAGTGTGGAAGCGCATACCTTCAACGCAGCGGTCAGTTGCTGGGTACATCGTTCAATGATATTCACAGCCTCCTCGTAGTCAGCCTCCTGCTTCTTAATCACAGGAGCTTTCTATTCAAACTCCTGCAATCAAACTGTAACTGCATCAAAACTATAGACACTGGAAATACTCATCAACACAGAAAGATCTCAAGACAACAACCTTCAACATTCAAATTAATTCAGAGAAAAAAAACAGAGTGTATAAACCAAATCGATGAAATACTCATACTGCATATGAGACATTAAGCACCTTAAGAATATTATCAATACAATCATTGAAGCGGTCATTTTCTTCTCTCTCATGTTGAAGAAGACTCAGAGTCGCTCAATATTGACCGTAGATCTAAAACAATAACAGCTCAAGCACAATAAATAGAATGCAATAGCAAAAGTTTACAAACTTGAAACGTTAAGTAACTCTTCAAATTTCACAGTGACAAATGCATGTTTACACTTCTGAACTTCATACAAACACACACCCACCCCACCCCCAGTTCATCAAAATGTACAAATACACCATCAGCCAACACATCAACTGCCACTTGGAGCGATCTAATATAATCCAAAACTTCTATGATGCCAGAGACACCTAATCAAAGTCATTCAACATCCAAGTCAAATACAGGATATCCAGGTGAGAGTCTACAGTGGATATGTCAGGTGAAAAAGATGGATGGAACTGCAGGTCAACACTCCAACTTACACCCAACTACAGAAAACTCTTGCCCTCCCTCCAAACACCCAAGAACTCTGGATTTTCTGGATTTCAAATGACTCTTTCTACAGAAAGCAACAAGCAAAGGTGGACCATCACAAATTACGTTAAAATGTCAGCCTGTCAACAATTTTTATTTGTCTTGATGTAAGGAGTCTATGACCTTCTATCCTTCTATGGGACAGAAGTTAGGGTTAGGGTTAACCCTAACCCTAATGCTGCATTTCTGTCTAAGCAGTTCACCTGAGTTTGTAACTTCTCTGTTATCAGTTTGTGCGCCATAAGGACACTTTCCTTTTTTCCAGTGATGACTACAGTAAGACTCTGGTCTCTGGCAAGACTCATATCGATGGCAACTCCTGCAAATTCAAAGCATTGAGTCTTTTACTTGTTTTTTAATGCAACAATGTAAAGATACTCTCTTCACAGACTATTCTCAATAAAACTGATACCTATAAGCAAAATACAAGTAGGCAGTGGCGGCTCTAGGATTTGGCAAGTGGGGGGGCCGTTGGGGGGCAACTTCTAATCATGGGGGCCAAGCATTTGTTGTTTAATGTATGTAGCATTAAGTATAGGGTCCCAACTGGGGGGGCCACTGGGGGGGCCAGGCTCTCAATAGGGGGCACGGGCCCCTGGCCCCGGTGGAGCCACCCACTGCAAGTAGGTAATCTTTCTTTACATTTGTTAAGGGCCAAAAAGACTCATATTAAAATATATATCTAAATACCTCCAGAATGAATTACTTTGTTTCTCAGGGACTAAGTAATTCAAGAAGAAATTAATGTATAATAATGAGGGGGAGTTATTATTATATGGGAGTCATTATAATAAGCTATACCGGGAGACAAGATACAATTGATTTAATAAAACTCTGACATCACACAATGATAATCGTCTGATAAAAAATTTCCAGCGAAAACACCATAGGAACACAGAAAGTAAATTTCACCACTGTCGCAAGAAATTCAGAAATCTTCAAAATACGGTAACATACGCTCTTCCAACAGCATAATATGTATTCATCGGCTGACAGCAACCCTCCTTTTAAAATAACTCGACATATTTCTTCGTATTTTCCTAAGAAACACTGGACTCGTTCGCCAGAGAAAGACAACTCGTGTCAAAGCCTTAATTAGATTCTCTCCAAAATCTCACCTCCACATGAAAATATCTAAAATTCCAGGGTTCAGTCCACTTTAAGGCACCTATTTCTTATAAACGAACGGCTGTTGACGAAGGATGTCAAACGCAAACGGTGATTTTTTAAAGATTTAATTAACAAAAAATATAAACGTCCATAACAGCTCGCAAAAGTCGGAAACCGGAAGCCCTTCTTCTAGTGACCTCTACACCATAGATTTATTATCATCACTAGATGCCGTCTATCTATGGCAAAGTCAGACCAAAGTTGAAGCCAAAAATCCACCATTTTGGTACAATGTTGTCATGGTAACCATTGTCTATATATATCTACAGCTTATATATTTGTTTGAAACACACGACAGCCATAGACTTTAATATCTATTATAATAAATCTATGATGACAGCATTGTATGATTGTACTAAAATCTAGTAAAATGGCAGAAATCTGGCTTCATTTTCTGATACCATAGACTCTGTCTTGTGATATTAAAGTCTGCCTCTACACAACTCAATGCAATGAAACCTTAACCAGTAATTAATTCAATAAGTAAGAACTTCCACAGAAATACAAAATAGCCACACATAACAAATTATTTGAGTTGAGACACTCAGCTTGGTGTTTGCAATTGTAAGCCATTCTTTTGCTGAAAGTTCAATCTAAGATGCATGTATAATGCTTAATAAAGATCAAGTAACTACAAGATTATTCTGTCTGTACAATGCATGATAAAAATACTAACAGTCTCATCTAAACAGGATTCGTCAGAGGCCAATGCACGACACTCTCAACTAGCCTTCCTCAGTCTCTCACTGTTTCTCTCATATTGATCCGTCTCATATTGATCCGTTCTAGAGCTCTATTCAATAGGTGTTATATACTGCACTGTGTTTATTTATCATTTCATAACATTAGTCCAAACAATGCAATTACTGTAAAAAAATAAAATATTGGAATAACAATTAGGAGTTGCATCAAACAATTCACCCAATCCTTTAAAGTCGCGGAGCACACTTGACGATAGATTCAGAAATTCGTCAGATGACAATTCCCAACACTAAGAATGTCCATTGACTTGTCAACACTGACACTGACATCTGCACTAATATGGTTTCCATCCAGAAACTAAATGGACAAATTATCTCTCACTTAGATAATACTGTACAGGGTAAACATTCAAAATGAAAAGGACTTTCAATCAATTGAAACAAAAAGACGAAAAACAATGACAATACAAACACAGTCAGATGGTAACGTCGTTCAGCCACTCGAAGGGTTTATCCGCAACAATGACCCAAAAAGAAAATGCTGAATTATAGGAAACTTTGCAAGAACCTACAACACAAATCACATCAACTACAAAACTGTAACAAAATTCTACTGAAACACAGAGCATAAAGAAAATCTTACCATGCACTGTTCAAGGGTTCAATTCATGGATGGTCTCAAGATATTGTAGCATTTAATTGGGTTTCAAATAATGAATTTCTAATCATTAATAGCACCCTTCAATTGTCTATTAATCAGTACATTAGTTCACACTCACCAGTGCACAAGACCACCGTTTGATCCCAAAATACGACAAACAGTATTTGAGAAATTAGTTTCTGCTTAGTGAAGCAGCAAAATATAAGTTAGAAAAAGCATCGACACAAGAAGCAATTGTCCGCTAATTTCCAGGATACGTAAACTTCTGTCTGAGGCAGCAAAATGCTCAGATAGGTTCCACTCTTCGGCATCACTGACCTCTGCTTTGTACATTTTGACGAGACCGGCATTAACTTTGCTCCATGTTGGGACTCCACTAATATTCCACAGTTGGTTACAATGTTCTGCAAACGGTCCTGTCTTCACCTGCACAGACAAATGTTCTGTCATCTTCAAAACAGCTTTGAAAGTGTAAAAAGGTATCAGAAACCAGTATTTATGAAAGTCGAATATTTCTTCCTTAAACATCAATTCATTAATATTAAATTTAAACTATATTAAACTTTTATATATAAAAATATTTGAACTATATTCAAATTCAAATTACAAATGTAACAAATTGTTTAATTGTGCAAGCCTAGACAATGACAAAGGAAGAAATACTATTTTAGATATCAAAGCTTGCAGCATAATACCTTGTGAACATACTGATTACAGCCTAAGAACATGTAATCTTTTGAAAAGGAACCACATATTTCCTGATCAAGGAAAGATTTCGGCTTCAGACGAGGATGATCTAAAAAGTTACAACAGCACAATTTGGAATTAAAGTGCAGTAAAAATTACTGTTGTATGAATATAATTAGAAAAACGCAAATAAGAACCAGGAACAAAGAATGTGGCTTACCTAGAAGCTGAGAACTTCCCCAAATAAAGGGAACGAACTGATAATCATCAAGATTCCAAACTCCTTGACTGCCAGCAGGCTCCAGTTTGTACGTCACCTGAACTTTACGCATCAGCTCGATATACCTGGGAAAAAGCAAATCAATGGACCTGGGGAAATAAGATGCTGCTCCTGGGAAAAACATAAGAACAGATATACAAATGTACAAAGTTATTGATATGAATGTATATTTAAGACAGATGTACTTCGTATACTTCCTAAGGCAAAGTTAGTGCCACACTGGAATGTGTATGGTCTGGCACTGAACTCTCCACGTACCGGGCAAGCAGTGATGCAGATGGCTTACGACATTAATCTACAGAGTACTTTGCATTGCTTTCTCCAGACCCATGCTTTACCTTTGCAGCTTAAGGCTGTTACCGATTTAACTATTCTTAAGCTAAGAACGACTTGGTTGGCCACCGGCACCAATCCCAATCCCAGGATGGTCAGTGGTCACTCATCCAAGTATCTGCTGTGCTCAATATTGCTTAACTTTGGCATCTTCAAAAGAATCAGTTATGCAACTTCAAGCAGGTGAATTAACATATCTTTAATCAAAACAGATATTTCTAAGTTAGTAATATATATTAACTAATATATATATTTCTAGCGAAAACCTTTTGAAAGCAGAACTGAATGAGAGATAGAAAAATGAAAACAGTCTTCACCTGGCAAAGACCTTCAAAACGATGGCACAATATTCGTCTGATGTACAAGCTCCGATCTTGAAGAGACACCAGAGGAACGCAACGAAAGACATCTCGTGGCCTAAATACATACAGCATCATCTAACTACATAATTATAGCCTCCTCATCTATGATAACAATAATAACACCAGAAACAGACAGGGTTCCAACACAAAAACAGCAATTTTCAAAAATTTTTAAATATCAGTACCGGTACTCGTGCTTTTCTAGAATTACATGACAGACTGTATCGAATACAAAAACAGAGCCAGATACCTGTTCCATAATCAATTTGTGTTGAATTTCCAAACCCCTCAACAAGATAAACAGAAATTTCTGGAGCTGCTTTGTGAAATTTGTCTTCAAAAAACTTCATTCAATAGACTCTCAGCATTCTGAAAAATATCCATCAAAAACTGTTGACAGTTCAAATAAATAAAATCACAAACTATCCACAGGCAAAAGATGATAGACTACTTGTTTAGCCAAGAAACTTGCATCGCTTCTTACAAAGTCATTACAACTGAAGCTTAAACAAGCAGCTGTTTACTTTTAAAATGCCCAAAACCACAAAAAACAATGTACAATATGCATACTAGCAATCAAGCATTTTAGCAAAGAATGACATTCTGATTTTACTGAATTTATCCATTACAAGTCACTGTTTATACACCCCACACCCCCTTAATCATAACTAACCTGTTGCAGCCGACCAGACCAATCTCTGAATGCTTTGTTTCCAAATCTCTGTGGCTGCTCGAGAGGAGGAATTTCATCTACATATTTGTCGAGTGTCTGAAGGAGAATCAGATTTTCCGTCCCCTAAACAGTCACATCATAATTACATCATCACTCAAGACCAAGTATAACCGAATAAGACGACATAATTAAAAACACCTTCTCTGTTCACTTGGTGGCAGCTTTTAAATGCCACACCAAATCACAGCATCTCTCATTTAGTCTAACAGTTCACATATTGAGTGTGTGTGGGTGTGTGTGTGTGTGTGTGTGTGTGTGCACCATTGTAAACAACTCTAAAACAGATACATCAATACAAAGTCTCTTCAACAACAGGTAACAACTAAACACATACATTCACAGATAACATTCAAAGAAAAAGCACTGAGAATAAGATTTAAACTATCCAAGAGAAAAAGCAACAAAGACTTAATTTTGACAGATGGCAGTTTTATCTCAGCTTCTTGTTTTTAACTGCATCATTCGTGGCAGAGATGAAGCCAAGTAAATCTAGATAAGCCTAAAATCAAAACCTCTACCAGTCATTTCAAATTGAAGTCTACATATTTCATATTTAAAGAAGTTAACTGACAGTTTCAAGGACTACCAGTAATACTAATTTTAGCTCACAGCAATGGCCCAATCATATGCCATTTTCAGTGCAGACACTGCTGCAGCAGCAATAGGCCTCTTGAAGCACATTTCATGCTTCAAAGCAGATAAAGGAGTTTGCATGTTTATCGTGAGACTGAGATCGATCATCTATTGAGGCTTTCGTAAAATTGCCAGACTTAAGGTGAGCCACAGTTAGCGGTTTCAAAGATTGGATCGTGAAGCCGCCACACCCTTGGTTCAAAATGTTCAATGTAGTTTTATTACAGTTCAGTATAAACATGGTGAGAACCTGCTATATCCATCTATCCATCGTTCCATCCATCCATCCATCCAACCATCCACCCACCCTTTCAGAGCAATTAGAAAACATTAATCTCTTATCAAAATCAATTAGGACTAAAATACTCTCATTAAAACACAAAAAGTCATATCATATTCGTAATTTCTTATTACCTCTGATTTTTCCCATTTTTGCCGATATCCTCAGGCAGGTGAATTTCTTTCTTTGGTTTCACAAAAACATGACTTTCCAAATTGATGGCCTTGACTTGAGTTTCTAAAATCATAATTTCACTTCACATTCAATCCAATAAACCATAACATAAATAAATAATAACAAGGTTTAAAGTGGTTCGGCCCTGTGTGTCCTCTAGTAGGCCTCCTTGTCCTCTTGTCTTTAAATCTACATGTGCAAATCTTAGTAGTATATAATATACAAACTGCCATAATATACTATATAACTGCTAAAACAACAATGCAAGATTAGTCGCGTTGGTCACCATGTCCGGCAGCGAGTTCCAGAGGATGGGATTCCCCCGGGTGACACCAGACCAATCGGCGGTTTAATTATTTTGCGGGCAGCCCGCAAAATAGACACTTTCTTGTATATAAATAACATCAAGCTAAAATACACTTATTAAAGATTCTCAACGACGGACGTCAGTGACCGTCGACAGATTTATCTGCGCATCAAGTATTAAGGCGCTAAATAAATGCACCTCTTGAATTAAAGACGCTACATAAATTCGTCGATTGACAGGGTCTTCCTGGTTCCCTCTTAGATTTACTAATATTATTAAAGTCTATTAATTCTCTTCACCTCGTGTATTATTACTCCAAGACCTCGATCTTCGGCCATGTTGGTTAACAGAGAGTGTTGTCGCTGAGCTTTTTAGAAATCTAAGTAGAACCTATTTTGCTAAGGATTGGGAGAGATAGTTGTGGCGTGGCGTCTTAGCAGACTTAATTGTCAGAATTTACAGAACGCTAAGAGCACCAGTATTGCCTTCGAGGGGCCACCCACTTATAGTAACAGTCTACAAGCGACAAAAAGTATAGGAACTCGTTGACGACCTTATTTTGCCCGGCCGACAACCCACCTTGCCTATAGCTATTTCAAGAAAGATTAAGCGCATAAGAAAAGCAGCTTTTACTGTACTATACCCACAGCGCTATATAGATTTACGAGATCTTACATACTTACTTTATATACTTGTTTTCTTATCGTGTTTTGAGAATCAGCGTGCAACAAAGCTGCCTCTCGGGACCTACCTTTGGGCCGCGGCCCACAGGTTGAAAACCGTTAATTAAGCTGCTATGAATAATAATAATAATAATAATAATAATAATAATAATAATAATAATAATAATAATAATAATAAACTTCTATAGCACCATTTCTAATATCCGTCGGTGGTATCAATCGATGGTACTTTAAATCCGTCAGCAAAATACCAGGTCATTCCAGAGATACGTCAATCTCTTATGATGTAAATATTTTTAAAAATTCGCTATTGGATGTTTTAAATTTGTCAAATTATTATGATTGGCGAATGACCGACAATTTAGATAAATAACAGGTCGACATGTGCATTACGAAGTGGTGTTATAGAAGTTTAAGATTATATGAGCCTAAAATTTGCTTAATGTCCGATGACTTCTCTACACGATCGAGTTGTTTCAAGATATGACTTGCCTGCATGCGTACTATGTGGATGGCCCCTATCACTAGTCTGGGTATTCTATCTCAATTTTATCGTAGAGCGTTCGAAATGCCACAAAAAATGGTGAGTCGTTTGAATCGACATTAGGGGCCGTCCATATAGTACGTACGCAAAAACCTCATATTTTCAAACCCCTCCCGCTGTTGCTCGCCGTACATTTTGGTTTGAAATTGATACCCTGTTTGACATTGTCCTGCAGAAGAACTATTCCACAGTACTATTCCAAAAGATATGCAAAAATTCAGAAGAGCGATGAAACGAATTATATCCACATTTTCTTGTGTCCCCATCTTCATTGCATCAAACCGTGCTAGTATAATCAGTATATTCTATCTCAATTTTATTTTCGAGCGTTCGAAATACCACGAAAAAACCGGAGCCAATATCCATATAGAACGTACGCAAAAAGTCGTACTTTTTAACCCATCCAACTGTTGCATACCGTACATTTTGGTTAAAAATTGATACAATGTTTGACGTTGTCTTGCAGAAGGACTATTTATTCCTACAGTACTATTCCAAAAGATATGCAAAAATTCTGAAGCGTGATTAAACGAATTATATCCACATTTTCTTGTGTCCCCATCTTCATTACATCAAACCGTGCTAGTATATTCTATCCCAATGTCATTCTATGGCGTTCGATATGTCACGAAAAATGATGAGTCGTTTGAAACGACATTAAGGGTCGTCAACCCTAACCGTCTACCTCAATATTATTCTAGAGCGTTCGAAATGCCACCAAAAATGGTGAGCCCTTTGAAACGACATTAGGGGCCGTCCATATAGTACGTACGCAAAAACGTCATATTTGCAACCCCTCCGCTGTTGCACACCGTACATTTTGGTTTAAAATTGATACCCTGTTTGACATTGTCCTGCAAAAGTACTATACCACAGTACTATTCCAAAAGATATGCAAAAATTCAGAAGAGTGATGAAACGAATTATATTCACATTTTCTTGTGTCCCCATCTTCATTACATCAAACCGTGTTAGTATAATCAGCATATTTTATACCAATGTTATTCTATGGCGCTCGAAATGTCACGAAAAATGATGAGTCGTTTGAAACGACATTAGGGGCCGTCCATATAGAACGTACGCAAAAAAGACATATTTTCAATCCCACACCCTGTTGCACACAGTACATTTTGGTTAAAAATCTATACCCTGTTTGACACCTACAGTACTATTCCAAAAGATATGCAAAAATTCAGAAGAGTGATGAAACGAATTATATCCACCCACCCACCCACACACACACACACACACACACACACACACACACACACACACACACACACACACACATATATATATATATATATATATATATATATATATATATATATATATATATATATATATATATATGAGATCATAAAGAAGGCCCATGATCATCCATGACAAATTAACAAAATCATCAGTCATGCCACATTTGTAATCAGAAATTTGAAAAATGATATGGACAATAGATATAGTTCTAAAGTTTCTATTTAATAACTTAATTTTGAGAGAGAGAGAGAGAGAGAGAGAGAGAGAGAGAGAGAGAGAGAGAGAGAGAGAGAGAGAGAGAGAGAATCAGTATATTCTATCCCAATTTTATTCTAGAGCGTTCGAAATGCCACCAAAAATGGTGAGCCCTTTGAAACGACATTAGGGGCCGTCCATATAGTACGTACGCAAAAACCTCATATTTTCAAACCCCTCCCGCTGTTGCACGCCGTACATTTTGGTTTAAAATTGATACCTGTTTGATATTGTCCTGCAGAAGAACTATTCCACAGTACTATTCCAAAAGATATGCAAAAATTCAGAAGAGCGATGAAACGAATTATATCCACATTTTCTTGCGTCCCCATCTTCATTGCATCAAACCGTACTAGGGTAGGAAATATATTCTGTATCACTTTGATTCTAGATCATTTGAAATGCCACGAAAAATGGTGAGCTATTTAGGCAGTGGCGGCTCTAGGATTTGGCAAATGGTGGGCCGTTGGGGTGGCAGCTTCTAATCATGAGGAGCCATCCATTTGTTGTTTAATGTATGAAGCATTAAGTATAGGGTCCCAACTGGGGGGGCAGGCACTCAATAGGGGGCACGGGCCCCTGCCCCCCGGTGAAGCCGCCACTGCATTTAGGTCGACATTATACAAAGTCTTTCAGATATCTATTCTGTCATGTGCCTGAAAAGTCGATCGAGAGATAAGAAGGGTCTTAAGAGAGCTGGTTTCTTGTATCACAGGTTTAATAGACCACAAAAATATTATAACAGTGAAACCCTGTTTGACACCGTTCCGAAAGAATGGAGAACTGCGTCATAGCCATCAACGCACTGCGGATAGCCGTTTCCGCACTGCCTATAGACTTTCAGAAATCTATTCTCTGTCACTCCTAACCCTAACTCCTAACCCAAATGCCCCCATCTGACCTCAGACCACCTATCAGATTGGCGCAAATCCGGTGAGAAAGTTTTATGTGGAGGGAGTGTGTGGAGCTGGAGTAAGGAATTTGACACGCCAGCCTCTTTCCCTCCCCCCAACCCAAAATTCCAGGCGACTCCGCTGATATCTTGTGGAATGACTATAGTCGGTCGATCGAGGGAAGGGCTGCGTATTATGATATCTGGTTCATTATACAACAGGTTTTATATACATCACAAACAAGTTTTAAAATTAATTCGCTGAGAGAAGCCAATGCCTGTTGAATAGAGGGCGTATAGCACCTAGATATGCAAAAATCTAATCGATTTGAAGACATTCTCTGCCAAAATCCATTATTTTCCTCTTGTCCCATCTTCATTGCTTTAATCTTTGCAAGAATAACAAACAACATCAACCCCAATTTCGACCTACAGGGCATGAAATAGAGCACTCCATCCATTTCATACTACAGTACACACTAACACCATTTATTGTAGGAGAACGAGGGGCATCAACTAAATGAAAGTCCTGCCGAATATCTTGCATTAGCGTCGTCACGTGGGAGGGGCACAACCGCACCCCCCCAACCTGACCCAAGACCACCTATCAGATTCGCGCAAATCCGGTCGGAAAGTTTTTTGTGGAGGGGTGTGTCGGGTAGGGGTAAGGAATCTGACACGCCAGCCCCTTTTGCCCCCCTCACCCAAAATTCCTGACGACACCACTGCAGATCATACTGTGGCCATCAAATGGTACAACCGTACCATGGCTAAAACGATTAGTCCAAATCGTGAATCGTTCACCAAAATTCGTAATACAGTGATGGGCACACAATTTTATCCGAGGGCCGCAAAAGTGTCTCCAATGACAGCAGAGAACCGCGTATATTTTTCGGCATTTAGAATTAAATTTTTAAATAGTTTCCAAAACGACTTTAACACAGCGTATTACACTGTGCAGTGTAAGTAATTGTTAAAAAACCCAAAACTGTCAAGTCGAAGAAAAGTTAATAAATATTAAAAGCATTATTTATGCAGTAGTTAACGATCAAGCGCCAAAGTGAAAATCCAATTTCAATGCTTAAATTTCCACTAAGGTGTTGTTCAACGTTTTATGTTTTAGACGGCTGCACATTAATGTAGTATCTCCCGATATCGGGGGCCGCACAAAAGGGCTTCGAGGGCGCATGTGGCCAGCGGGCCTCACTTTGCCCATCCCCGTCTTAATAACAGCCAAATAACTGTTTACAAGGTGCTATATTTTCAATGTGGTTCCTCACCTTGAATTCATAATTGTTGGTGATTAAGAAATTGAGATGTAAATTATTTCATTTCCAATAAAATCAGTGAAATGTGACCAAAACATTAGGAACTTTCGACATGCAAATTAAACATATTTAGGTCAAGCCGAGGTCAGCCACGCCTATTTTTGGTGATACCCAGAGTAAGCAAGAAAGTCAGTTTTGGTGATGATAATAATAATACGTATGAACAAGCATTTGGTCTGGAAATGGCCACTAATTGGTTGGGGGCATTATTAAGTCTGTTTTTCATAAAATGCAATAACTGCGTCAGTCATTGTCGCATTGAATACACATGTCGTCATAGAATTGCGCAAATGTGAATTTATATTAAGAATGTGCACACATTAACAAAACGCTATCTTGGACTCTTGCAGTCACCCACTCCCAAATTTGAGGGGTACATAGGAGCAAAATCTTCTAACAGTCCAAGGTATATGAATCAGCAATAAAAAAAGGTGGGAACAAAATGGTCACGGATCCGTTGAAATGGCCTTCAGACGACTCTACTATGGGTTTTTAGACTTTGACCAAAACACACCAGAAACCCCTAAGCCCTTCAGAACCAGACTGGCCTTTCCCCGGCATCACCTAAAATCAATCAGTTTTCACGCATTTTATGATCAGACTGTCAAAGGTCGCTTAAAAAAATACAGTATTAAAACGACTGTAATGCAGTAGCAGATGACTAAAAACTGCACAGTTCTGAGCTGAAACTTTATGATGAGTTAAATTTAGTTATGGTCACTGTTGTGAAATTGGTCAATTTTCTACCATGCAATTCGGCGCTGAAGCATCGTATTTTGATTTCATTCCTTGAAAATGTGTCTGCAGAATTTGAAGATTTACTACTTCACGATGCCATCGTACAGTTGAGCAAAGAGAGAGTTTCGGAACGATTCTGGAAACTGGAAGAAAATATTTCTGAGTTTCCTCGACCGCTACCACTAAAAACAAAGAGCACCACTGAAGTTTTGAATTTTGATCAGGATATTGAAAAGACTACATAGTTAGCATTTCTTCTTGACATCATGGGATGTCTGAATACATTGAATTTGCCTGATGGTGATTGGACAGATGTTGGGAGTTCAGTTTTTGCAAATGTTGAGCAAACATTATTGCAGGCTGAAGCAGCTGATTTGCATAAGCACCTGATATTTTGAAGCATGAAATCGGTGAAGTTGTTATAACTCACTTTTGAGCCAACTTTGTTCCAGATTTTCGGTGTATTAAGACGAACCGCAGTTACTCGTATTTGCCTGCTGTGCCGTAGTTGTCACAAGAATAAGGGCTTCCCTTGTAACTAGTGGTCCCGTACGGACGATGTAAGACTGGATGTGGACTGCCTACAAAAATGTTTGAGTACCGTTGCAGTAGCGTATCTGATAAACAGAATTCTAAACATAACCAGAACTAATAATTTCAACCTTCACAACAATAAAACCAAAAGTGCTGCATATAAGCAAAGCCTCTAACGTATAGCTTGTACGAAATTCCTCCTACAAAACATTTAAAAAACAGGCATGGGTGGAATAAAACATATTTCCACACCATAAATTATGGTTATTAGCAAAATGCTAAAAGTGCAAAGCATAACAGCAAGATAGACTGAATGAAAGAAAGAATGAACAAATTAAGCAATTGCAAATAGCACCATAATAATTTATCAGTCATAAAAATGGCAATTATAGTTATTGCTCATGACAATTTATATAGCGCCGTAACATAGCAAGGGCCAAAGTCAAGGGTGCTTTACAATAAACGTGGAAACAAGATGTTGAATAGGTGCGTTTTTAACTTGTTCGCAAACTCTCCGAAGGAAGTCACGGGCGACACGCAGTCCGGCAGTGAATTCCACAGGAGAGGATTTCCGCACGAGAAAGAGCGTTCTCCGAACTTGACGGTCTTCGACGGAGGTGGAACATAAACATATAAAACAATTATATAAACTATCCAGGTATAACTCTTACCAATTTCAAGTCAGTAACTGTTCAACTCAAAGTCCATTCCTTACTGTTAACACATGAATCTAAACACATAAGAAAAGAGCACAATATCATAATTTCTACACACTAAAATTATTTCACGTTTTTCAAGTCTAGTAAAAATTCTTTAATGATAAATGTTACACAGACCAAATACACAAATTAATTTCTAATGATAGATATTAAGTAAAAGTCCTTCTCGAGATCTCAAGGCCAACCTCAAGGCTCCTAAGGCGACGCTGATCTCTGATTGATGAAAACCATCAATAATAATTCAAATGCCATTTCTGCAATTACCATGAAGATAGTTCAAACAAAAAGATAATCAAGACAGAAAGACATTGGTTCGGTGATTATATAAAGAATCAGATTAATGCAATGTATTCGATGATGAAACAGGGATTACATGAAAACAATCGCTTTCATGTAGAACAGAACGTCGCGGGGTCACAGACAATGGACAACACGTGTGCGTGTGCGAGTGCGTACAATATAAAAATACGTGGAAATACGTAAATAGAACTATACACAAGCGGATTAACGATTAATCGGACAACGGTTAAATTAAATTGGCGAAAATAAATTCTAAAAGACCAGAAATACCGAAGATTCGACAATTTACGAACGATCGACATTTATTTTATAAATCAGCCATTTTACCAAGGACGAAAAACCATAGACTTTAATATGAGAAGAACCATATAATGTAAATGAAATCTATGCTCTACGTAAGTGATTATTATTATTATTATTATTATTATTATTATTATTATTATTATTATTATTATTATTATTATTATTATTATTATTATTAATATTATTATTATTATTATTATTATTATTATGCACTTCTATAGCACCACTTCTAATACCCAAGGGTATCAATCGATGGTACTTCAAGTTCAAAATCCATCCGCAAAAGATCCAGTTCATTCCACATCATTCCAGAGATCAGTCAGAGGACAGGTGAAGACTTGAAGTCAAAACTTAAATCCAGATAAATTATCTAGCGCAAATTGATAAAACTATCGCAAACTAGCGCAATTAACGCAAACTAGCGCAAATTATCTAGCGCGAGTAGAAAAAGCGCTAGAAAGGTGAGCGGCGAAGCCGGCGATTGAGATTAAAATACATTGAATTAAATAAAAATAATTTTACGGAAATTAAACCATAGATAAACGCATAGAAATTTTAAAAAACAAGGTATTGTGATAATCTAAAACAGTGGTTCTCAACCCGTGGTCCGCGGACCAAAATTGGTCCGCGAGAGTGGGTCTAGTGGTCCGCTGAAAATTTTGAAAAAACGTTACTAAAAATTAGATACAGTATACAGTATACATTTTCCATGTTGGGTGGTAGCGGTGCGGAGGATGTAGTGGTGGGGGGATGCAGTTGGGCAGTGGGGAGAGATTCCCCTCTTCCCTCTACAAATCGCGCCCTGCTTGTACAATTAAACACGAAATAAACGTTGTCACATTACTGACAGATTGAACACGCTTTCCCTCAGAATCAGCTACTTCGTCAAATTCTCTTAAATATTATTAATTACTATCAATGAGATATATGTGCTTGCGGTTTTGCACCCACTGTCAATTCTTTATTGTATTTTGACAAGCACGCACGCACGCGAGTTAATTTCAACGAAAAGTCTCGATCTATATACTTCCTTTTTCAGTTTTGTTTACTTATATTTAATATGGCTGAGACTAAAATCATGCGAGGATTTTATTTGTGCTTTTCACGTGTTTACTGTTTGTTTAAAATATTCTCAATTCGTCTGTTAGCAATTATGGCTTAAACTCTATAACCCTGAATAGCGGGTGATGCTCTGTACTTCACTATTATTTCTGATTGTTGCTGATGTCTGGTGGTCTTTGCTTGTGATTGATAGAGGCAGCTCTAGGGGTCTGGTGGCGACCAAGGGAATTTGTTGTCAGAATTATATGAAAATAATTACTGACACGCCGTTCATTTCTTTTTTATTTCTCCAGGCCAGGCGGCTGGTAACTGACTATACAGTGGCGTGGGCAAAAATTTTTTCACATGCTTTTCCATACAGTTTTCATTTTCGGACGCGATTTTGAAAACCCCCCTTGGCTGGCTGCCGATTGAAAAAATTTCTAAGTGCTATAAAAAATAGACAAAATTAGAAAGAATACGAAGACGACGATTTTTTCTTGCTTGTCAGCTCCTAAAAAGGAAAAAAAAAGAAAAAGTTTGCAAAGTTTGGTCACGATCGAAACCACCCCATTCCGGAAATCCTGGCTACGCCACTGACTGGCTAAGCACCAATACGAGAGCGAAATATTTCTTAAATGAAACAAAATCTGTTATGAATAGCGTTCTCAATAAAGACTTTAAATAAAATTAATTGATGTCGTCTGCTGGGCCTCTCGCACGCTCTCATGAGGACTCCTTGGATGCCCCTTTTACAGCTATTATTATACTCCGGCTGGCGGTGTAGACCTATATCTAGATAGGCCTATTATTAGGTGGCTTTAGTATATTATATCTTAGGATTTATAATAGGTACTATTGTTATTGGTGGTTTAACAGGCACACAGAATTATTTGAGAACAGAGACTACTAATGCTAAAACTATGAAGAGCTACAAAATATTTTGGGAGGCTCTCGCGGATCCCCGCCATATCCTTCGCGGACCCCCTGCGGTCCGCGCGCGGACCACAGTTTGGGAACCGCTGTCCTAACAGCTCTCTGTCACACGATTCGGCGTCCATTTCTCCTCTTGCGTTACGTCGCCGCAAGATTCCTCTTCTTTCGACCAACTCTTCTCGCGTCCAGATTTCGAAAAAATCCGAATGAATCTCTCTTCTCTCGTCTCAACCCAAAGCCACTTTTCTTTGTCTTCCTTTCCTTAATATTACATAATACACATACATTCAAAAGGACATGCAAACTGACTCGCACGCGCGCACACACACACACACACACACATACATTGACCGTTGGCTACTCTACAATCTTCCATGGGCATCTATGTGTATTTAAACTGACACACGCATACATTCCCACATACAATTACACCTACCTCTCTAGTCACCGGCCAACCGGCGATCCTGCCCCTCCCTTTCTGAGAATCAGAGCAGCCCTGCAGAGGGGTCGTGGTCCCTCATCTGCATATATTATAATGACGGTCACCATAGCAACCGTCTTTCCTCTGGCCGACCCAGTCTTCTAGCCAAAAGCATCCACGCATCCATCGATAGAGATTCACGCTGTCATCCACAGGTAGGCTACAGGGTCCAGCCGCTCGGCTATGGCTTGACCGTGCGTATCCCCGCCGAAGCCGGGGCGGGGATCTGTCCTGTCCAACTATTCCCCTCAGCCTCGGCCGGCCAGTCCACGGGGGTTGCAACGGTTGACCGTTTTATGGCTTTCTGTCCAGCCGCCTCTCAGAGAAAAATACCATTGTCATAAGAAATTAAGAAATATATTTTAATACCAATCAATTTCTTTCAATTTCAGTAGAGGGTACTAGTCCTCTGGACCACATAACTCAAAGATTTAGTCACTCCTTCCAAGATATCGAAAGTTATAGGCCTAAGCGACTAGAGGTCCACAGGCGAACGACATAGAACAAATACCATTGTCATAAGAAATAAATTATTAAAGCAATCAATTTCTGCCAATTTCATTAGAGGGCAGTGGCGGATCCACCGGGAAGGGGCAGTGGGAGCCCGTGCCCCTATTGAGTGCCTCGCCCCCCAGTTGGGACCCTATACTTAATGCTACACAAATTAAACAACAAATGGTTGGCCCCCATGATTAGAAGTTGCCACCCTAACGGCCCCCCCACTTGCCAAATCCTAGAGCCGCCACTGGTAGAGGGTAATTCTGGACCATATAACTCAAAGATTATATAGGCTAACTCAAAGATTTAGTCGCTCCTTCCAAGATATCAAAAGTTATAGGCCTAAGCGACTAGAGGTCCACATACAAAAGACATAGAAAAAATACCGTTGTCATTTAAGAAATATATTTTTATAGCAATCAATGTCTGCCAATTTCAATGCAATAACGGCGTCATTGAATACACATGTCGTAATAGAATTGCGCAAATGTGCAAAAATGTGAATTATATTAATAATTTGCATATATTAACAAAACGCTGTTTCATGTTAACAATAATTATTATCGCTCATGCGAAAAATCTAATATGGCGGACGGCAGTGGCGTAGCCAGGACTTTCACAGGTAGGGGCACCAGGGCGAGCGAGGTGGCCTGGGGCTGATAGTCGCAGAGGGGTTGGTTTCGACCGTGACCACTTTTAAAAATCTCGACAAGCAAAAAAACGTCATCGTCATGCCAACAAGCAAAAACGGTCGCCAAATTGAAGCGCAATTTTGAAACTTACTTCGTCTTGTTAGAGATCGATTTCAAGTACCATATTGATAGACTATCTTTAGCATCGTCCAGTAACTTCAGTACATCGACATCAATCGGTATTGCAAACTTTGGCCATCTTCTCTTGTATCTAGAACGCAGTGGTGTCGCCAGGAATTTTTGGTTAGGACACAAACGGGGCTAGCGTATCAGATTCCTTATCCACCCCTCACCCCACAGAAAACTTCTCAACGGATTTGCGCGAATCTGATAGATGGTCTGGGGCAGGTTGGGGGGTGGTGGTGGTGCAGCCGTGCAGTTGTCCCCATCCCCCCGAGGCGACGCTAATGCTTTAGCATACAATTTTTGTTGATCACAAAAATTGACGATGTTAGTTTTCAGCCGCCAATTAAGCTTATCTAAGTTCCAATTTACGCTCACAAAAGTTAGCAAACTGTCGACCTTAGGGCTCCTAAGACCAAGCCATCAGTAGATAGGCTTAATGAAAGTAAAATGTAATTTCCACTGTTGCATGCATCAAAGCTTTGGACCAACGTCACTGCCAACATAATAATAATGCACTTCTATAGCACTAGTTCCAGTGGCGGCTCTAGGATTTGGCAAGTGGGGGGATCGTTAGGGTGGCAACTTCTAATCATGGGGGCCAAACATTTGTTGTTTAATGTATGTAGCATTAAGTATAGGGTCCCAACTGGGGGGGCAGGCACTCAATAGGGGGGCACGGGCCCCTCTGGCCCCCCGGTGTTGCCGCCACTGACTAGTTCTAATAGCCAAGGGTACCAATCTACGGTACTGTACTTCAAAATCCATCCGCAAAAGATCCAGGTCATTTCAGAGATCAGTCAGAGAGAGAAAGACGGACTAGAGTTCCAGGTTTTAGGCCCAAAAATAGAAAAAGCTCTCTTACCAATAACAACAGTGTTAAGTCCGTCAGATGGCTGATTTGGTCCATGACGTAGTAAATGTGTCAACTGAAATATCTCAGTCGGTGCTTTTTTCCTGATGTTAGCAAATTACGAATTTAGCGTTAGCAAATTCACCGCAATTGCACAGGCCTAATTTATAAGACATCATACTGCAGCTGGTGGCATAATAGTGACCTACTTCGAGCCTACGACTAACTACCGGTAATCTAGGCCTATGCTACAACCATGTACGCGACAAGCATTAAACAGCAGTAGCGTCAAGAGGGGGTGCGGACCGCACCGGGTGACACCATCTAGGGGTGACACCCAAACAAGGATTACCTTTTTGCTCATCACAGCATCCGAGAAGCTCTAAAATATAGACACGCTGTCAACGGCAAGTAGCGCCAATCAGCATGGCAAGATAGCCAAGATGCTCAAGTTACTGAAGGGGGATAGGGTATGAACTTTCTCCCCGGATTTGCACGATTCCCATGACCCAGTCAGGCTAAGGTAGGGTGGGCACGTGCCCCCGCCGCTACGCTAATGGCGGACGGCAACCTTTTTGAAAAGTATTTACCAAAAATTTGACATAACCATCTTATAGTATTATTGCTAACCACCGTGCATATTTGATCAAAAGTTTTCAAGTTATTTAGTTTAATCTTTCGGCATATATTATATCCATTGACGGCCATCTTGGATTTTGGACTCTTACAGTTAGCCACCAAATTTGAGAGGGACATAGGAGCTAAATCTTCTTCAATAGTCCAAGGTACATGAATCAGCAATAAAGAAGGCCAATTTACATTTTAAAACCTCACAATTCAGACATTTTGAAATTTCGATGTAAAAAATGACACAAGTAGAGGTTTGACGTCTGGTTGTTTTTCGTAATGAGTGTGTGTGTGTGTGTGCATGGAGGATGGATTCAGCCTGTAGAATAGTCGAGAGTGAGGTCGAAGCTGGGATAAGAAAGAAGAAACTGGTTTCACTGCTCTTCCCTCAATCAGCGACTCGGTAGATCAACGACAGCCCCGCACCATCCACATCTGAACTAATGCCAAGTGCAAAATAAGAAGCCAGAAATCAAGTACAGTATTACTATCTTTTGATTTGAACTACTTCCACCTTTAACACCAAAATCTGGTTAAAATTGGTCGTGCTTCACCAGATGCTCCAGTCCTGCCACTTTCTCCAGCATTGCCAGGAGGACCTGTTGGTCAAGGACACCATCCTTGCCTGGTTGACCATAAAAGAAAGCAGTTAGTGACAAATGCTAAATTAAAAACTTTGGCTGTACTCCTGTCAATTGAGATCAGCATCAATTAACAAAACATATTAAGCGCCTGGCAAATTTCTCTGTCTGGGCTAAAGAACATGTAGAAAATGGAAAATTTCAAAATTTACCACAGTATAAAAAAGCAAGACACAATAAAACAACATAACACATTGAAAAACTGTCATGCATATTATAAATAGTAAAATTATCCAATTGTGAAAAAATTTTCATCTGTATTTATCAAAGCAAACTCAAGGGCTTCCGTTGCTAAGAAATGCCCAAGTACCATACAACTTTTAGTAAGTTAATGCATCGGTTAGGGCTTGGGTTAGAGCAGACAAGGTCAGTTGTGTACTGCCCTATATCGTCCTTCTGCTCCTCTGTCAGGAAGAATAAGTGGCTATGTTGAAATGTCTCACACCATTTGCCACAAGTCGCCTCTACATACTGTATATTTATGCCACACAATAATAGTCTAATTGTGTTAGTGACCATTACCACATAGGATGTACATATACTGTACATCTGAGGCACTGAATGTGTTAAATGTGTCATGAACTGCATACCACCCAATATATTAGTAATCAAGCTGTACAAATTCTGTCAGTTTCCAAAATAACTGACTCATAACATGAACTCACTAACCTCCTGTTTCCCCAGTCTGACCTTGCCCTCCTGGTAGACCAGGTAATCCTGTTGTTCCAAGCTCATCTAGCTTCCATTCTCCCAACTCAAAACTCAAAGTTCTGCATGGTGTAATAAGCTGCCCTGACCAGATTGATGTTCATCATTATTAACCCTAACATTATTATTAACCAGTTTAAAGTTATGTTCAAAACTGTTTACTGCTTTTATTATCGCTCAAATACAACATGGAGTTTATCTCATAAGTAAAGTACTAGAGGCTAGAGCATGTTGGTGGCAGTGCGATCTGTGGTTGCCAGTCATGTGAAACAGGATGAACGCCTGGTGTTCCGGCATGTAAGTTGTTGTTAATGCAGTAACTCAGTCAGTTGTATTATATAAACGCTTGAAATGCAATAACAGTAACTAGATATGGTAACTAGTAACTTGCATTACTAGTTACTAAATATTGTAAATAGTTAGTTACTCTTGGATGACTAACTAGTTACTCCACTTACCGTACTCAAAACAGTAACTAATCATAGTAACCAGCGTTACTGTAACTAGTTACTACCCGCACTGACTACTTCTGAACTTTTAGATGCGGCGAGAGACAACAAAGTGTCGGTAGAATGAATCAGATGACAAATTCCTGACAGACTGAACAAAATAAGAGATGTTCAGAAAACAAACAGATAACAACAAAGACAGGCAAGCAGCAATAACAAAGAAACATCACAGTTACAACTCTGATGATAAAACAAACCTTTTTCAAAATTCTGCCCAGCAAAACCTAAACCATTGAATCGCAGACAGGTCAAGTTTAAATGAAGTCCTAGTAATTAAATTTTCCAGCTTTGACTTCTCCATGACAAAATCTCAAAGTTCCTGAGCATCAGTATCACATCGAAAAGTCATTCGATGTCTTCCATCAGTTTTTCCAGCTGCTTCTTTTTGCTGCATGTGCAAATCCTGATGTCCAAACCGCAGAGACATGTCTTTTTAGATTTTGTTGACCTTGAGTCAATGCCAAATTACAAATTTGTAGTTGAAATATCAAAACAAACAAAATTCAATCACATGGTTATTTCTTCCAATCAAGTATGTTATCCAGTCCATTTCATTCTTCTTTTTCTGATAACTTCATTAACAAGTATGACCAAGCATGCAATATCTAATCCACATCCAGCATCTCATTTGTTGTATCATCTTTTGTGGAACCAGGTTTTTCTTTTGGTAGACGTTTTCAGAAAATCTAACAAATAATGCAGGTGGTTGAATGATTATAATTAAAAATGACCATTAGCTACAGATTCTAGACAAAATTGTACAAAATTTCTGCTTAATTCGCATTGTCTAAATGGCTTTATTTGGTGTTGCCTGACTGGCTTCCATTAGAACACCAAAGTCAAGCAATCTTGATATTTAAGACTTAAATCAAGATCAGCAGAGTTTCAGTCCTTCGAAGTGACCTGATGTTTTGTGGAAGGATTCTGACGTCAATCATTTTCTTTTGAGTATTAAAACAGCTGCTACAAAAGTACATAATTATCAGCATTATTACGGCATGTATAGCTACTCTGAATGTTGATCATAACAAAAAAGTCAATTACTTACAGTTGCTTATAGAAATATGTTCAAATTCTCCTCACATGAATGAGACTGAATCACCTTTTATTTGGCAAATATCCACAGACAGAAGTTTCTCCCTGCAGCTGCAACACAAAATTATAATATTTCTGACTTTATGTAAAAATCAAAAGCTAATCTACTTCAAGTCAACATCAGTCAAAAGTAACAGAATTATTACTGACACAATGACCATTTACACATGTTGAGCATTTCCTTAACAAGCAATGACTCTCGTATAGAGCCAGTACATTTCTTCAAGTACCAGTGGTGTGAGAAGGAAATCCCATAGAACCTGCTGCCTAATGATGGCATACATCATCTAATCAGGTGCATGGAAACCTGAAAGTCATCCAAGGACATTTAAGACGTTATTGATTAATTGCAATTAATACATAAAGCTGTCATAATTCATAACAAAACAATTTTAACACAAAGTAAATAGATATAGTGATTCCAAGAGTTGTATCAATAGAAAATTAATGAATTTGATTGAACTAAATCAACAAGAATAAACACCATCACATAAAATCAATTGTGAAAGAATGGCTGATATAAACTCACCGGTGGAACAGTGGTTGCAGTATAACAGCGGTGCTGTTTGAGCCCAACATATGAGGAAACAGAGAATATATCACGTAGGTGGTGAATTTTGCTGACCAAGCGACTCTGGACCGATCAAGACTCTGGTGGAAGAATCTCTTCGTTAGTCAAATAGTTTTCTCAGAAACACACACAAAATAGTCAATTGCAAAAACCAACATGTTTCTCTCAGTGCAATTCAGTTGTCAAATACCTTCAAAGCCTCTAAAAGTTTCCTTGTAGGGGGTGATAGCTGAAACAACATGTTGATTAAAACAGTCCACATCAACAGTCTGAATATGAAATAAACAATACATGTGAGTCAGTAGATCCTGCAACCTTTATATTTTGTTTATATCTTCTTTCTTCAGACACTTCAATTGTAGGTCATCATAAATAATGTGTTGGGCAGAATTCTTCCCAGCAGCAGAGCCACAAGCCAAAATGGCCAAATTTACACTCCTCTGATTACACCTGAGAAACGCACTGTTGCAAATGAAACTGCCTTCTTTGAACGCACACAACCTTCAGGAAGTCAGCAATAGATTCCATAGTTGCACCCAAAATGGGTTGCGCCATTTTCGGTGAGTCAATTACAGCACTTGTCGCAAATATAGTTAATTTGTTAACTAAATGATAATTATCCATTAATTAAATGAATATATTACAAATCTTGTCCAGAAGAAAAATTGATGGAAACCGATCATCTGCCCTTTCATTAGCACAAAAAATGGTTTTGGTAGATAATCTGTTGCCTGGCTACAGATCCATCAATTTCAAGCCATCTGATTCCACAGTGACTGAGTTGCAGTGTGAAAGAGGCTTTATCTGTATATCAGAGGCTTGAGGCCCATTCTCCGTGTTGGTTGCTGAGACTGTGATGTCTTCCTTTGTTTTCTGTTTTTTCCCCTCCCTTCTTTTCTCTATTTGTTTCGTTTTCAGATCAACAGCAACACATCCCATCAACGATCAAAGATTAAGATTCAGCGTGAAAGAGGCTTGATCTGTATTTCATAGGTTTGAGGCCCATTCTCCGTGTTGGTTTCTGAAACTGTGATGTCTTCCTTTGTTTTTTTCCCCTCCCTTTTTCTCTCTATTTTTCTCGTTTTCAGATCAACAGCAACAGATCCCATCAACAATCAAATTTCAAGTCATCTGATTCCACAGCGATTGATTGAGATGCAGCGTGAAAGAGGCATGATCTGTATTTCAGAGGCTTGGGGCCCATTCTCCATGTTGGAAAATACGCACAAAAGTTTTAAGAAAAATGCAAAGTCAGCATTGTCAAACGATCCTCAAGCAGATCTGCGTGACGGATATACAATCCTGCCCAACTCGCCAAACGAGCAGAATGCAAATCCGCCGTACAGAAATACAATCTTATCCAACAAATCAACCAAACAGTATGTAAATCCGCGCGACAGAGATGCAATCTCATTTAACTAGCTGGCACGAGCCACATGCAATTCCGCACAGCAGCGGATATACAAATCTCGTCCAACACGCCAAACGAGCCACATGCAAATCTGCGCAACGGAAATACAATCCTGTCTGCCCGATCCGTTGAACAAGCCACATGCAAATCTGCACAGCGGAAATACATTCTCGCCCGACCGACAAATCGGTGAGGATCGTGTATCAGTCGCTCAGATCTGTGTGAGGATCATTTGACAATGCTGACCTTGCATTTTTCTTAAAACTTTCATGCACTTGACCTACCCCTCTGGGTTAAAAAGCCGAAATCTTTAACACACCGACCGGAAATATTGTGAGAACCACGCACCATTGTTTCTTCATCTTTATGTGTCTTCTTCACTTTGAAGGTTGACACTTAAGAAATTGTCCCTATTGATTCCTGTCTTCGGCATATCTTTTCATTTTTCCATAGTTCATTCTATTTTTGTTTGTTCTTTAACCTTCACCAGCCACTCTTTACATGACCTTCCTGTGGTTGGATTTTCCTTGTATTTGCCTCCAAGAATATTTTGGCCTGTTCTGTGCATGAACCTCGCATGATATGTCCAGCAAATTGTATTTTCCACTTTATTATTTCGGTTAATAAATTTCTATTTTCTCCTATATTCATTAGTACTTCCTCGTTTGTTGTTTTTTCCTGCAAACTTATCTTGAGAATTTTTCTAAAGCACCACATCTCAAATGCCATTATTTTCTCTTTCATTAGTGTCCAGCATTCGCATGCATACATGAATGTCGAATATACCTAGCATTTTAATTTTCGTAGTTTCAGTTTAAGATTCAGGTTCCTTCTTAATAAATCATTTTGTCCCCAAAATATTTCTTTGGCCATGGCTATTTTGGCATTTATGTCTCTGGTGCATCGTCCATCTTCTGTTATGTAGCTCCCGAGGTACTTGTATCCCCTCACTTGTTCCAGTTTGATGTTGTCTATTAGAATGTTATGCTTCCTGTTTGCTTATTATCATTGTTTTGGTCTTTGTTCTATTGATTTCCATTTCATATTCTTTGCTTTTATCCGTTAATTTGTTCATTATAAATTGTAGATCTTTTTCATTTTCTGCAAAAAGTACTGTCATTTTTTCATGCATCGTAGGATATTATATGTTATGCCGTTTATCTTTATTCCCGGTGTTTGTTCTAGTGCTTCTTTTATTTAATACTCTGTGTATATATTGAATTAAAAACCATGCTTTATGACTACAATTTATGTCCAGTCACTTTCCTCCTACATTTTGCACAAAGATATGTGGTAAGAAATTATTTACTGACCTTGTCTGTATCAATTCTCTACTGATACATGAAGAAAAAGATGGGATAATTAACACATTGAAAGACTGAAATGATGCGTCCTTGCACAATTTTTCACTTGATGACTGAGCTTCAGTAATTTCAACACCTTGGAGAGACCGAAAAAAGATTCATTCCTTGCCTAAAACAAACAGTATCCAAAATGTTTGAGAATGCACAGTAAATTGGAGGATGTCAGCAGAGTTCGCAGATATCTTTATATTGAAACTAAAGTTGCTATTTGGGATATCACACTTCTTCAGTTCCACTCTATTGTAATAATTAAATACTAATTAGCTAAATAATATGGGAGGGGAGTTTCTAACACCATCCTTAATATGAATTATGATGATATTCATATTTTAATATCTGATTTTTAAACACTTTTTTAAACACACACATATCTAATCATCAGCAGTTCATGAGTTATACAACATCATACTTCCATATGTCTTGAGTCTCAGACCTAATTATAAAAAATATAATTATAAAAAAATATATATATATAAAATTATATATATAAATAATTATATATATATATATATAATTTTATTTTTATATGCATTGTCTTATATTTGATTTCAAAACTGAGCCAAACAAGTCCTTAACTAAAGCACATGATTATTTTATTCTAGAAATTATACTTGAAAATCAAAAATCAATTCTGTAATTTATTATGCAATTTAGGAATGAAGTTGTAAGGGTAGTAATAGAGAAAGTTTGCCTGAAGAGATAGAGATATCCCGTAATTTGGGCAACTAGTGTAGTAGTGAGAATCTGAAATACATTGTAGGTGAAAGCAGAAGCAAATTTTTAGAAGTGTTGTAAAATTAAAAAAAACTATAGGAGTATATTTTGATACAGAGAGTACTTTAAGTAATAATTTGGATTTACAATTTAGAATTAGTAATTATAATTAACGAAATTATGAAATATTGGCGTTATTTATTTGGAAATTAGCTGTATTGGAATATTTATTTAATTATTCATAAATTATTAAATAGTAGGAGAATATTATGGTAAAATTGGTTGGCCTACTCCATTAGAAAGCCATAAAAACAGAATTAACTTTTAGATTTTGGATAAATCAGATTTGATGATTAAGACGTTAAAACAATATATAGTTACAATTATATTAAGAAATAATGATATTTATAAATAATTATCATGATATTACAAATAATTTGTAATATTACAATAATAACTAATAACTCTTCAAGTTAATTGTCAAGTCTACCTGATTCCCATAAAGACTTTGTGTAGATATGCTGCCAATTATTCTTCCACCAGTTTTCCCGTTGCTCCTACGAATGAAATTAATTTCTGACCTAAAAAATATCAATTAAATATTAATAGCCGCTTGTGAACCACGATCAGTCAACATTCCATTAATAAATACTACAAAATCTGTAACACTTCACTAGACACTGCCTTACCGTGTGCAATTCTTACAGGTTTATGGCCTATCTCATATGCCTAATACCCAAACAAATTCCGAAATTTTAAACAGCCTCCGTCGCCCAATGTGAATCAGCTTAAACTAGCAATGTTCTCTACTATTAAGCATAACGATTGCTACATGCTAATAAATTATTTCAAAGAATAATTCCGCTGAGAAATCTATCCCAAATTGGCACAAAAAATGTCGGTTTCGCTGAATCCCTCCAGTAATTATTAATACATTTTTGGACGAATATACCTGACGACTATATTCCCCGATATCAAATCATCAGGGACTTACGCCAACAATTTTTCGCAATTAAACAATAATTAGCATTTTAATCCCAGAAAATTTTTAATCTTACGTCAATCGCGGCTTCTAAATATTTCTCGTTTACACTTAAACCTCGCTTAAACTAGATAGGGCCACAGTATCGCCTATCTTATGTCAATTTCTACTCCAGCGCTCGCATTTCTATCACATTATTAATCACGTTTTGAAACTTACAAGCCGCAGCCTTTGTCCAAATGCGTCTAATGCCGCTCGTCTCAACCGTCCATCCGACTCCCACGCCTCTTCAGGCCAAAAAGGACGGAGCTAAGTCACGTGATTAATAATATTCAAATAATATTCAAATAAACAAGGAGATTCTTAATTTCGTTTTCAGTAGATTCCGGTAGAACAACGAGAATCATTAGAAACAGTGCTAATCAATTTGAAACAACTTAGTTAGAAAGATAATGGGACAGTAAGCAAATTTTAGGCCAATCTAATCAACTAAATCTTAAACTTCTATAGCGCCACTTCATTATGCACAGAAGCATCAGTCGACAAGTCAGCTATTTTACGGTCATTCGCCATCAATATTTTTTATTTGACAAATTTAAAACATTTAAAAGCGATTAAAATTTTTTTAGGTCATAAGAGATTATAGAGATAGCAGCTCGGCGGTTCTCAGCCCGTGGGCCGCGAGAGGCAGACTTGTGGGCAGCGCCGATTCTCAAACCACAATAAACGTAAATAGTTCCTCTCGCGCATTCTTCACAAGGTCTTTCTCCTTCGATGACTTTCTTCCCAAAGACCACAAATTCTCTCTAGACTCTTTATCTTTCTTCTAGACCCACGGCAACTTCCTCTTCTCCCTCTCCCACAATCTACTTCTCTCAGTCAGTTTCCCCAGACAACCGCACACATTCATTCAAACAGATCCACACGTACTACCACACACACGCACACACACACATACGTAGTTACCAGCCAACCAGCTGCCCCTCTCCTCCCTTTCTAAGAATTTGGCTGGTCTTGCACGGGTTGTAGTCCCACATTTGCATACATTATAATAAGGGTTTCCATGGCGACCCTTCTTCCCACACTGACCACTGTCTTCAGCCCAGAGGCGTAGCGTCCCAATGGCTACTATGACTTTAGCCATGGGCGGCACACATGACGGAGGCGGCAAATTTTGGAATTAATTTTTTTGCTTGTCGGGTTGTCGAGGAGTTTTGGCGAAGGGGCGGCAAATTTAACGGCGACGACCGTTTTTTGCTTGTCAGGTGTAATTGGAGTGAAATTGGGGCGGCATTTTGCCAGGAGCCATAGGCGGCAAGAGTACACGCTACGCCACTGTTTCAGCCTACACGTACACACACACATCCAGACAGCGGTACGCCGGCGTCCGCTACCACTAACTTCTGCTGGTGTAGTCCCCAAGGCAATTAAATACTAAGGCAAGGGAGGAACCCTTCTTTTGCATACAGGTCAAGTTGGCGTGGCTATATGACGTCACTGGTGGATTGGAGCGACTGTTGCTACTGAGAAACCGTGTCTAAGAATGTAAATGGTACCCTTTTCTTTTTATAACAAATTTATCTCTTAAGCTTCACAGTCGTTTCGAAATACCAACCATCTTCCTGTATGAATGTGGTATAGTTGATTTTGTAATAGTTTAGATTGAAAACACCAACTGTAAGCATTACAACAGCCAAGCAAAAGGGAGAGTGTTCAAATGGAGGTCCTATCTAAGAATGTTTTAGTTTATTTGTTTATTGTTTATCGTTTATTTGCGTTTACGCATCGCATTCTAGTGTTGACATGCTCAAAATATAAAGATACAAGTCTTATTACGATAATCAAAAAATCAGTTACGAAAACAGCGTTCAATAGAGTCTTGATCTGTAAGAAAAGCAATTACTGGTTATTATTGAATAAGAAACATGAGAGAGTGCAGATATTGTAGAGTGCGAAAAATACACATGAAAATATATAGAGAGTGAAATTGTGAATATTGAATTACTAATTAATTGATTGACCAATAAAATGCATAGTAAAACGAACATAATTATAGATAATATATAGTCAATCATCATCTTCTCCTTGTTCCTTCATGTACTCAGTTGTACTGAAGTTAAGGTGACAGCATGAATTTCTTTCCTCCACCCATGTCGAATACATACGAATAGTCAATACAAGGTTTAATAATGTAATTAAAAGATACCAAAAGGGAGTAAACTCCCGCCAGTAGGTACTTTGAATAAGTAATTAATTTGAAATATGTAAGCAGAGGCGTAAAACACAAGGGGTGACAGTCCCCCAATAATTAGTTGGCGAGGGACAGATTATCAATTATCCTCCCAATGTTTTGTGCTATATGGTAAAAATTCTCTATGACTACGACTGGGCGATTTAACTGGAGAGATTTTGGTTGGCAAATTCCTCGTTGGCACCGCGTCTGGTTTTAGCCCATCAGTTCGCTTTGTAAGTCCCCAGAGGCGGATCTAGGAGCAATGGCGGCTCCACCGGGGGGGCAGGGGGGCCCGTGCCCCCTATTGAGTGCCCGGCTCCCCAGTGGCCCCCCAGTTGGGACCCTATACTTAATGCTACATACATTAAACAACAAATGGTTGGCCCCCCATATTATAAGTTGCCACCCCAACGACCCCCCACTTGCCAAATCCTAGAGCCGCCACTGTCTAGGAGGGCAGGGGGTACACATGACCCCGGGCGCCGAGGTGAGGGGGCGCAAAAATCGGATATTTGGGTAAGTGAAATGCACAGTAAAGAAGATGAAACACGTGTGACGACCTTTTCTTTGCTTGTCAGTACCATATGAAGAGGGGCGCCGAAAACGACTTTTTTTGCTTGTCAGTTACGTTAGAGGCGCCAACGTACACTTTGTCCCCGGGCGCCGAATACCCTAGATCCGTTTCTGTTAGTCCCTCTCGAAATAGTACTCACTGAAGTGTCTAGAACACATTCTTGAATATGTCACATTAAATTTGTCCTTAGGGCCTACGATAGCACCGTTTAATCCACGTTTTACACAATGTGGCATCTTTCGGAAATCGATGGAATGAAACGATGCTGTGATCAGTGTTTTATACAGGCCTGTTAGGAGGGGAGATTCCTCCAAACCTCAAAATTCCCCCCCCCCAAATCCCAGCACTTACACAAATTTTGCATTGAACTGTGTCTTTTCCCCTCCAACCAAGTCGATTCCCCTCCCCCGAAAGCCTCAATTCCACTCCCAAAGGCTTGGAGTCTGGATAAAACACTGGCTGTGATCATCTGTCTTCCACGTGTTCTTACAATTTGCAACGGCACAATGTTGTGGCATTTTATCATATACACTTAGCCTGACTGTCTAAGCAGTGGCGGCTCTAGGATTTGGCAAGTGGGGGGGGGGCGTTGGGGTGGCAACTTCTAATCATGGGGGCCAACCATTTGTTGTTTAATGTATGTAGCATTAAGTATAGGGTCCCAACAGAGGGGCCACTGGGGGGCCAGGCACCCAATAGGGGCACGGGCCCCTCTGACCCACCAGTGGAGCCGCCACTGTGTCTAAGTACTGTCAATATACTAACTTTTATCAACAAATATAAAAATAACTGTATTTCTTTAATATTACAACGACTGGCTGTATTCCTTTAACATTGCAACAGGCTGGCTGGCTGTTCCGAATCCACCACTGACGTCATAATGGGCGGGGTTTGAGATAATGAGACAGCAGTACAGCGATGTGAACTAGCCTGAGTAGCCTCTTAGTATTAGGCCAAACAGTCTTGCCAAAACCCTTAATACGAAGATGCTCTAGAAGTAGGTCAGCAAAGCGCCCCTTTCAGAAACATAGGTATCTATGTATATACGCTCGCCCCTATAATATTAATATGCAATGCGATACAAGAACCTAGTACGACTGTCACTCAAACAATAATGCAAACATGATGTGATAAAAAGTCACAATATTATATTACATTATATCATATTATATTATATTATGTTATACATGGGCGCCCACAGAAATTTTTCCACGAGGGGACAAAACAATGGTATGGTCATGGCTATGCCACATAATTTTTTCCAAGAGGGGGCAAAATACACCTTAACACAATGGTCACGGCTAATATTTTAGCAAGGTTTTCAAATTTCAATGGAAATATTGACATTTTTATTTTCCAGGAGGGCGCAAGTGCCCCTCTTGCCCTAATGTCCGGGTGCCCATGATGTTATACTATATGATATTATATTATTGTATTATATTATATTACACTACACTACACTACACTACATTGTATTGTATTTACCCTTCACTAATTATTAGCCTACCCCTAGGGGTACCCTTACCCTTACCCCTAGGGGTATGCCTACCTCTAGGGGACCCCTACCCCCTAGGGGTACCCCTACCAAACACTACTAACGTCTAACAATACAACATTCATGTATATCTCCGAAAATAAATTGCTTTTAAGAAACCAATAATTAAAAGTCTTAAAAAATCATTATTAGAAAAGGGAGGCCCCTAAATTTGTATTTTGAAGGGAGGACCGGTACAGATGCACCACCTGGTACCGTGGTAAATCCGCCTCTGTGAATATCGTCCTTTCTCGCCGAACTGTCAACACCCCCGTGTCCGACAAAGTCATCGTGTACAGAACCGCCGTTATCGCACGATGCTGAGTTCGGTCGAAATGCCGAGAACGTGCCAAGAATCTGTATTAAGCTACAATCCGCGCTAATTAATTACTACGACGCAGATGAACTGCACCCCTTTGCTTTATAGGGGCTGTCTATTAATTATGTCAACAATTTTTGACCCTCTCCCCTTGTCGACAACTGCCAACTTTCATCTACCCCCTATAATTACGGCAAAAAGTTTTGACCCCCTCCCAAATCAATGACACGACTCCCAATAACAAGGTTATTATTTTTTTGCGGTGATGAGTGATGACCATTTTTCCTTTTTGCTCATCGAGTGTCAAAATGTGGTGGTGACGACCTTTTTTGCCATGATTTTTTCCATTGTAATAAGTAGTATTCCATGAAATTTTCTATTTTTTTTTATTATTTGTAAAAAGTGAAATTGTTGACATCAACTTCTCTTGACCTCCCCTCTGTCAATAACTACCAAACTTTTTCAACCCTTCCCCTAAATTGTTGACGTAATTAATGGACAGCCCCTAGTGATAATGTTGCCAAAACTAGGACCCGTGACTAGAGATTAACGATACAATAAGGAGGTTATTATAGGACGATCGAAAGCGCTAGATTGAAGTGCGCTATAGAAATTATTTAGTTGTCCTCATCTTCACCGTTCTTCAGCAGTTTGTTTTTCATACGATTATCTGTCTTCGGAACTGAATTATTTTTGTACTGTCTAGGGACAATATATTGGATATATATATATATATATATATATATATATATATATATATATATATATATATATAGATTGTTTAAAGTATATTCTACAGATAATATATTGGACCTAACCCTAACCCTGAATTTCCATGACAGTACCGGTAACTTTCGCAGCTGTTAAACTGACGATACCAATATTGGCTTTGTAATTTTTGCGTCCGTTTTTGTAGCGCTTTAACATATTAGACGTCGGGTTCTAAAGAGTTATTCGACTGCTCTTTTTGATTGTCATTATTTCATTTTATCCAGCAATTTCTCTTATGGCGGATAACTCAGCCATACTAATATATATATATATATATATATATATATATATATATATATATATATAACAAGATTGAATCATATTGTTTGATATTTTAAGAATTTACCTGTTGATCATTTTAAAAAATTGATTCAATATTTGTATTCAAGAATTTATTGAATCTTATTTTTTGATATTTTAAGAATTTACCTGTTGAGCATTTAAAAAATTGATTCAATATTTGTATTCAAGAATTTATTTCTAGTGCCTGATTTTCAAATTTAGCAAATGAAGATGCCAAAGACAAGCAAATGATGCTCTCTGAAACTGATAACCTTTAATAATCGATTGCCATATTGTATGACAGTGGGACCTTATGCTGTAAGTTGTGCCATATTTTTTTCCTTATTTTTTTCACTTTGCTTTTCATCCATCATGAAACTCTGAAACCAGTCATATACGTAATTTTTTGGTTTAAGGAGATATCACTGTTCATTATTTTGGTATCTGTAATTATTCTGGTTTTCCCTTTTTACCTTTTTCAAAAAGACAGTTATTTTGTATAAATTGACAGTTTGCAACTTTGCATTGTTTAATCTTATCTTTGCAAAATCCAATTAAATTTATACACTACCAATCTACTTTTCTTCTGCTTATATTTTGACATTTTCAATATATTGACAGGCATATTGACAGGCATTGTGCATACAGTGGATCCCACTTAATCGCATACTGCTTAATTGCATAACCCGCATAATCGCATAACAACATAAAAACCCGAACCAGTGTTTTGTGCGTACAATTAATTATCAGACGTCCCGGCTATTTGCTTAGCCCAGTTAATCACATAAACAAGGCTTGCACGCACCTATGCAATTAAGCAGGTTTCACTGTATTACTTTTATTTGGAATACAGGAATATGTTTGACATTTCAGTCATTTGTTTCAGAGTCAATGTTCCATAATCTGAGTGCTAAGAGGAGAAGAATGGACAGCAACTCACCTATGATGAGTGACTTGGAAGATAATATTGGACAAAATGGCCAGTTGCTGGAGAAGAATCCCGAGCATTGCATGCGTATAATGCATGGTCTCAACAAACTCAAGCGAGAAAAAGTTCTTTGTGACGTGACGCTTATTGCTGAAGGTGGAAAACAATTTGCTTAGTTCCATTTCTAGAAATGTATCCATTTGATGAGACAAGGGATTTGTATGGTTTCTGTTACTTTTGAAATTAACTGAAAAAGACATTTAAATTAAACAAAAGTTGATCAGGTTCTTTGTGTTGTTCTCAAAGTTTTCAAGCTTTAACACATTTGACTTTTTGCATTAGTGTGGGTTTTAAGAGCTTTTAAAGTAACTTTAAATTGTATTGCTGCAGTGTAATTGGATGCACAATATTTTTTACAACACTCTGAATATGTGAGCAACACAAAGTTTTTTAAAACCAGGGACTGATTGCATAGCAGAAGACTGTATCTTGTCATATAAGCATAGCTGCTGAAATTTGTAATTGAGAACAGTCAGTTTTCTTGAATTAATGATTGTCTTTGTTTTTAGATGAAAAGTTTGATGTTCATAAAGTTATTCTTGTTTCTTGTTCGGATTATTTTCGTTCAATGTTTACAAGCGGAATGAAGGAATGTACGCAGAAGGAAATCGAATTGAAGGGCATCACAAGTAAGGGACTCGAGAAAGTTCTCGAGGTCATCTACACATCAACAACGACACTTGAAGGTGATGATATATTTGATGTAATTGCTGCTGCGACACATCTGCAAGTGACTCCAGTCATTCAATTCTGTGAACAAAATTTTCTCAGTGGAATGACAACCAATAACTTTTATGATTTTATCAATACAGCAAAACTCTACAGCATGTCGAGTGCTCTCCGACAGATTGACGCTTTTATTTCCGAGAACCTTCTCCAGATTGCTAAGGATGGAGCTCTGTCTCTATTGACTTTTGAACAGATGGTCAGTTGTCTGACGAATGGCCTTTTGAACCTGAGAGAAATTGACATATTTCAGGTAGCTTGGGACTGGCTTAAGACCGATATCCTTCTAGATCAACATGCCGTCCAGTTGATGGCCAATGTCCGTTTTCCACTCATTTGCCCGTCTGACATTGTTGATCGTGTCCAAAATATTGAGATAATGATGAAGCATAAAGAATTGCATGATATGGTCTTATGGGCACTGAACTACCATGTTGTTCCACATTCTCAGCCTCTGAAGAATGGTCAAAATACTCAGATGCGAGCATACGTTAAGCGACTTGTGAGCATTGGTGGTCGAGAGATTCATCCACATCCAGGTCTTCATGATGAGGTCTTTGTCTTTGAGGACCAGATAACAGCAGCAAGTCTTCAAAGCAGAAGAACTATGACAACGCTTCCAAACCCTCTGAGTCACATGCAAGTTGTTGTATTCAATAATTTTTTATATGTGTTGGGAGGCTGTACAACGCAGTGTGCTCATGGGGAGTCTGCAATCAATGCAATGGTTCGATATGATCCGCGTTTTAATGTCTGGTTTGCTTGTACTTCAATGAAGAGTAAGCGTGCTTACTTCTATGCAGGTGTTTTGCACAATAAAATTTATGCCATTGGAGGCAAATTTAAAGAAGGCAGCTTAGCAACCTGTGAAATCTATGACCCAGAACGTAACTGTTGGTTGGCAGGACAGGCCATGCCATCTGCCTATCATGCGCACGCAGGTGTAGTTTATGGGAGCCATATTTATATTTCAGGAGGCTATAGTAACAATCACTTTACACCTGACTTACAGCGCTTCGATCCTACCACGCAACACTGGGACGATCTTGCTCCAATGTTGGCACCACGGGGTTGGCATGTGATGTGTTCTAGTAACGGTAAACTGCTGGTACTTGGAGGATGTAACCTAAATCAGAATCAACAGGCATTACCTGTTCTACAGTCGGAAAGCTATGATCCGATAGTAGACCAATGGACATTAATTACTCCTTTGTCTATTTCACACAAAGAGGCTTCATGTGTTGTGTATCAGGACCAGGTGTATGTTCTGGGAGGATATAATGTGCAGACAAAAACTGGTCAGAAGATGGTTTCACGATATGATCCATTTACTAATATGTGGGAGACTGTAGGTTCACTGCCTCAGAGTCACACCGGTGTTGGCTACTGTGTTCTACAACTTCCAACATATAGTTCAGATCTGTATGATTAGGCTTTAGTTAAAGTTGATTGTGAATGAGTGTGGAAAAGCATTTGGTCACCATTTCTAAGTTCTGAATAAACTTTTTTGAATAACTGCTCTTTATATGGTCCTGTGCATTGAGTAAAATTTGAACATTTTTAAGTAGAGAAAAACATGGCATGGTATCTCTTGATTAACTGTCAGATATAAATAAAAATGAGCTGCTAAGGGATCATCTGAGTATCTCATTGGATACTCTGCTTTTGTGCTTTATTAATTTTTGGGTTGATATTTTAGAACCAGTATGCAGTGAAACTTATTTCATGCCATGTTAATGTCAAAGAATTTATGATTTTGGGTCTTTAGAATCTGTTATGAACAATTTAAGCAAATTTCATTAATTGGGAGTATGCAGTTGATTAATTTGGTAATTGTGGCTATAATTTCATCCAAATATTTGAATTAAATGTTTTCATTGTTTATGGTTCTCTATCTTGTACTCATAAACAATTTGTAACCATTTGGTGTCATGTCTTTCTGCTGCAGAAGTTGATAAAATTCTGTGTTAATTGTTTATTCAAAAGGGATAACCGTGGGGAGCCAGGAAATTATTGGCCATTGAGTTTGACCTGCATACTATGTAAAGTTCTGGGAAACAATAGTAAAAGCAAAGTTAATGTATCATCTTATGAGACACAAGATTTTAAAGGATAGCCAGCATGGTTTCCTTAAGGGAAGATCTTGCTTAACAAACATACTAGACTTTTAGAGGAGATTTATGACAAACTAAATGTCATCAACTGATGATTTAGTTGTCAAACTAGCAAGCATAAAATATTTTGAAATACCCTGATATTGATCGACTCTTTAAAAAATGAAACATGACATTTTGAAACTATTTTAATTTGAAAAATATTTTGAATGTCCTTGCCAAAATTTTTATTTATTTAGTTTGTTCACAGGATTAACTGACCAACAGAAGCTTGCAATTGCCACATAGCAGACATAGCAGTAATAAGTTTGCCTGTTTGCCAATTTTATCATAGGTTCAATAAAAAGCAACAGATTTGATTAAATTTTGCAAGGAATTGGATCACACTACCTGACTACCTAGTTTTCTTGTCTAATTGTGGCAATGCTGCTCCCAAGCTTGTCATTTGCGGCTTGCACCTTCTATGGGTTTGGCCTACCCTGGACTAGGTGATACCGGGTGCGTGACTAAAATGGCGCTTGGAAGTCTTTAGTTGGTTGGATGATCGTTTTTCACTTTTCAGCTAATAGCAGTAACATGTTAACATATAATGCTGACCCAACAACTAGTAATTGCTATTGATAATAATTGGGTTTAGACAGTAGCGTAGCCAGGATTTCCAAAAGGGGGTTTGGTTTTTGGTATTGACCGTGACCAACTTTACTGGGCCTACTGCAGTTAGACTAGGGCTGTAATCGTAGGAAATTTTTATGTCGCGATATCGCGATATCGTCGTAGGTAAAGATCATGTGTTATGATCTTTGGTCGTAAGGAGAAAAATAAAATGGCACCATGTTCTTCTTTCCTGTACAATAATAATATAATAATAATAATAATAATAATAATAATAATAACTGTTTATATAGCGCAATATGATATTTTTAACACAAAGTTTCAAACCGGAATTTCGGAAGATAGATCCATTAATACTCATGAGCATAGTTTCTGTAGCAACCGAATGAACCCATAACTTATATAGCGCAAATTTAATAGTAATAATAACTGTTATATAGCGCAATAGCTTATTTTTTAACAGAAAGTCTCAAACCGGAACTTCGGAAGATAGCGATATTAATATTCATGAGCATAGTTTCTGTAGCAACCGAATGAACCCATAACTTTTATAGCGCTATTAAAATATCGCGACAGCGAAAAACATATCGCGATAAGACCGAATCCACGATAATATCGCGATATCGTTGTCGCGATTACAGCCCTACTGTCAAGACTCGATCAGTCGGCATCATTTATTCTTGAAATGGCAACAGCCATTCACGTAACCTAACCAGTGATGGGCAACTACTTAACTAATTAGTTGCTAACTAAAAGTTTAACTAAATTTCTTTAGTTATCTTCATAGTTTAATTAAATATAAATAGTTTAGTTAAAATGCTAGTTTAACTAAAAAAATTAGTTAACAACTAAATAGTGTAAAACTTTTTAGTTGGGTGTCCCAAATTCTCAACAACAGTTCCTGTTCAATCTAGTCTTTTCTGGGTAATTTTTTTCCAGACAAACTTGTGTTCCTGCAGTCTAGACTAAGACTAAATAATAAATAGACAATAATTAATTTCAATGCTTCATTGACTGATCTGTTCATGTTGCGAGCATCGTCTGTGTTTTCATGTACACTTACCTGATACCTAGGAATTAGTCGTAAAATTAGTTGCAAAAAGTTGATCTATTTTAATAGATTAGTGAACTATTTTAGAAAGTTAGTCTGCAACTAAAAGTTTAACTACGTATTTCTAGTTTAAATTTAGTTATAGTTTAGGGGCTGTCCAATTGGGGGAGGGTTTGAAAAAGTTTGACAGTTGTTGACAGAGGGAAGGGGTCAAAAGAAGTTGACGTCAACAATATCACTTTTTACAAATAATCAAAAAATAGGACATTTAGTGGAATACTACTTATTACAATGGAAAAAAGCATGGCAAAAAAGGCCCACACTTTGACACTCAATGAGCAAAAAAGGGGAAAAAGTCAACGCCACAAAAATAATGACCTTGTTATTGGGACCTGTCATTGAGCTTGGGAGGGGGGTCAACAGTTTTTGACATAATTATAGGGGAGTAGCCGATAGTTGTTGACAAAGGGGGGGTCAAAATTGCCCAAAAATTGTTGACAATTAATGGACAGCCCCTTAACTAAGGTTTTATAGTTAGTTGCCCGTCACTGAGCCTAACGCTTAAAACCTGCAGTGCTTTGACACAAATCGTTGCAAAACAATAAGTGCAGTAAAACAACGAACACATCAAAACAAACTTTAACTTCAGAACTTTATGTACACTCCAAACAAAAACAGTACCCACAAATGCTTGCCAACAAATATACAAAGCCATCTACTCATATTTAGCATTCCATGTAATTCAAACCGAGAACAGTTCTTATTAGTCAACATGGCTGAATGGAAAACCTCATTTCAAAAATATTTTTAGTTCCATAGATTGCTCAACAAAATTCCTACGACACCTTCATCAAAAAACTAAACAGTATCAAAAATGTGATGTAACTTTTCCAAGAACATAAACGGAGAAGGTCAAAACACATGGAATGAGCAGTTGTCCATGACGGAAGCTATAATTCATCTCTCTCCGAATCATCTGATTCTCCGGTTGGGGGAGCCTCCCCTGCTCCTTGATACAATTTACTAATAATTGGCTGGACAATCTCTTCCAGTTGCTTCTTGTGTTCCTTGAAGTCTTCCACTTCTGCATCATGATTCTTCTCCAGCCATTTAATGTGCTCATCCAGAGCACTTTCGATTGTTTCTTTCTCTTCATCACGAAGCTTTCCACCGAGTTTCTCTTTGTCTCCGATTTGGTTTTTCAGTGAATAGGCATACCCTTCAAGTTCATTTCTTGCCTCCACTCGCTCCTTCACCTTTTTGTCTTCATCTGCAAACTTTTCTGCATCATTGATCATGCGATCAATGTCTTCAGGAGACAAGCGGCTCTGATCATTGTTGATGACAATATTGTTCTTATTTCCTGTTCCTTTGTCTTCGGCTGACACCCTAAGAATGCCATTTACATCAATTTCAAATGTCACTTCAATTTGTGGAACACCTCTAGGAGCAGGTGGAATTCCAGTCAGGTCAAATTTCCCCAACAGATGGTTGTCTTTTGTCATTGGTCGTTCACCTTCGTACACTTGGATAGAAACAGTTGGTTGGTTATCAGCTGCTGTTGAGAAGATCTGAGATTTCTTTGTAGGAATTACGGTATTGCGGCCAATCAGTTTCGTCATTACTCCCCCTACTGTCTCAATACCAAGGGTCAATGGATTGACATCTAGAAGTACAAGGTCTCCTGTGTCCTCTTCACCTCCTAGGACACCAGCCTGGACTGCAGCTCCATAAGCCACTGCTTCATCAGGATTAATACCTCGACTTGGTTCCTACAACATTTACGAATCCTTTATACAAAAAAGGCAACACAAACGAACAATTACCATTTCAATTGGTTTGAATAAAATTAAATACTAAATGGGTCAAGAATTTGACAGTAACTGACTCTGAGCACAACCCATAGCAAATGCTTATACAAAGGTACAATACACAACAGACAAGACGGCCCAAACATGCTGAACAGAAATAGACCAATAGCTGGACAAAGATTTTCATGTAATTGATCATTGGAGAGAATGACTAAAAAGCTAGATGAGAAAGAATCGTCCATACAACTGTAAACCACTATGTGCACCAGAAAATGTCCCAACGGCATTTAACATCATTATGCTCAGTCAACTGATTTGAACAATGCTACCAGAAAACTTTACCTTTCCATTAAAGACATCCTTGACTAGTTGCTGGACTTTCAGGATTCTAGTTGATCCTCCAACAAGAACTATTTCATCAACTTGCTCCTTCTTCAGATCTGCGTCTTCCAGAACCTTCTGCACTGGTTTAATGGTAGAACGAAAGAGGTCCTAAAAATAGAAGCCTATTGGAAGTACTCTATTTTCAAATAGCATTAGATGACAGGTGATGATGAAAAGGCCAAAAGTTGAAGGATATATTTTAACAGATGACACACCAATGTGCAATTTAGACTTTCAATGATTTTAATCATGACATACCATGTTGAGTTCTTCGAATTTAGCACGTGTCAATGTCTCAGAGAAATCCTCTCCCTCGAAGAATGACTCGATCTCGATCCTTGCCTGATGCTGAGAAGAAAGAGCTCGCTTCGCCTTTTCAACTTCACGACGAAGTTTCTGCACGGCACGGTTGCTAGAGCGAATGTCCTTGCCCTTCTTTTTCTTGTACAACTTAATGAAATGCTCCATGACACGCTGGTCAAAGTCCTCACCACCTGATGGTAGAAAAACAGGTTTCCCATCACACACTGCTCATTATTAATAAACACAACAACACAACACAGACACAATACAAAAATTCCAGTTTGACAGTGTAAGATCTGCTTAGGAGTTCAGTTTCAAAACTATGTGCCTGAATAATTAGCTTCTCACCATCTATTAACCCATCTACTGGCTGTGACTCCATTTTACATCATGTTACGAATAAATGGCCGGTAAAGGGGTTAAATCAAATCTTCTATTCCAGCCGTAAATTAAAATTTAAATATGAACAGACAACAAATGTCTTTAAGAATGAGTATTCATACCAAGATGGGTGTCGCCATTTGTCGAAAGTACTTCAAATACTCCATTATCTATTGTCAGAAGGGTGACATCAAAGGTTCCACCACCAAGATCAAAGACCAAAATGTTCTTTTCACCCTCCTTCTTGTCTAGACCGTAAGCAATTGCAGCTGCCGTTCTAAACATAACAGTACACTAATTTTTATATAGACAATCAATCGACCAATATACACTGTGAGCCAATAAAAACTAGCAGCACGTCACATGGACACCTGACCCTCTTGTCAGTGAAAAAGATAAAAGTCTTTTGCTGATGAGAAGTTGTACACTGGCTGCTTTTTATCGTGTCAAACAAGCTATGCAATTGGCTGCAGTCAACTCCTGTTGTATCCAAACTGGGTTTTGCCAGTCTCATCTTCATTGAGCCGGGTATGAAGGTAAAAGGCGCCTAATACCATATGTTTCAGCAGGAGATGCTTCGTGCCATCCACTCATTATGGCTACTTTTGCCAATAAATACCATGTAAATGAATAACTACGGAGTGTTTTGTTTAGTGAAATAATAGTTGACAAAAATTATAGATGTAGCAAGAAATCTGTACACAAATGTATTGAGGATTCCTCAGCTACATCACTACAGAGTTTTATCAAGTTCAGTCTAAAAAAGGGTTTGGTTTTTATTGGCTCACAGTGTACATAGTGCTCCTCACATTTGAAAAAAAACTGATCATCACCTCTGTAAAAAAACCAAGGACCCATCAATGATTCCATACAGAATTTCAATACAGAATTTTAAACTAGGTGAAATAAAAGCATTACGAAAACTCACGGCTCATTGATAATTCTCATGACATTGAGGCCAGCAATGACACCGGCATCCTTTGTAGCCTGACGTTGGGCATCGTTGAAGTAGGCAGGAACTGTGACGACCGCATGAGTCACCTTCTTTCCAAGATAAGCCTCAGCAGTCTCCTTCATTTTTGTTAGGACCATGGCCGAGATTTCCTCTGGAGCAAATGTTTTTGTTTCTGAACCAACCTGCACCTGGATGTTTGGTTTGTCATTGTTGTTGATCACTTTGAAAGGCCAGTATTTGATATCGTGTTGCACTGACTGCTCTGTCCACCTACGACCAATCAGGCGCTTTACATCAAAAACAGTGTTTTCAGGGTTTGTTGTCAGCTGATTTTTGGCAGCATCTCCAATCAGCCGCTCACCTTCTGGTGTGAAAGCAACATATGAAGGAGTGATACGATTTCCCTGATCATTGGCAATTATTTCAACACGTCCATTCTTGAAGACACCAACACTAACAAACAGAAAATCAATAAAGATAGAAATTGATAATTTCCATCTGATGCCTAATAAAATCTTTGATGCTTCTACAGAGACAAGGCATAAAACATCACTAAGTCATCCCAAGAAATATCTCAAATGTCTTTAAAATGATATAAAATAAACTGAACCAAAAGTTCTGGGACAATTCATTCCATGCATACACTCTATTTCATCTAATTTCTTTGGCATTTCAAAAAGAAAAGCACTGACATAATTGTAAAATCCATATTCATTCAAGATATTAAGACTAGAACAAAATAGTTGACAGGAAACCTTCTAATTAATGTCATTTTAACTGAGAATCTGTCAAAAGAATTCTTAAAAATGAATTCAAAATTAATTCAAATAAAATAGCTCAGGAAGAATATTAACCATGAGTAAGTTGTTCCTAAGTCAATTCCAATTACTGTCCCAACACTCTCTTTCTTTGATTCATCTTCATCTTTAGAGGAAGACAAAGTGATAATGGCACTAAACAATAGCGACCCAACGCTTAGAAATAACAACTGTCTCATCTTCTCAGATTTTCTGCAAAAATAATAATAGCTATCACAATTCTTGACATTTTCAAACAGTTCAAGAAATCACTTGCTCAGCTGCTGAAATTGGAACGCCTGGCGAGAAACCATTGAAACTATTGCTGAATGATCTGCCCTGGCTTATGCTGAGTTGAGGTATCTTGGGGATGCAGTTAGAGCAGGTCGTCAATTCAGCATTTCAATAATGGAGACCAAAATGAAATGTTACAAAAAATGCAATAACCTGTACAGCAAGAGCAAATCCCGGTACTCTGAGTTGATATGTGGTGGCTTAATCCAATTGAATTGTTAACCCAATATATTATATGATACTGAAGCCACTTGTCCGAAAAAGGGCACCGTAGACAATTTGGCCCAATTTGGATCGAATAATACAGCAAACTGTATGCGAAATCTTTGATGTTTATGATAGAGTAACAAGCGACTATTCGTGAAATTCTTGGATTGAACCAAATACATGATATTGTTAAGAAACGTTAGCTCTCTTTTACACTTCATTTCCCTAAGAAAACACTCTATTTTGTGAACCGTATAATAACAGACTGTGTAATTATTAGTTAGAATGAAGTTTAAATCTTTTGTGTTGTGTTGTCTGCGTTTGCGAATAAAGATTTCTAATGCGCAAGGGTTAAGTATTGCTCAAACTGCTTTATTTCTTCAGCAAAAACTCACCTCAAAATTATTATTCGGGAAGCTTTATCGTAGACAACAACTGTAGAAATGAATGTCGGACTGTTTCTGTCAACGTCAATTTCTTCACTATTCTTCTTTTTTCCAAAAATTTTTTTCGTCAAAATGTCGGCTCCGCGCTTATATACGACCTTCAGAATTCGTGTCCTAACGCTATTGGCTGACCTGATTTCGTTGCAATTTCTAATTGGCTAAATCTGAAGAAAAATAATTGTTTCCGCTACAGTTATTCGTCAGCAATAATCTGCAAGATGATTGGCGAAAAATCGGTCTATAAATTATAAATATATATAATATATTACTAATTAGTTACTAATTTATATAGCGCTATTACTCTGCAAGGCTAGAGCCAAGAGCACTTAACATGATACTAAACGAGAGTCCAAACAAGTGCGTTTTGACTCTTGAGTATGTATATAATACAAGTGATTATTCGTGAAATGCTTGGATTGAACCCAATACACGATATTGTTAAGAAACGTCAGCTCTCTTTAACACTTCAGTAAGTTCAGTTACCTAATAAAACACTACTTTGTGAACTGTATAATAATAGAATATCCATACTACATATATAAATTTAAACTATATATATATATATATACACATCGTTCAAAAGTTCACAACCGAGAAACGCGGATATCAAGAAGAAATAGAAACATTGGCACGATGTAGCCCGTCTGGTGTTTTATAAAGCAACGACCAGCTTTCTGACTGCAGTTCTTTATTCATTGTCACATACATGTACAGTATTGAACACCTTTAATCCAGTGGCGGCTCCACCGGGGTGCCCGTGCCCCCCCTATTGAGAGCCTGATGGTTGCCCCATGATTAGAAGTTGCCACCCCAACGGCCCCCCACTTGCCAAATCCTAGAGCCGCCACTGCTTTAATCGTGCTTGTGAGTTTTACTGATGTAGCCATCATCATCATCATCATCATCATCATCATAGTTGCTTTCTGCCAGCTCATTAGCGGCAATAGCTAGACACAAAACTTTTCCATTTATCTTTTTCCGTTGTTAATCTCATTCCATCTATTATTGTCATTTGGTATCTTTCAAAGTCTTCTTTGATGTTATCCATCCACTTTTTCCTGGGTCTTCCTCTTCCTCTTAACCATCAACAGAGTTAAAAATCCTATCAAGTTTTTACATCGGCAGCAGGTACCGCTGTATACGGTACCTCAAGGATTAAGTCATCTCATACGAAGAACACTGGGCATATTTAAGCACCAGATCTTAAATTGTACGAATGTCTCTAATCTGCAAACAAGTGGGTTATGCACACTTGAATAAAGTGATTTAATAAATTTGGTTATTTGAATTCAGAAAATTCTTACAATAGACAAAAATTCAATTGAAGTGGTTCACCAAACGAGCAAATGGAATTCAATTTCTGCTTATAAGTCTTAGCAAAATACAAAGCAGCAAGAATCACCAAGTGATGTGCTCAGCTACTCAGTAGATATCTTTAAATAAATATGTCTTCACAAACAAAATGTCATGTTAACTTCCTAATGCTTTGCTTTCTATGTCGACTGCGAGCCTCACTTCGATGCGAGCAGTACTCAAACCACAGAACATTTGGAATTAGTGTGGAATCACGAACCATGAGATACTCTGAAACTGGCCTGAAAAATTCACTTCAAACTCAAAAAGAATATCAACCACAGCCTCAATTACACATAAGTCAGTTAACCAGGAGTTGTTCATTGCTAATTCAAAAAATTATAAATTATGAAAATAAGACCAGCACATCACTTAACTGAAGAGTCAAAATGACCCTCAAACAATTCCAATCAACATACAACAGCAAATGATGCTTTCAAATAAGTACAACCACATATTTATAACATATATATTAGGTCAGGTCTTCGTCTTCCAGCCGTGTCCAGCTATCGACTTCTCCATGACGTCTCTCCAAAGTTCTCTGTCCTTTTCTATTTCTTCCAAAGTCATTTGGTATCATCCGTCAGTTTTTCCACTGAGATTCAGCCCTGCCATGTGCAGATCCTCTTCCAATCCGTCCACCCATCGTCTTGACACAGCCGCCTCAATAGCCTGTTCCGTGGTTAGCAGTGGACTTGACTACTGCAACTCTGTTCTTTACGGCACTTCATGAAAAAACTTACAAAAACTGCAATGGGTGCAGAAGTCACTGGCCAGGACCGTTTGTAAAGTGCGCTGAACAGAACACATAACATCGATCCTTGCTCGTCTCCACTGGCTACCAGTACGGTACCGTATGATCCGTATCCAATAGAAGATTGCGATAATCACTTTTAAGACGATTACAACACAACAGCCCAGCTACCTGGCAGATGTCATCCAAGTGCAGGAACAGTCCAGACTACTAAGATCAATAGGTGCCACCAAACTCCTACAGCGGTGTGCTCGTCTTTCTCTCACTGACCGTTCCTTCACTGCTCCATCTGTTTGGAACAACTTACCGAAAACTGTCACTTCGGACTTAACTATTTCTATAGTTGCTTTTAAGCGCCAACTGAAAACTGTACTCTGCAGTTTGGCCTACACTGTTTAGGACACGTGACTTACCCCACTTATGATTCTTCACTTAGTGAAACATGTAATAATGTAACATGTAATACACACACACACACACACACACACACACACACACACACACACACCCTTAATACTCAATAATAATAGGTTGAAAGGGCAAGAAGAATTAACTTATGAAAGATGTTATTTTCTAACTCATAAAAGTGTTCAGGTATTTACCATGCGGCTATTATTGGAAACAGAGGCGTCAATGTAAACTGAACAATGATGAACCAGAGAATGGCCAAAACGAAACCGCAGACAGCTCCCCACAACACTTGGTTTGTTGTATGGTAAAGAAGATAAACCCTTTGAACCAAAATATTCACAAATAAAATCAAGAACTCAACAGTAAATGTACAGCAGCTTAAATAATAGAGTCAATCAAATAAAACCATTCTTACAAATCATATTATTAATAACTAAAAGTCTGTAATTTCTAAATGATAAAGGAGGCAGCAATGAAAAACATAATCTGAAACAATGAGATATAAGAACACTTTGTCCACTCACCGGCCATAGAAAACAATGACTGAAATGGTAAATGAGATGAAAACAGCAATATATTTCCACAAATTGTCAAACACACTTAGACTTGATTGAACGCTAAACAAAACAAACAAATAGAAATTTCAATTTGAAGCAAATAGACAATGGCAAATTATAAGCACAACACAGCAGAAGTATAAACACAACAGATGAAATCCAGTCTTATGAAATTCTCTGCCAGAGAATGTGACAAAAGCAAACTCTTCTGAACTATTCACAAATTACCTAAAGACACACAACTTGTTTAATATTGCTTACAAATGATACATGTTAAAGTGCCCTTGACTTTGGCCTTAGATATATATATATATATATATATATATATATATATATATATATATATATATATATATATATACATACTGTGCTTTAAAAATTGTCTAAATAATAATAATAATAATAATAATAATAATAATAATAATAATAATAATACAGTGGGTCCCGCTTAATCACATACCGCTTAATTGCATAACCTGCATAATCGCATAACAAAATAAAAACCCGAACCAGTGTTCTGTGTATCAGACGTCCCAGTTATTCGCATAGACCAGTTAATCGCATAAGCAAGGCTTGTACGGCACCTATGCAATTAAGCGGGTTTTACTGTAATAATAATAGAACAGATTTCTTTAATCAGACTTGCCTTCAAACACCCAAGAAGCAACTCTGTCAAGCAAACACTATTTCCAACATTATTACAAATCCAATACTATTTCAGAAATCTACAAAATTATCAACTCATCAGATGAACACTAACCACTGTCATTACCATCACTCTACAACAATAGAATATTGGAAAAACACCGCTAAAGTAAGGTTAAAGTAAAGAAGGCATTCTTTCCTTTAACCTTTATTTCTTTACAAACCGTATGAAAAGAAAGAGCAGCAGATAAATGGAAAAGAAAGACATAAACTGAGCGTGACTCGATGGCATTCCATATTCTGTAAATAAACTGTCATGTCCATCTACAAAAGAAAATTGACAGAAGGAACTTATTATGATGCTTATAATACATTTATTTTTATCCTAACTAATTAATGAAGATGTGATGCTGATAAATAGAAGCTGTAATAATATTTCAAAATATTACAAAAACAGGTATAAAGAAGAGTAGAAATTACATAAAACTACAACAGATAGAAAAGACACTGAAGTCAAATCAATCATTTTACCCATCAAAGGTCGTGGTTCTTTGATCAGATGCTTCATAACATAATTAAATGCTTCAGAGAAGAGAAGACCAAGGAAATATGAAATCTGCAAAATGAAAATAACTACATTGGAAAAATAGGAGGCACAGTGAGTTTGTGATTTTGGCAAATGCTACATGTATGTGACTTCAGCTCAGAAAGTTTCTAAAAAAATCACACTGAACAATTCAAACAACTTATACAGACATGCAAAAATTTAAAAGTGAAGACCAGAACCCATTTCTTAAGTGTATCGGTGTGCCCAATAGCTCCAACAGGAGAAATACAGAAAATAGTTGAAATAAGTAATAAATATAGATTAATATATAAATATACAATAAATATACTTATGAGCAGAATGAATGTGAAGAAATAAAAAAATTCAAAAATTAAAGCTAAAAACACAGAATCCCTGGAATTTCTTCTACGTAAATTAGCGGGCCTCCTCTTACGCTTACATGACAAAGCCATTGGTCTTTGCCTTTAGATGAATTGGAAATAAAATATTGTAAAAATTCTGCTGTACTTTAATTATAGAGCCATTGGTCATTGCTGTTTAGAAGAATTTTGTGCCTTAGAAGAATTTTGAGTTCAAAATTCACAATTTCCCTGACTTCATTTTGTGTTGTGGAATTTAACCCCTTAACCGGCCATTTATTTGTAACTCAATGTAAAATGGACGAGTATTTACACCTATTTCCCCAGTGTGTCAGTGTACCTGCTCACTAAGTTATTCATGTAACTTTAAAAATCCCCTTAACCGGCCGTGTCGAGTATTATTATTAGTTGTCTGACAATATTTATTAATTGTCTGACAATAATAATAATACTCGACACGGCCGGTTAAGGGGATTTTTAAAGTTACATGGACACACTTGGGAAATAGGTGTAAATAGGCCAAGTGCCACTGGCCTAAATTTTAACCAGTAACATCTCTACCAACTAAATATAAAGCACATCAGAATACAACTCATACAATTCAGAGGTAAATTCCTAGTTGTCCGTTCTGCCTAATTACATCAATATACTGGTGTATCAATGTGCCATTTTCCATTCTCATTGAGACATGATGCATCAACGTAATAACATATCTTAGACTCGTGATGAAAGCTACCATGAACATTTGAGATCTTAATTCTTTCTAAGTGCATTCATTTTTGAAAATAGCATTGTTGAGTTCAAAATTCATCAAAAGTTCAACTAGCATTCATGTCTAGAAATGCACATTTGATCTCCACGGCGTCCCATAGACCCAAAAGAACTTATGAACGGCGCACCGATGCACTGATATACTGATTTTAAAATGCAGCACGGAAATTAGGAATTCACCCATTCACATACCGTATGCAAATCTCGCCTAAACAATATAAGAGTTGCAAAACTGATGCAGATGAAAATTGGAGTGAGGCTGCACCAGGCAAGCACAAAACCAAATAGACTTCCTAAAACACAGAAACAAAGTTAAGAGACAAATAGAACTCCACATCAAAGCAATTTCACTATTCCAAAGGCAAAAACCCAGTGAAACCTATCAAATATGAAAATGTATACATTATGCATACATTAAATTACACAATGCATACATTAAATAATAATAATTATGCACTTCTATAGCACCAGTTCTAATACCCAAGGGTATCAATCGATCGTGCTTCAAATCCATCCGCAAAAGACCAGGTCATTCCAGAGATCAGTCAGGAAAGAGTAAGACCGACTGTGGAGGAAAAGCTAATTGGAAGAAATGTGGGTAATCATGCAAGGTCGCTACTCACAAGTAAACAGGAAGTAGAAATCCGCGCTCTAACCGAACAAACCGAACTACCAGTGTATCAGTCTGCGCATCGTAGCATATATCGTGTTAAAGTCTATGGTATACATGCTTACACTCAAACAACGTTTGTATAGCGCTATAATAAAAGTTTAAACTACACCTTTGCACATATCATAGATTTATAATAAATATCTGTGTGTGTTGTGTGATTGTGTGTGTGTTGACTTTATCTCAATATTGCTTATGCGCTTAGCCACATATTACATAAACTGGATTAACCCCCTTGCGAGATCTCTGATTCCTAGTATGGCTGGCTTAATTCAGTGTTGTTAATTTGTTTCCAATGTTATCCTAAATTCTCGCTATCTTATATCGCTACAAAATAAAAAAGGCGCTATACAAAGTCGGTTTCCCAAATACGCCTCTTAAGATCTATATGGAGCACTCGTCTTTGGAACTTCTTTCAGTACAAACGGACTACTTTCGGATTTCTATTTCCTGTTTACATGTGAGTAGCGACCTTCCATGATTACCGAGATGTGTTTTAAGTTTGGATCTGAAAATACTCAATGAATTGGAATATCTGACAGCCATTAACAGTCCATATCCCATACTGAGTGCTACAGTTAAAGTCATATAAATCATACCAGTAAATACTAGCGTGTGTGACCTTTGGGATATTCCACGTAGGTCAGAGACAGAGGAATCCATTTCGTCTTCTCGAAAGTAAGAATTGTTTCATCGAAATTATCTTTCGTTTCTTCCATTACGTCGTCAGGCGCCATATTGAAAATGGGTTTTGTGGCGCTTTATATTTAACTAATCAATCAATCAATCAATCAATCAATCAATCAATCAATCAATCAATCAATCAATCAATCAAACAATCAATCAATCAATCAATTAATAAACTTCTATGGCGCCACTATCATCATAATGCCCAGGGCATCAACCGATGGCGCACCTAATGTAAGGAAGAAGGTAAAATCTCGTGAATTTAATAATAATAATAATAATAATATTAATAATAATAATAATGCACTTCTATAGCACCAGTTTTATTACCTAAGTATCAATCGATGGTACTTAAAATCCATCCACAAGACCAGGTCATTCCAGAGATAGGTCAGAGGGAAAGAGTAAGACCGACTATGGAGGAAAAGCTAATTGAAAGATGTGTTTTAAGTCTCGATCAGAAAAATTTTAGGTAATGCGCTGAGTCCCGTGCCACAATAGCTGCTAATTACTAGTCGTTAGGGCTAAGGTTAGGTACAGTAGTTATAGGCAAAAGGTTGGCGTCAATCAGGAATGATTGTCATATGATCATATCGATCATATCCAAAGGGACGACATGGCTGGGATGTTTACAAAATGGCAGTGGATATCCGCGATTAGTATCTTCGCCGAAGTAAGTAAGTAAGTACAATTGTGAATTCTATAGCGCTATGACTGTAAGTACTAAGGACCGCAGTAGCTGCTTATTTCTGAATCCTAAGCGCCTAATCTACTCCCGACTGGTACACTTTAAACGTAGCACGGGGACGTTTCACGCTCTCATTAACTACTTTAACTAACTTATTAAGTATAATTATTGATTGATTTAGTATGTTAAAGGAATCGTGTTTTTTGGCACGTGACGACGAACATTATGAGTGCTACCATTTTCTTGTTGATCAACAATATTATTTGATTTGGCTTACTGTAATTTTGTAGATCATATTCAGCGTCTACAAAAAGAAGCGATATTACAGTAACAATTGATTTGGTTAAAACTCCTTGCTAAGTGTTGTCGTTAGAACTAATTATTTTTCATGTAGACGCCGACATCCCTGCGCTTGATCATATTTTGTGGATTTATTCAGCACCGGATTGCCAAATTTATACGAAATTTGAGTAAGATGGCCCAGAATTCTGCCGCAATTCTTTCCATCTACATGAATTCCTACTAGCAATTGGAGTTGTCTCCACTTTTACACGGAACGTCGACCGAGATATTTCGTGGATCATCGAAACGGACTAACGGCCAAGGAGGAGGAAGAGGAGGAGATGGACGGAGAAGAGACGACGAACACTGAACTTATATTTGAGGTAAAACGTGAACGAACCTTAAATCGTAATAAGGTATTGCAGGTTATCCTCGCTTGTGCTGTTGATCAAAGGTGTCAAGTGACTAACAGCACAGCCCATCGCCTATCAACATGCAACCTAGGTTGACCAACCTGCGGGATTCTATTCCCTTAGGTCAACCCTTTTCTCAATAATAATTATTGTATGTACTGTGGCATTGGTCAAATTTGTTGTTATCAATCTATGTATTATCAATCTTTATCAACCAGTGTCATTGTACAATCATTGTACAATAGAGACTGTTTAGATTAAAACAACCTTTTTGGTTTATAATATAATGTTGATTAATAATTTACTTTGTTAACTTTAATAGTTATTTGACTTGATTTGATTTGATGTTGTTGAGAAAATAAACGATCTAATAGACAGCAGCACGATAGTAGGAGCCTATAGAATTGCATTACATCAGTCATTTGTTAATTACAATTATCTTTGCTGCAGTCTATTGTAATCAAAGCACAGGGACTTAACACATTATCAGCACAGGGACTTAACACATTATCTCCTTGAGTCTTAAGTGTGTTAATATTACCAATGGCTTAGATAATTTGCACACGTTTTCACTCTTAACTATTATAGAAATAGTAGTTTCTAAAATCGGTATTCTAGTTTTGTAACCTATTGGTTACACAAATCGCTGTAGCCAAAAGGTTAAGAATTTACCTGTATTTTCTGTTTTGTTTTTTACAGACTTGGCTGTACAAGCTGCGTGGAAATGTTGGAGAGAAACGACTTTCACACTATTTGTCTGGTGCTTGGAATAAAAAGTATTTTGTTTTGGTCCGAGAAGGAAATAAACCAAAGATCTTTTATTACAGCAAAAGACCAAAGGACTATTTTAGTGCTCCAAAAGGTTTTGCATCTTCTTTTTTGTCTTATAAACTAATTTGTGATGTATGTGGGTTTAGTGTCAGTTTTGAATGCCAGCTTTGATCTGGCATGTCCACTGGATCAGGGTGAGGTGAAGCTGGACATTAGGTCGGAGTTGACATGGATCATATGGTGGGTGCTTTTAAGTTTAACCAGGGCTTTTTTTCTAGGAAAAAAGCTTTGGGAACTCATCTTTTTTTTGCTCATCAACAAAACAGGTGTGGGAACGCCGTACCTGTATGATCCTAAACGCATTATAACTTATCCATAATCTGGCAAAAATCTGGCAAAAATACAATCTGGCAAAAAAGGTGTGGGAACGCCGTTCCCATGCGTTCCCACTGAAAAAAGCCCTGAGTTTAACCTATAAATCACACCTGCTGTAATTATACCCTTGCTAAATAACATTTGAATGCCACATCAAACACTTAAAAATCAAGTACCAATTTAAGGGTCGAAAGGTTTTCCATACGTACTATTCAGGAGAATGAAAACCAGACCAGCAAGCAAGCAGACAGTTTGGTCATATAGTCGTCATTTTAATAAATGGTTCTGCCGAACCAGAACGAGCCAGCTCCATCACAGCCCTGTTTTTTTCCTGGCATATAATAATAATAATAATAATAATAATAATAATAATAATAATAATAATAATAATGATAATGATAATGATGATGATGATGATGATGATGATGATGATGATAATAATAATAATAATAATAATAATAATAATAATAATAATAATAATAATAATAATTCATTTAATTCATTTTATAGCACCATTTATAATACCCTGAGGTGTCAATTCATGGTACTCCAATTCCAAACTGTAAAAGACCAGATGAATCCAGTTATCAGTTAGTGGAAGGCAGCAAAGCAGACTATGGAGGAAAAGCTATTTGAAAGAGACAAGTTTTTAGTATCGATTTGCTCAGGAAGTGCTCAGTTCACTGGAAGATCTGACATACAGGGCAGATCTTGTTACAGGTGATGCAAATGATTTTGACATCAGTAAATGAACTGAGCTACAGAGGCAGATATTTTTTGATTTTTTTTCTAGGAATAATTTTATTGGACCGTCATTACCATGTTGATCAGAAGCCAGCTGAAAAAGGGAAGGCATATGTTTTTCAGTTGACAACTGCTGTAAAGAATGTTCTCTTTGCAGTCGAAAAAGAACAGATCTATAACTTGTTGATGTTCTTTCTTAGGACACAGATCCAGTTGAGAGAGGATCTTGAAGGTAAGACTGTTTCATCTGCTTTGCCTCAATACCTTAGATAGGAATTCATTGTGTGATTTGAATTAGAGTTCAAATTCAGAAATTTGGTGGATTTTATAAATATAAATATATAAATTTAAGGAAGCTAAGTGAGTGAGCTCTTTTGAGATTTCTGATTTAGGCTTTTTATGAATGTTTTCATTTTAGGAGAGTGTTTTATTGTTCGGCCAGAAAGATCAGAAGACCACAGACGCATTGGCGCTCAGAGTACCATGTGTCTTTTACACATTTCTCAATGGGGACTGACGTTAGCACTTCAGGTGCTGTTTCACTGCCTCATTTAAACTGGTTTTCACAACATTCTTATAATTCAGTCAATGCAGTTTCTTGGGACTGGCTTGACTCTTATGATGACAACAGCCTTGATGCTCTTAGCTCTTACTGCAGCTCATGAGGGCACTGTTGATGGTTGTTATCATGGCAGTAATGATAACAACTGTGATTATGATTCTGTTGTTGCTTTTTCTTATGAGTGATTGTTTGGAGTTGTTTTTGTCATTTTCAGTTGTCTAAGTCTGTGCTTGCCCAGTGGCCATTGCGTTGTATTCGGTGGTATGAATGCAGTGGCCGTGGGCGTTTTGCGATTGAGACAGGGAGTCATGCATCAACTGGTTCTGGTCGATACGTCTTCAAAACTCGCGTCACTCAAGACAGCGCCATCTTCGATCGAATTGACACACTGGTTAATGAACAAGCACAGATGCAAGGAGTCAGTTTAGATTGTGACTTGTTTTCATCTGATGATAGCATTTTGTCAGTGATTCAGAATTCAGAAATTGCTTTTGAATGAAAACTTTATTGCTTGAAATGTTGTTCTAGTTCTGCTGATTTTTTTGCAATTGGTTTCTAATGAGTTTTGCCAGTTTAATTTGCCCACTCATCTGTTATGAATTGTCACTTGGACAAGAATCTGTTTCATTGCATTTGATGCAAACTCTTTCAGGTTTCCTTTTTAGTTGATGCAGTTGAGTTGTGACTTGGACTATTGTGAAACTATATCCTGTGTTGTTATTTGACAGATGGTAAGGGCACGCATGTCTAATTGGAGTGGTGGATTGGAAGAGTATCTGAGTGCTTACAATGGACTTGACAGTCTGACAGAAGTGAAAGCAGACTCGCGTTTCATCTCTCACCTGAAGAAAGTCGCTCGTGACATCTATGATCATCTCAGCGAACATCTTGGTCAGATTTGCTTTAAATGTTAATAAATGCCTTTCCTGGTTTTCATTCTGCATTTTAGAAACATGACAATGAATATTCATATATAGGTGAAATTTGTCAAAAACTGTTAATAATTATTGTCAAATATTTTAATTCTCTAATTCATTTTGATTGTTAAACTCTTGGATTTTACAGTAAGGCAAGTTTTGTGCTCAAGTTTCTGTAATTTATCTTGAAATAGTAGTGTTCTGTGAAAAGTAAAAGTAAATGTAAATACAAAAATTAAATAAGTGTTTCTCTTTATCTAGCACTTTTGAGGATTGTGCACTAAATGTCGCACTCACCATGTTAATATCCATGTGATGGCAGTGGCTCAGGGTCACTCTGTTACATGAAAGTGTCCTCTCTTAAGCAGTTTATTTAACTGGAGTTTTAATTTTAAGTTTGAAGTGAATTCATTTGCTATTCATTCTTTAAAGTTGTGATTCTTTATGGAATCTTTGATGATAATTCTCCTCAAGCAGGTGAAAGGAGTGCGTCATTGGCTGGCTGGAACAGTGCTATCTCCACAACGCAGCTTATTTCTAGTGAAAGAAATTGTTCTGTGGCATCTGCACCTGTTAGGTTAGACAGATGTTTTTATTTCAATGGAAATGGTCTCTGGTTGTGGGCATTTGTATTGTTTTGTAGTAATGAATAGGAATTGTTATTGTACATTTTTCTTCAAAGTGCAGCAAATTGAGGCTATGGATTTTAGTTCTAAAAGAATTTGATTATTAGAGTCAAATGATTCCAGATATTTTTCATTTTATCTCTTAAAATTTCTGCTAAATTGAATTAACAAAATTTTTTTAATGTGTAATTTTGTGAGGCAATGCTTTTTGTATCTTTTAAGCTGCGGCTCCATTAGGGGATATGTTACTGGGATATATCACCTAAGTAGTTACCTAATGTAGCTGTACCTTTATATATCTTTATTATTTAGGAATGTAATTTTTGCTGAATGTCATGTGATCATTGTAAGATATTTGCTGTTGATGGTCTGTGCTTTCTTATTGTCGACTCCATACAGTTTGAGTAATTACAATGGAATCAATATTGAAACGGTTTGTTTCATGTTCTGTTATTTTGCATTTAACTTTTGTAGGTCACTGCCGCTGATCATGACACAAAGTGAAAATGCAGTGTCTGACATTTTAGTACATCATGGAGACGACGGAGTTGTGCTTACGTCACAGTATCTTCGCTTCGGAACGCCCGTGTTTGACACATCGCCGTTCAATAACCGTTTGCTGTCATTTGGCAGGAGGTCTGTTCATGGGAGCACTGCTCAAGGTTCAAGGGTCGATTACAGCTTAGAACAGTTCATAGAAGCCCCTGAAGATTCTGGTTCTGCTGAGGTTTATCGATCTAATCTAAGGGCGGTTGGAAGATCAGAAATGAAGCAAAGGTCATCATTTAATCATTTGACATTGAAATCTTTCAGTCTTGATGATTTATCCGATTACATTGGTTCAGATGAGAGAGCAGTTTCGTACACAAACGGTGTTTTTCAGAATTATGAGCACAGACAAGAAGCCAGCGACCAGGTTCCAAGTGGGTGGAATGAATCTGGTTTTAACCCCTATTCTTATGCAACAACTCCAGATTTTGGTCTCCTCAAAACTGCTGCAGTGAAGTTAGAACAGGCGGGCGACAATGATGGATACTGCCGACCAAGGAGTGAACTCCTCTCTAAGACTCTTTCAGACCCAAACCTTTTGGAAGAAAATGGTGTTTATCATCGAGTGAAACCAGAAATTAGACAAAACAGAGGATCTCAAATCAGATCAATTCGACATGTTCTGATTGGGCAGAATCCATCCAATCAGGGCACTCCACTGCAAATGAATTCCAAGACTGATGATATTTTGTCATCTCCAAGAAATGTCAGCGATGGTTTGGCACTTAATGATTTGTGTGATGCTACAAGAGCAGCATGGTTGCCAAGTGTGCCTAATGTCATGGAAACTGTGCCATCGTTGGCAGCAGGAGTCAACACAACGCCTAAGACAAGAGTCTTCACAAAACAGAAGTCACTTGGCTGCCAGTCACCAAATACGTCACATTCAGTGTCTCAGTCGTCCTCGTCATCATTCAGTCCTCCGCTGATGTCATTTCATGTTGCACGACAATCTGACAGGGGTCATGGACAGCTTCCATCTCCACCAGACGGCAAGCTTTTCACCCGTATCCCACTTGCTGCAAGTAAAGCAAAAGAAACAACTTCGTTTGCATGAATTATTGTATAGTGTTTGATTTGCTCGTTGACTTTTTATTAAGCATAAACTGTATTCAGATAATGGTATTTCATAATTGTTACTTCCATGTATTGATGTATTCCTTGTGTATAAATGGAATGGAGAATTGTTCATGTGTCATCAGATGCTGAGATGTCTAATTGTCAAAACTTGGAGTTTGCCTTGCAATAGGAGAGGGTCAATAAAGATGGATGCCGAACGTGATAACAGTGGAGTAGTGTAAGTGTCAGGGTCCACAGGGAAGTGGCTGGTATGGTCAGAGTGGTGCTGCTGTGCAGTGCATTAATTGTTACTCAGAATTTTAATGAAAGGATTTTTTGTTTCTGTTGATTTTCAGTGTGTGTAATTCCATCAGTTGAATTGCATCAGATTTTAGTTTAAATAAAATTTCTTTGATTTTTTGGATATTGGAAAGTCAGCAGATGCAACACCTGTTATCTGTAGCATGCTATGTCTACTCTTATGAATATAATTATTTTGCTTCAGTGAGAATTTCTAAGCAGCAGTTGACAGATTTTTGTCATAGTACCAGTAACCGATGTCTTTAAGTGAACATCCTTAGTTCAATTAGCATTATAGAACTCTTTGTAAAACACAATTGAGTAAACTTTTATATTTTCTTGGTAGTCTTTTTTTCACATCTGTCTTTCTGTCGTCTCTCTCACTCTCTCGCGCTCTATAAATAGGCTTGGCATAACAGCAGGCAACACTGATTGATCTGCAGAGGCATAGCCAGGATTCTGGAATAAGGGGGACATATTGACATTTTTGGGAAACGTGTAACAAAAAATGACCTCTGAAGCACTAGAAGAAGAGGAAGAAGAAGACACTAGTAACCATTACTGCCGTCTCATGCAATTCATTTCATCTAGGCCTATCAAGTACTCTGGCACTGTTGCGGGTGTTGAGCCCATGTCTTACACCCATAACATCAAAGCTATTTGAGAAAACTTTTACAGTATTTCAAAGAATTTGAATCTGATGTCACCCAAAGCTCTTTGTCAAGTGGTGCTATTTCACCAGTTTTGCAAAGAGCTCAAAGATTTCAACTTATTTTCCTTTGCATAATTTCCAGTTAGTGTTGCATACAGGCCGGATATGGGTGTGGAAATCCCCCCTAAGAAATCTTAGAATTTCCTTCCCCCAAAAATCTATAGCTTAAGAGACAAAACTTCTTGTTAGACACTAGATATAGAAGTTGGATTTGACTTTGCCCGGCTGACCGTTACACTTCGAATATAGCTACATGTATTCACTGTACACTGTACAGTAGTCTTTACTCTTTAGATTAGAATATATAATCTAGAAATCCACGATATTTCACTTACGTACTTACAATGGTTTGAGGGAGCAGTGAGCCAGACACGCAGACTAGAACTTTGAATCGTTGGATTAGTGGATTTTACAAATTTACTTAAAATTCCAATTTATAATTCTCGCTACTGCGCTACTGGGTTGGAGAAGTTTGTAATTTAATAACTAATATTAACTTTTATATTCTGGATTATATCGGCGTGCTCTCATTCGGTTTTAATTTATTTTTGGCGTTATAATATTTTAGAATTTGTAAGTTGAGATTTTAAAATGAGTTCCCAAATCTTTTTTCCTAGAAAAACGCACTGGTCCTAGGACCTAGATGCCTTTCCTACACTATCGCTGTTGAGTTCCATTCTCCTTGCTTTTCCTCTTGGAACTGCTAGTTGAACGCTCATTTTCAGTTATGGCTAGAGTGTGTACTAGACTTTGCCAGCGATTGACTGCTGAGTGCTGACCATGTACTAATGATTATTTCAATCGAGGGACCAGAAACATTGCCTAGAGATAACATTCGAAAGATTGCGTATAGCTAGTTGGCATGCACAGCGTTCAAGGCGAATACAGTTTCCAAGACAACAGGAAACAATGCTATAGACACCGAACTGCTAGACCGCCAAGATTAGAACCGCATGCTTACTCAAACACTTTCTAAGTCAGAAGTCTTAATTGTAATTTTATCACAAACTGCGCAAAGACTGTACAGTGTATATGCATGTTCATTGTATGTAGTATTTTTGCGTCTTCATCTACCATTTTGTTAAGGTAGGCCTATAGTAATTTAAAACCGTAAGGTTAAGGCAAGCATTTCTTACTCCCCCCGAACTGCATTCAATCCCCATGACAGAGGGGAGTGTATGCAAAACTGTTTCCAGTTATTGCAAATTTCTGAGGAATTTAAAAAGGGATCAACAGAGGCGTAGCTATAAGGGGCAGCCGCCCCAAAATCGCGGTTTGGGTCAGTGTAACATTAAAAGACGAAGCAAGCAGCGAGCAGAAAAATGTAAATCTCTCTCTCTCTCTCTCTCTCTCTCTCTCTCCCCGCTCAGACATCTACAATACAAGAAAACAACGAGTTCTAACCCTATCAAAGCCTCAAAGGTGGATTTTTCGTATGTCTATTTTTCATTTGCAGCACAACACGCAGTGAACACACTGTGCCCACAAATAATCCCTGCTCAAACTGCAAAAATCTTGATTTCAAATTTGATTTATCTTTATTCTTTAAACTTTGAATCACAAATCTCTCAACTTGCTATACCCATATTCGAGACCTACCTACGTCGCTTTCGTTCTTGCCTTCATGCCTTGATTCCAAAACTGACTCCACAATCGCCACTTCAATAGTCCATTCCAAACTAGACTAGTGCAACAGTCAGGCCCTCCGAGAGAAATTCCGGGCCCCTGTGCAGAATGGCCGACGGGCCCTTTTCGTAATAATTTCTTGGTGACCTTTTTTTGCTCGTCAGCCGTTTATTATAAGTGTTAAGTGTTGACGACCTTTTTTTTGTTGCTTGTCGGCCATTTAGCAGTGTGTCCCGGGCCCCCTTGTGCTCGCCGGGCCCCTCTGCTGAACTGACATTTTAACCATTCTTTAGTGTTATTATTCATTTTATTGTTAATTATACATATTCATCATCGGCCCGGGCCCCCTCCAGACCGCCGGGCCCCTGTGCAGTTGCCCCTGTCCCCCCTCTCGGAGGGCCTGGCAACAGTCTTCACTATATATAACCTTCCAAAAACCTACATAAGAAAATTACAATCAATTCAAAATGCACTATCCAGAGCAGTAACCAAATCATTTAAGTTCTGCCATATTTCACCTATGCTGAAGTCACTGCACTGGCTTAAAATATCTAAACGCATCCAGTACAAGATAATGACGATTACATGCAGTTCACTTCATTCATCAAAACCGGTCAACCTTTGAAAACTCTTAACGCCTCGGCCTCCTGGACTTACACGATCGTCATCTCACACTTTCACGCCCGTTAAAGGTCATCTCTCAAAATCTGCAACTGCCCTTTCTCATACGCCTCACCAGAATTTTGAAATAAATTCCAGCTTCCCTCCGAAGTCCGAAGCATACGACATGGTCAAACAACAAGCTCCGAGTCCTCACTTCCTTCCATTATTGTCCCCTCAAGCCTTTAAGTCTAAACTTAAAACCCTCCTATTACAAAAGTCATTTCCTCCATAGCTATAACAAACCGACCCGCCACCTCATGGATACACTGACCTTTGCCTGGCCTACAAACCACCTTGCCTATAGCTATTTCAAGAAAGATTAAGCGCATAAAAATAAGCACCTACTACTGTACTACTTCCAAAGCGCTATAGGCCTATAAATTTAGGAGATTTTAGGCCTACTTAGTTATTTATTATTCAAGAATTCGCTTTGAACAATGGGTTCGTCTCCATGGAAATATTTCACCACAAAATATCGGAGAATGAAGGTGATGAGACAAATCATAATTATTACTTATGAAAATGTCTCCCTCTTGTTTCTCCTCAGTTATAGTTTAAGCCGATCTTAAGAACTTCACTTAGTTAATAGAAAACAAAATTTTAGCAAATCAGGAGAATGCAAGCAAATGGTTTTATCTGCCTTTGCGAATAATGACTATATATATATATATATATATATATATATATATATATATATATATATATATATATATATATATATATATATATAATTCACAGTTTTGATTTAGTCTTCATTCATAATAGGCCTACAGTCGCGGCCCAGCTCCATAACTTTAGCTAGTATGCAATAATTCATATTCTTCTATTTGAAGATCAGAGAACGATCCTAGAGACTCTTCGGCCGACGAAGAATATGCCGCCGGATGCTAGCCTCAGCCACACCAGGTATCAAACCTCTGCTCGACAGTTCAGCATTTGGTCACTTTTGTAGCTGTAGGCCTACTTCGAAACCTCTTGCACAGTGTTTGCGACGACAAGTAAATGTGATCTCTCTCTCTCTCTCTCTCTCTCTCTCTCTCTCTCTCTCTATATATATATATATATATATATATATATATCCCTTTTCAGCCCAGCTTTAATTTTCCCTAATATCTTTTAAGCAAATATGTTATCTGACTGATAAAGAGAAGATACTCTTTGCTTCATATAATTACCACACCAATTAGGTCTATGCCCTATTATTAATAGGGTCGTCGCCAGGAATTTTTGGTTGGGGGGGGGGGCAAAAGGGGCTAGCGTGTCAAATTCATATCCACCCTCCACAGAAAACTTTCTCACCGGATTTGCGCGAATCTGGTAGGTGGTATGGGGCAGGTTGTGGGGGAGGGGCAGTTGCCCCCATTTGCCCCGTGGGGGGCAAATGGGGGCAACTCCCCGTGGCGACGCTAATGCCTATTAAGTGACCATTTCAAATGTTAAATAGTAACAACATTAGCAAAATCAATCAAAACAAGAACAACAGCACAAGGGAAAATCAAACAGAAACTCTGATCACACGTAATCAGAGGCGGTTCTAGGCCTAGGCCGGGTAGGCCATGGCCTACCCAAAACTTTGTCTGGCCTACCCAAAAATTACGTGGCCTACACTGTGGCTGGCCTACCTTACATGGCCTACCTACAGTATAGCTGGCCTTCTCCCAAAATGCGTTGTGTGGCTGGGTAATTAGTGCGTATGGCCTACGCTACGAGGCTGTCGAGTGTAGTGTAAGGCCATTTGAATCCCCAGCCACTCATGCATCAGATACCTTCTTTTCCATTCGATTTCCAGTTGACAAGAAGCTTTATCTAATTGATCAACCACCACCGATTGATCAATGGTCGTTCAACGGTCTCCGCACACATTTTCTTTCCACCCTCCTCATAATTTGTTAGATGTACTGTCATTGGTAGTACTTACCTCCTATTCCCCCGTATCCCCACAGAATTACCAGACTTCCAGGTGAGTGTTGCATAGTTTAGGGGCTACTTTTAGGCGTTTTCGCCATGGGAGTAGTTCCTCTTGTTGTCCATAATTAAGTTCCCTCTAATGAATGGCCTTATCTGACGGTTGATGACATGGATGACATGACTGTTTTGATAAGCAATTCTCAACGTCGTTGGACATCTGGTGTAATCTAATGTATGTTCTGGCTAACAGAACAGAGGTGGAGAAAGCCGCAGTAACTATCGTGTAAGACGGCGACGCTAAGCTAAGTTCAGTCCGTTTAAGATTGCAGCTCATATAAGAGACAGTCTAGGCCTATCATACAAATTACTATAGCACTCTATAATATTATTATAATTAGAGATGGATAAATTTCTGGTTAAACGCGCTCGAGTTAGTGGCAACGAAGAAGTAGAAGACATGGTGACTGACGATTCAACTGGACCTACAAAGACAACTGTCGAATCTCAAGACGTTCAACTTCAACATCACTCAAAGGATGTAGGCCTATCAATTTCACAAGTAGCACCAGTTGACTCAGGTGGTCTGCGTAAGTTGTCATACTACTGTGGCTGATATCAGCAAGGATTATAAAGATCAACCTGTGCAACCTAAACTGCAGGTCTTTCCAAAATCAAAATCTGGTCAGCGTTTCACGAGCATTTAACTCTTCATTGCATGACAGGTAGGCCCTATCATTTCTTGGAATATTCATTTGCAAGCAATGCCATAGTTTGTTTTGTGTGCCGTCATTTTTGTCCACGAGCAGGATACCAGAATGATGAATCTGCTTTAACGGAGACTGGGTTGCGTGGTTGGGAAAATATTGACAGCAAACTATCGAAACATTTCGCAAGCGCGCATGCATTCTGATGCTCTTGCACAGTGGAAAACACAAAAGTACACTGATGCAACTGGCAGCATGGCAAATGTTTAGTCGGAGTCTCAGCCTAACATGCTCTTTGTCAAGTTGACCTTCTCCTGACCTTGAACCCTTGAACATTGCAATGCACATAATTTGCAAGCACTCATTTTTGCATATTTATATGCACTTGATAATATTCCACTTATATTAGGTCAAAGCTAATAAATTACAACTTGGTGATTTTACAGGTTCATTCCAAACTTCAAACAAACTTCAAATCCGTTTTCTCAAAATTTTACTTTTTTGGTTAGGTCACTCTGGTCCTCGGCGCCTCATATATATACATATATACATATATACAGTATATACATATATATATATATAAAATTCACCGCACATCCCTATTATGCTGCGCTATTGTATTTTATAACCACAGAATTACGGGCGGGATTAACCTTATGAACTTTGATACCACGACACGGTCCAAGCTTGGCCTACCCAAAATTTTCATGGCCTTTGACTGGCCTACCCAAATTAAAATTCCTAGAACCGCCTCTGCACGTAATGCCTGTCCACCTGAAAATTGGACGGAAATGATTTCATCTGAACCAATTGCGGGACGGATGTAAAGGAACTAACAGTGGCGGCGCAAGAAAATGGATAAAGGGCCCTATTGATAGGATTAGTTACTATATAGATGTATAGGCTAGATCTGTCTCATTGCTCATGAGCTGGTGAGCAGACCAATCAACCTCTACTTAATGGAACGGAAAAGATCAGCTCTCTGAACCTCTTTCGATGGCGTTAATCGATTTTGACTGAAAGTCAATGGCTCTGAATTAGATGAACAGTTGCAATCAGGAAATCCCACAAGTGCTCTGAAAAGCTGAACACTAGAAACCATTAACTTGTATTTCGACTTAATGGCGTCAATCAATGGCGGTTCCAACTTCCACGTGAGGGATAAGTGGGGATGCATCTCCCACCGGACTTAACTTTTTTGCTTGCGAATCCTATTTTGGGGGTAAAAGTCTAGTAAAACTACTACGGGGAAAACTGCGGTTGACCTTGTTTGCTTGCCAGCCTATTTTTCGGTAAAAGTGTAGTAAAATTGGGGATAGGCCTAAATTCCCGTTTGTCAGCCGTTTTCGGCAAGGTTTATTGATTTCTTCCCTTCTATTTTCATCCCCCACCAACTTCCTATTAATTAGTTTCATCCCCCACCAAGAAATCCTGAAACCGCCACTGGCGTCACTACTTGCGGACGTGATACATCCACTGCATAATATATATATATATATATATATATATATATATATATATATATATATATATATATATATATATATAATGAGCATGCGTACTTGTAGACGATCGGTGTACTTCGTCGATCGAATGCCAGCAACAACTGGTCCAGATGGAACAACAAGATTCGGTTAGCTCTCAAAATTCATTTAACAATATAACACTTGCGTTCGCTACAAGACAATTACTATTTCAGCATACATTGACAACTGAACTGTCGGAACACTTGAAAACAATTAAATCAAAGTGAAAATTATATCAGCAGCTTCCAGTGTGTTATCCAGACTCCAGGCCTTGGGGTGGGCGGGGGGAATTGACTTGGCTTGAGGGAAATACCGGAAGAGATATAGTTCAATGCAAATATTTGTGAGTGCCGATTTTTTTTGGGGAGGGGGAAGATCGCGATCTTCCCTAAAAGACCTGGTTAAAACAGTGACAGCTTCCCATATAGACGCCATCGGCGCTTGTCAGAGTTTCTAAGGGGTTCAAACTCTAAGTTTCGTCAAGTAGGCTAATTTTTTTCTAATGCAAAGAGAAAATAGGCTTACATCAAGTCAAATATTTAGCTGTTCAAACGTGAATTTAATTTCGCAATTGTCTTTGCCAAACCTGGATCACATCTTTAGCGTTTACGGTTAGTAGAAGGACCACAGCAATTAATAAAACTACAATTCTGTCTTACTGCCTCTATGTTCCTCCAGTCACTCGGAACATATATACAGGGCGCGATTTGTAGGAGGAAGTGGGGAATTTTCCTCCCCACTCTGGGCCGCCGAGTCCGGGCCCCTGTGCAGAATGGCCGGCGGGTCCCGAAATTTAAAAAAAAATTGCTGACGACCCTTTTTTTGCTTGTCATTGGTTTAACCCAAATTAACCGACACGATGTCATGTTGCAACTCTCAAAAACTAATGATGACCTTTTTCTTGTCGCTCCTTTTCACACTCAGTAGCGTAATTTCACATTTTTCTTGGGGGCGAGATAATTTTTGGGCCAAATTTTGGCAAATTATGGACAAATGTTGGGCAATAGGCTAATAGGCAAATATTGGGCAATTTTTGGACCAATTTTGGCAAATTTGAAAATTGTTGACATTTTGGGCAAATTTTGGACAATTTTGGCGATTTTTTTCGCATTTCACATTTATTTATTTACTTAATACATTATTTCATTTTCCTTGGGGGAGGCCCACCTGCCCTTCCCCCAAATGACGCCCCTGTTCACACTGTTCCTTTTAATGCTTTTGATGTCATCAGGTCCGGGCCCCTTTTACTCGCCAGGCCCCCTTTCTTTAGTGTCATTATTGGTATTATTGTTAGTTATGCATATTCATCATCGGCCCGGGCCCCATCCAGACCGCCGGGCCCCTGTGCATTTGCCCCATCCCCCTCTCGGCGGCCCTGTCCCCACTGCCCAACTACGTCCCCCCACTGAGGTGGCTACTTATATCCCAGCCAGGGAAGTCAATCTTCCTAACCACTGTGACAGGAAAATGCATCCACCTTCAGCAGAGGGAGAAACTTTTTCGGCGCTTCGCGCCCGGCATGTAATAAATGAAACTTGATGTTCGGTGGTAACTAGGGATAGATTTATCTATTCTTAACCATTGAAAAAAAATCTGTGTTTCTGATCAAACCATTTATACTTCGTCATGGCCAGACAATAAAATTGACAGATCATTATTTGGCGACAGAGAAATAGTTTACCTATGGGGGCTTAGTAGGCTAGTAGGACCGTGCAAACTTTGCAAAGTAGATCCGTCACTAGCCTTGCATTAGTTCCGACAGTACAAGAAGAACAACGTGAAAGTAATCGGCAATGTGCTTGCCTCAGTACTCAGTACTATTAAAATTCTGCCTATCTCGTCAGCTGAATGTGAGCGGGGCTTCTCGTGCATGAAAATATGGTAGGGCCTACACGAGTTAGAAATCAACTTAGTATTCATACACTTTCATCTCTTGGGTATGCGATGGGCGACATGCTGCCTCAGATAAATCAGATCTGGCAAAAAACTGACATCTGTCAATTCCTGCCCTAGCAACTCTGTATTAATGTTAAATGATAGTTGCTTGAATTTAGTTGCAGATTTTCAATTGTTGCAATGCAGTTGCGATATTACATTTATGCTTAAATAAATGGTGTGTATCAACTTATACAAATAATATTGAAAGTTAGAGCAAAGTAATGTGCAGTAAACCATGCAATTCCCACCCCCACTGCTCGTCATGTTCCCCCTAAAGCCCCACTGCTCTCCAATATATATATATATATATATATATATATATATATATATATATATATATATATATATATAGAGAGAGAGAGAGAGAGAGAGAGAGAGAGAGAGAGACTTTCTGTCACTGTTTCCATTGTTTCAGTGACTTCTGACAGAGAGAATAATTTGGCCAATGCAAAGTCTCAAGAAAAAGGTTTCATTCCAGATCGGTAAGTAGGGCCTACCCATTTCAATTCATTACTTTCATTCTTCCTCTCGGGAAGGGGGTGTCTATCTCACTAAAGACAATATACTGTACACTGTAGGCCCTACCAAAACTTCCGCCAACATCTAGCCTACTTCACCAATTTTAAGCCAATAATAGCAATAATTAGGCTTAATATTAAATTAAACCTCTTTACTCTCTGAGCGACCTTCCAGTGAGTTTTAATCTAGCGCTCAACCAAGAATTAGGCCTACAACGAGTATAAAGGTCTACCATGCAGTAGTCGATGCAGTATTTACTTTATGCATCACTAGTGAGACGCCGATTTGGTCAATAAGTGAAGCTGCACTGAATTATGGCCCAGCATCTAATCGTCTACAGCAATTGGCCAAGGCAAAGCCATTGTGCACATTCTACGAATTCCAGAGAACTTGCTACAACTCAGTGTCTGGAGCAGCAAAAAAAGCAACTGCTTCGCAAAGGACAATGCAGCTCGCTCAGCCGAATAAGCACAAAGTATGGCCAGGAACTGACGGATACCTCGATCTCGGCTTCACTCGTCCAGTCACCGAAGTCAGCGCTGCCGCCATGACAGCGAACTGCGGGTCACGCACGACGCAGTTGGCCGAGCCGAGAGAACTAGACGAGGACTGCCTTCCAGAGCGCCCTCTGCCGATTCCAGTTGCCGAGTCGGCGCTTCTGGCGACTGCCTCCGATCGCTTGAAGACGCTCGGTCAGCCTGTAAGGGCGAGAGACAAGTGGGGCTCCGAAGACGAGAACGCCCCCTATCGAGTCTCACAGGCAGCTCAGCACTGCGTTCCGTCCGCAAGGACCATGGAACTGGCGCTTCCTCTCCGTGTCAAGGGAGTGAAAGTCCAATCTGCCTAAGTGGACTAAGAGTAAATCAGCACCCGAAGCCACCCGTATACTCCGTATAGATGCCGAAAACCAGTTAAACAAATTGCGATAAGAAATAATTAAACTATAAAAGAAATTCTCTCTCACGCTGGTATAAAGTTTCCTATTTTGACCTTCCTTCTTCACAATCACACATAGAAGCAGTTGTCAATTTTGTGCTTGTTTAATTCATACTTCTTCATTTGTTTATTGTTTAAGTGTTACTTCATTCCAATACACTCGTGTCCCAGCAGAGCCGTAGTGAGAGTATTTGGCGCAACCCCACCCGCAATATAGTTTGAAAACTGTAAACTGGTGACGGTCTTTTTTGCTTTTCTGACTTTTCACTGCCTTGAAGAGTAAATAAAGCATAAGCAGCGATGGCCTCTTTTTGCTTGTCATAATGCTGACAATGCCTTCAACGGGCGTTTTTAACTTCTTAACTGCAAAACTCCCATTGTGAATAAAACCAAAACATGGATTCTGGCGCCCCCTCCAAGACGGCGCCCGGGGCAGCTTGCCCCCTGCCCTCACCTAGTTACGGCTGTGTCCCAGTCATCAGACTTTCTGCTTAATATGCCAAAGTGACACAAACAAGTCTGTTTCTTCATACTATAATTTATTTGAAATCATCTGTTCCAAACTGTTTCTTGTGGTCAGTCATGGCTATCATCTTCTTCACTCTCCTATCACAAATGAATCTTATTGTTCTTCTGAGTTGTTGTTATTCTTATTGTTCTTCTTCTTCAGCTTCTACAGTAGATACACTATGGATTTTTTAGGCCTAATACTTCAGATCCTTATGGCACGACATATCTCCAAGAACACTCCAAAGTTTCTCCACATCACTAATCTTGTCTTGCTTAAATATATACCAGTAAATATATTACTATTCTATATTACATTATATATAAATATACATGTAATTCAATTGAATTTATTACAGTCTGGTAAAGATTTGTGTAGTCTGGTAAAGATTTGTATAAACAATATAAAAAATACTAAGTGGAAATACAAACTCAACAAATCTAGAAACCTACCATCACCATAATTGAAACAATAACAATTAATAATTATGCATACATAATATAACTGACCAAACTACACGATGAACCAACTATCCATTCACAAATGACAAACAACTGCCAACACTAACAGAAACAACTCTGGTGTTCTTTGAGTTTCTGTCTCAGGAGAACTGGATTTACATGGAAACAAAAATGCTACTTAGCTACATCAGTGAAAATATGTAGCCCTTTATTCTTTCATAAATGCCTACATATTTTATCTTTCACTAATAAATGCAAGAGTTTTGAAATGTACACAAATTACCAAATGTCAATCAGTCACATCGATATTTTTTAAAGTACAGTATAAATTGTAAGAGAGGGCCTCAATTCTACAAGATGCAAAACTAAGCAACTAGCCTCCTCTGCAACAATATGAAAGTATTAAAAACTGTGAATATAATATACAAGATTTATTATTATTATTATTATTATTATTATTATTATTATCATCATCATCATCATCATCATCATCATCATCATCATCATCATCATCGACAATCTATGAAGCCATAAGCCAAAGCCAAAAGCGCTGTACAGTCAACAGTATGTATCCAAACTATTGGCAGACACAAAACGCCTGCAGGCTGCCGATACGACAGCCTGCAGGCATTTTGTGCCTGCCGATAACCCAACATATTTTAAAGACATCAACAGAGATTATCATTTCAAGTAAAAATTCCAAGCAAACATAAACTCTTTAAAACAGCTACCATCTCACAGGAATGATTATCCAGTGGCTTAAATTTCCAACATTAAAAGCAAGAAAAAAGAAATAAATTGCAAGAGATGTTTATATCAAAATGAGAATCAAGAAATGCTCACAACAGAATAAATGGATGATTAACCATAAAATTATCAAATGATACTTTCTGAAGCAGAACGAGTGCTTAAATTGACATCAACTCCAGATGCAAGTAGCATTTCAATGACCTCTAGATGGCCTGTCTGCACAGCAAGATGAAGAGATGTGATGCCAGTGATGCCTTGAATTGACATAGCAGCTCCAACCATAGCTCCCGCTCTAATCAATACTGCAACAACATCACGGTGTCCATACCAAGCGGCAAGATGCAGTGCCGTCACATCACGACACTCTCCAAGCACTGCTGTCTTCTGAACATCACAACCAAATTCAAGCAGCTTTTTCACGATGGCCAAATGCCCCTGCTGAGAGGCAAGCGTCAAAGGAGTAGATCCATCATGGCCAACAATGTTGAGGTCACAATCAGAAGCAATCAGAATGCAAACGACATCTTCAAAACCATTCCATGATGCGATATGCAGAGCTGACCAGGAATTCTTTGCAAAGAACCGCAAAAACCAATGAAAGAATTCACCAGAATCAATTCATCCAATGCTAACTTCAAATGCTATCAAAATTATAAAATATTTGAATTTAAAAGGAATGTCATGCAAACCAATTACTAAAGAAATCACGATTCTAATTATTAGACACATCATATCCCATGATAAATTCAGCACTGTCACGTAAAGAGAAAATTAAGTAACGCATTAACAACAACATGACGACTTACAGAAAATGTCAGCAAGAATTTAGTCAAAAGCTCTTCTCTCCAATTCTAAATGCTTCCCTACTATCAAGTGAAAATGAACTTTTATTTTACAATAGAGCAATGAAATGAAGATGAAAAAAGCTTGTCAAGCACCTCATCTAAAGTGTCTGGACAGAATCCTTCGCTGAGAAGTTTTTTCAAACAATCTAGATCTTGATCTCGTATAACTTGGAACCATTCAACTTTCTGTGCTATTCTTTTCTCTGAAACTCCATCCATTGTTGACAACTTCATTGAGTTTTCCACCTATTTTATTAAACCTGTCACTGCTTAAAATATTTAAAATAAAGCGTCTGAGCACAACCTGCTTAAGAGTTAAGACCAGTAAATACAAGCAACTGGCATCACTGTAATGCATATTTGACAAATGCATATTTTCAATTTATATAGCACTTCAAAAATAACCTGTCTGTTAAAAACGGTTTTGATCTGCCCTCTAGAATCCTGCCTCTGCTGGTCTCTGCCTAGCTGCATCTGTCTGAGATGGCAATGCAGCTGACCTTGATTGGCCTTGAGGACGACCACTGACTACCTGGCTTCATCAAATCTACGAAGACTATGGCTTGGGCTACCAGCCACCAAAGCACTCCAGTGTGCTCAGGATAGAACATTATGGAGAGCAAACGCAACGGGCACCCCGCCGGCTATGAGTGCCTTGAAAATAACGCACTTGGCATTAGTCTAAAGTCCACTCCACTTCGGTGAACATGTGACTGTCCCAGTTAAGAAAATTCGTGAAGCATTCGACTGCCACGCTCATGAGCACAATTGATTGATACCCCTGGGTATTAGAACTGGTGCTATAGAAGTGCATAAACGAGTGAAATAGTGCGTGCTGCTGCTCTACATCAGCCATCCACCAGAATACAACAGTGCACAAGTCTTAATAATCGAATCACGACAATTCGTCTACAGACTTTTCGTCTACGACACTTCGCCTACAGACTTTTGGTCTACCGACACTTGGTCTACTACGACAATTGGTCTACCGACACTTGGTCTACTAAATAATAACACTCAAATCTAGTTCCTTTTAATCACGCCTTAACAGTTTCCCCAGTCTCTGTGCAGTTGAAATTGAAATTATTTGTGTTCCGTGAAATTCAATGATCATTTGGGACATTCGATGTCCAATTCGAACATTCAATGTCAGTAGACCAAGTGTCGGTAGACCAATTGTCGTAGTAGACCAAGTGTCGGTAGACCAAAAGTCTGTAGACGAAGTGTCGTAGACGAAAAGTCTGTAGACGAATCGTCGTGGAACCCTTAATAATAACTCTTATGCTCTTGAAGCTCTTCTTCCAAAATGCATTTACCGGTATACTTCTGTAGCGCAATTCCAAAACAATTCAGCGACTTTATTTTCGAATTTTTATAGCGACTGACCCTAACTTCCGCGACGAAGAAGGGCTTCAAGGGCTGCCATAGGGAAAGGAGAAATGGAGGGAGAGGAGGGAAATAGCGGCGCCGAAGAGGAGGGGAGTGATGCGGAAGAATAACCGAAGACATTCAAACCTCCTTTTTCTTCGGACAGTAAAACGCATTATAAAGTCGAGACAACAGTTTGTCGACCTATTAGACTAAGAAGAAATTTCTCTGAAATAATTCAGAGAATTTATTTTCCCATTTTAATATAAATACTTGAAATGTAAACAACACTAATAATTTTAAACAAATGAAGAGTCCGGCATAGAATAGTTAATTCTATGAATAGCATGGGTGTGGTTGAAACTATGTTGCGCTGAATATAAAAAAAACCTCTCTATCTGCATCTTTCTATTTGGAAAGTTGATTCATCGTGCGATGTCGTTTTGAAAGAATCCTTGATTTTGAGATAGCACTCGGTAGTGTTGGCAACCATCTCGCATTTCTGATCAATAATAATATTGTCTCTCTAGGCTAGGCAAGATAGCCGTCTCAGTGGATAGTCCCAATGGGTTAGTTAGTGTCAACCCTGCCTGCTGTCAACCTGATTTCAAATCCCAGGTACCTGCATGTTCACTGGTACAGACAGGGCCATATTAAGGCGGGAGCTGAAGCCCCAGGCCCACCATAAAAAATAGGCCCACCGTTTTTCAAGCGACGACTTTTTTGCTTGTCAGAGATTTTCAGTGAAGGCAGCGGAAAATTTTACAAGGGACAATTTTAAAATTATGGAAGTGACGACCTTTTTTACTTCTCAGCCCCAGGCCCACTCGGACCTTAATCCGGCCCTGGGTACAAAACGGAATTTATTTTGGTATGCGCCACTTTAACAGTGGTTAATTCTCACACAGGACAGAGCCGGCAGACCCTACTGAACCACTTTATACATTGTTGTTGTTATTGTTGTTGTTGTTATTATTATTATTATTATTATTATTATTATTATTATTATTATTATTATTATTATTTATTATTATTATTAAGGTCTGTCCATTAATTACGTCAACAATTTTGGGGCAATTTTTGACCCCTCCACTTGACAATAACTGTCAACTTTCAGTGACCCCTACCTTATAATTATGCCTATGTTAGGTCTTTTGACCCCTCCCCCAACTAAGATCGGTGACGGGTCCCCTAAACAGTTTATAAGGTTATTATTTATACGATGATGACATTTTCCCTTTCTTTTGTTCATCAAGTGTCATAATGTGGTGGTGATGACCGCTTTTCTGCTTGTCAGGCTTTCCCCCGATATATTAATTCACTACATTTTGCTTGCCTGCTTACTTGTGGGCTGTCCATTAATTATGTCAACAATTTTTGGGCAATTTTTGACCCCCTTGTCAACAACTGTCAACTTTTAGTGACCCCTATAATTACGTAAAAACTTTTGACCCCCCCCCCAAGATCAATGACAGGTCCCAATAACAAGGTTATTATTTTTGCGGTGATGACCATTTTCCCCCTTTTTGCTCATAGAGTCTCAAAATGTGGTGGTGATGACCTTGTTACCTTTTTGCCATGCTCTTTTCCATTATAATAAGTAGTATTTCATGAAATTTCCTATTTTTGATTATTTGTAAAAAGTGAAATTGTTGACGTCAACTTCTCTTGACCCCCTCCACTGTCAACAATTGTCAAACTGTTCAAACCCCCTAAATTGTTGACGTAATTAATGGACAGCCCCTATTGGGCCTAAAGTCTAGATATGCAACTGATCCATTAACTGTGTTTTCTGAATTAAGTGAAATAAGGGTAATTGGCATCTCTTGACGACGCTTCAACCACTTAATGCTTCGGTTTCAGTTTTGGTAGGTTAGTTAACACTGAGCGATGTCAACTGAATTAGAATTCATTCTTCATGCAAACACAATCATTGCTATGCTGTTGATTCGTCGTTCTAGTTAGACTGGAGAAGAAATGTGACGAGGAGAAGAAGAAAGCCGACATCCTTTCGGAAGTCGACACTCATTTCAGGTACGCCGCTCGATTCTCGGGTCTTAGGCCGAGAATGTGGATCTGTAGACAAAAGAGAATGAATAATGTCGTGAAATTACAAGGAAGCACCACGCAGCAGTTCCATTTTACAGAAGAAAATACTGTTCCATAAGTCTTTTTGTGTTCCATGGAAACGAAGAAGAAATGCTCACAGATATAGCGTGCAGAAGATAATGTGTTAGGCTATCAAGGTTTTGACCAATTTAAAGACAGACAAAGGTCCAGGATTGGATGACTTTCTTTGCAATTGATGAAAATATCGACTGAGACTATAGGTATGCAGCGGTAAAACGACTGGATGAAACAACATGGCGCAAGGATCGAGCGAATCTATATATACAGTGTACTGCGATCTCGACAACCTCTTACCGTCTATGCTTCGGAACTGATAGAATGCCTCGAAGCCTTGGGCGTCAAGTACGTTGTTCGATTTGAAGGTCACTCGATAGAAGTCTCCATCTGAAGCGACGGAGAGGTCCGGTAGGTGGGAGAGGGACTTATTCGCTCCGCACAGCCTGTCCATCCTTCGCTCAGTCAGATTAATGCTAAAATTCGACAGCTCAACGTAATCGTCTCTCGAGTCTTTACTCCAGCTTCAAAGGAAACGTGAACAGAAACACATATTGCACAAAGACAATAGTACTAAACACTGCCTTAACCGCTCATCGTGCCAGTCGATCAATCAATTAATTCAGTGTTTATTCTAGCCACCTTGACATTGAGGGGGATTTTGAAATGTTTGGAGGACAAGGTCTGAGTCTCCACACTTTTTGAGGGAAAATTTCCATCCCCCAGCCAACATATACATTTTTTGGGGGGAGAGGGGGGTATTTTAAAGCTTGCGCGATGTGAATAGATATTAGTATTATCCTGCACTGCGAGCGAAGCGAGCACCTTTCTAGTGTTCAAAGAAAATACGATTAATCGCGATTAACTATTTTAATCGCACGATTAATCGCGATTAAAACTTATTCGCTGAACAGCACTAATAACCATACATAATTACATGTAGGCCTATACATCCATATATGCAAATGTAAGCTGCAAAAACATACATTCATGCATTCATCCAAACATGCAAAGCACCTATACCTGCCTTATATTACCGTCTATCTATCAGAATGGATTTTAAATGGCTTAGTAAGATTTCTCGCGTGTTGAAAACCACTGCCGCTCATTGAGTTGATTGATTGATTGATTAATTAATTAATTCAGACGTTTGAAAGTGTGGGTTATGGCGAACACCTTGAGAGGGGCCTGGGGGCAGAGCCCCAGTGGGGTACAGGGGCCAAGCCCCTGGTCAGGAGGCGAAGTCCCCCTGAAGCTGAACAACGTTTACTTTTACAACATTAGAATTCGTTAGAATAACTATTCCACACGCAATGAGTGCATTAAATAACTTTTAAACAATAATATTTTTATCTATCCGATAAAATTTCTTGCAAATAGTAACATGGACGGCCATGGCGGGTCCCAGTCCGACTGACGCACGACTGCTTCTTATATATGGAATTATGGATATATAGAGAACGCTTGATACTTAGACTAGTAGAGCCGATCCTCAACCATCCCCTACCCCCCTCCCTCACAAAAATGTCTCTGCAATTTTGCACGAATCTCACGGGTGGCCCAAATGGCAATCGGGGTGTTCAAAACCCTCCCAACAACCCCCCCCCTAGGGGCGTCTATCCCTCCAACGGCAATGACGCAAAAGCCACCCCCTCCAATGGCTGGCATATTATGTCATACCGCGCGAGACCGAAGGCCGAATGGGGAGGGTGCAGGGATGTTGTTGTATCCCCTCCCACCAAGTGGGTTCGGGGGTGTAACCCACAACAATTTCTTGAAATTTTAGAAGCAAATTCACGCATCCTGGTCAACTTTAGGAGGATAAAACTACGGTAGTATTAGAATCAGGCCTGAAATCTTCTATGTCAATGGTTATTTTTTGAACATAGCCGTATGGGCAAAACATATAGAACGTATTCGTTTATAGGCCTATAACTTTTGATTTATTGGGAGGAGGGACTAAATCTTTGAGTTGGGTGGTCCAGAGGGCTAGCACCCTCTACCGAAATAGGCAGAAATTGCTACGTATTAGAACATTTTTTCTATGTCAATGGCTCTGACTGCTGCATTGAATCATAGAAAATGTAAGTGAAAACAAAAATTCCCCCCAGAAATTTCAATGACGCAACGTGCGTCATTCCTCCCATAGGATAGACGCCCCTGAACCCCCCCCCAACCCCATGGCCTCGCCACTGACCTACCTTCCTACGTACGTACCGTACGTAGGAAGGTATCGACAAGCAGACAGTTAGGTAGAGAGAATAATTGTTACCATGGTGGCACTCCTTCAACATCAAAGTAAGGAAATCTTATGTTGACAATCTCTGTCTCCTTTCCAAAGAACAGGTAATGGCACTCCGTATTGCGAGGATAGAGACCCGGGAAGTTGGGAGAAGTGAAAGTACCATTGGAAGCTGTATCACTTCGGAATACAAAGCCACAAGCTGTCGAATGAAATATACATATAAATGCAATGCAGAGCTATTACATTAAGCGCATTTGTTGCTTTGCGTGCATTATTTGCGCTCTAGGAATGTTCTTAATAATTAAGACGATTTAAGACGATCAATAAACGGAGTTTCTTACGCAAGTCTTTTGCCTTTTCTCCCGATTTAATTCCAAAATCTAAACAGAGAAACAGACAGCAAATGAAAACTCAGCGAACACGAAGAGTCGTGCAAGCGCAATATCTGCCCTTTCTACTGCATTAACTGAACGAACGGTGCAGGCAGTCGATCGATCGATCTTCTGACCTTTGACGAACGCGTAGCGGGCGCTGAACCCCTTGGCCGTTGGTCTGTCGGTTGTCGTTCGACTGACGAAGGTCACTTCCATTGTTTGACCGCTGCTCATTAACATCGGAGCCTTTGTTCTGCCGCAGTAGACACCGATGTCACTCGGTCGACCGTCAATATATACAGCAACGGTAATTGAATCCACATCATCACAACTAAGACAAAATGATTACAACAACCTCATCACTCGGCTCTCCCACTCGCCTGTAACAACAGCGGCGCATTGGTAAATGCGCCTCGCAAATGTGATTATCTATCAATCTATTTTGCGGCCCTCTCCGTGCACCGTACACACACACACACAGGCACGCATATATATATATATATATATATATATATATATATATATATATATATATAAGGATGGAGAGTTTTCCATATGATCGATATACTCACTGACTGTTGTTGTTGTTGTTCCATTGTTCTCTGTGATTCGGATAATTTAAGTCGATTTCATCAAAGACGAGTTGAATTCTCTCTTCTCCTTTGCTTTGAAAGATGTATCTGCACGTGACGTCAGCGGGATGAGGGAAAGGGTATCTGGGACTATTGAACGATCCACCATCGCTCTTACCATTGCTAACAAATTCTTCATTACATTCAGAATCTGCAGAATGCAGATTTATCGAAACGTTAGGCCAACATTATACATCATATAGGTTCTATAGGTCTAACAAAGAATTTAATGATGATGATGATGATGATGATGATGATAATAATAATAATAATAATAATAATAATAATAATAATAATAATAATAATAATAATAATAATAATAATAATAATAATAATAATAATAATAATAATAATAATAATAATAATAATAATAATAATGTTGGTCGACACATTTCTCTGCGCGCATGTAGCTTAGAGCAGCGGCCTATAAGTGACTGACAGTCAGGTTTCTTGGTTTCTTGGTGTGGGGATGAATGAATTCATAGAAAGTTGGTGGGGGCGGGTGAAAATAGAAGGGACACAGTCACTAAACTTTGCCGGAAGAGGCTGGAAAAAAGGGAATTCTATCTCTCATTTTACTACATTTATGCCGAAAAATAGGTTGACAAGCAAAAAAGGTCATCCCCGATTAGTTTTGCTAGACTTTTACCCAAAAAGAAAGTCCGAAAGTCCGGTGGGTGGATGCATCCCCACTCATCCCCCACGTGGAACAGCCACTGATGTCGTCTCTAGTCTCTACCTACCTGCAGCAGCAGCAGCAGCAGACGACGGTGTCAGTTGGACGTTATGCAACCCGATGTCTGGTCTTATTTGATCGCCGGCGATGAACGTTGCTCTTGCTTCGAAGCCCTGTCTCTGATTTTTACCATCGACTAAGAAATCAATGTAGAGATGCTCGGACGACGACAACACCTGTTCGTGACTGATTGAATTGCACAACTGAGTGATGACATTCGCCGAAGCGTCTACGCCGTCACGTACGACGATCGAATCTCCACTGTCACTACAACTGTTCATTCAGAATATGACAACGACGACGACGACGACTTACTGTATACAAATAGCGTGAACGAGATTATTCGGGTCATTCGCCAGGCAGTAACAGTACAAATTTTCATGCTCAACATGACTATTGAACAATAATTATTATGTACAACGATGATGGAACAGCATTTAAACTGAGCATACTTAGCATGATTTAAAGTGGCTTAGGAGGCGTTACTGCCTGTGTGAAAGACGGACGGGATTTCTCCTTCTGAATTGTTAAACAGCAATCGGTCGTGCTCTCTAAGGAGGTCTTTACGAAGAGACGCAATCGCGTTCATTGTAAGCATCTCATACTCTCTACTTTTACTATTTTGACGCTATAAAGAGACGCGGATGAGAAACTGAGAATGTGAGCCCTCTTTACTAAAGTCTATCGCTGCTTATCATCAGTTGCACATATTTAAAGAAATGCCACCGCTACCTCAAGCATTTCTCAAGTCAGTGGCGTAGGCAAGGGGGAGTTTTGGGGGTTAAACCCCCCTTGACCGCCGAAAAAATATTTTTATGAATTTCCATGCATTTTTAATTGTTTGCCGCGACTTTGACTTTTTTGCTTGTTAGCTAAAAAACTAGACATTTTTTGCTTGTCAGGAATTTTGCAAAGTTGGTCACGGTCAATGCCAAAAACCAAACCCCCCTTTCGGAAATCCTGGCTACGCCACTGTCTCAAGTAGTCGTATTTAATTGTCTTTGTCAGTGCTTTAGAATAACGATAGATAGATAGATAGATAGATGGATGGATAGATAAATAGATAGATAGACAGACAGACAGATAGTGTTTAAACGGTGTCTAGGCGGCTAAATGGAAATTGTCAAAGCTCTGGCAATGTCTTTTAGTCTTGAAATAGAAATTGATTTGCAATATACTCGCTGGGTGTCAGGCAGCAGATTACTATGAAACGATGAAACCGTGGCGTAGCCAAGGGTGCGAGATTAGGGTTGTAACTTTTCCGGAAAAATATCTGAAACTTTCCAGCACACATATTGCAGGCTTCTGAAAGTTGCAGTCTTTTAGGTAATAATAATAATAATCAAAGCAACAAACTGCACTCCATTATTTTTATTGCACTCCACATGCGCACCAAGGTTAGCACTAAAATGCCTTTCAAGAGTGGACATTGTTCTAAAGTATAGTTTGACAGGTTCTTTAATTAACGCTAGAATAATATAACTCATGTGGGTGTGGAATTAACGATATCGCGATTACAACTCTGTCAATCAGAAAAATGCTGATTAAATCACAATCCTTACATAATCGTAAGTCCGTAAACTAATGTCTCAATGTCTAACTTGTCTACTCTCCATCTTCTTCTACATTTCAAGATCGCCTGCATCAAACTGCCCAGAATCTAGCAACTATCAACATCATTCACCAGTCCAGACTCGTCTCTAGGTCCATTGACCAAGTAATAAACATTTTAATGTTATTGAACTGTTCTGACGGCCTTTTAGGCGATATTATGGGCATTTCTTGCGATGTTTTATGAAATTTTTACCACAAATTTCCGGAAATTTCCCGGAAAAGTTCCAGCCAGTGTTATTTCTAGGATTTTGAATTGGGGCAGGGGGAGGGGTGGAATCTCTGGAGGGTGTCGGAATTTTTAAGTCTCTGCCCGAAAAAGGCTGACAAGCAAAAAAGAAAGTTGGGGGTGTCCTTCTCCATTGGGGAGTGTTCTGAGCTAATTAGTATGCATTTTGCATGCAAACCATTGTCACATTAGCAAATTTGGGGGGTGTCGACCTCAAATTGAGGGGGTGTTGGAGGGTGTTAGTGAGGTGTAAAAATATCCCTGAGTACCGCTGTATTTCCTGAAATTTCCGGAAAAATTCCGCAGGAAATTTCCGATCTCCCAACCCTGTGCGGGATATGGGTCACCAAGGCTCCCACATACCGACATAATTAACAAAAGTCAGTGCACGAGAGGCTGCAACAGAAATATCGGCGGCATGGATGCATCAACCAGCATAGAGACCAGAGCAGAGATATCGATCGATATTTAGACGAAGTGGGAGTGACAGATGAAACAGTAAACGGATTCAAAGGCTATCTCGGAAAACTAGGTTATTGAATGTGGAGAGTTACAACAGTGGTTTTCACACAGGCTTATACTTAGCCTTCTGAACCCTTTAAATCACATTATTACAAAATATAAGCGTAGTCACCGGAGGACAATCCAGGGGCCCGGGCCCCTATTCCGACATTGGAATGTTTGTGAGATTTGGTCTACATCCGATGAGAAAGTTCATCCAGGGACGGGGGTAGAGACACTAGTCGTCGGAATCTATAAACTTACATTTCATATTGCGGCCACACTGTATTTTATAATCACAGTTGCGCACTGTCTGCTTCTCTGTACTTCTTTTAAAATTTAATTAGGAAATATCGATTGTCTTCATGGCATCGATTCTATTGCACAGGGGAGGGATTAGTTAACGTTATTTTAACCCAATTGCAAAAGACCAAATCATGACCAGGAGGAGAACGAGAAATTGCGATGAAGCTAAGTAAGGGCCTATACTGAGGAAATGCCGACAGAAGACACGTGAGTCGTGGTCGTCGCTACCTGAAGGCGCAAGATGAATTGAAATAACGATTGATGGCGCTACCTGGAATCCGTCTGTTCCAGTTCGATGAGATGGAAGGTCACCCGGACTCTTTCCGTTGGAAGGGCGTAGAATACGTACTGGCAGTTGGCGAATGGCGGGTAGTTCTGAGGAAATCTGGGAGAAAAGAGCCTCGCCGATTTCGTATGTCTGGTGCTGTAGAAATCGTAGGCGCACTGGGATTCCCATCGCCTGGATCCGCCCTCGATCTGATATTTCGCTACAAAACACATCTCTATGGTTACGGTCAACGAAGTTAGCGACGGACTCACAAGCCTGTCGAGGAAAGAGTAAACAGCCTCTGAATGGCTAACGATTAGGTTTAAGTCGACGGCGAATCGGGTCTGAATAGTAGCAGTTAAACAACTCTCGGTCGACTGATAAAAAAGCCACTGAAAGGGCTTTCCTATTGACACTGAGATCAAACTTTAAATGAGAAACTGCCAAGGCCAACCCCAAACAGTGAACACTTTAGGGTGGAAACTGTAGCGTCATCAGTGCCATTCTGGCAAATCCACAACTGCTGCTTAGGTCTAGATCGTTGTTGTTCTGATTTCTTAAAGCGAACACCGCGCGAGGTTTTTGCATTCGTTCACAAAGACATTAGCACTCAGTTGTTAAAATCTGCAATGCTTTAGAACGATTGCTAAGGAGAAACGGCATTTGGAAGCTTTTCTAAAGGACCGTTTGGCAAGAAATAATCACTTTGGCAACTGAAGCAAACGGTTCTTTAGTAATAACTATATAGGCACTAAGGGGCCGTTCATAAAGTACGTCACGTTATTTTTGGCAATTTTTGACTCCTTCCCCTGTCACACCTGTCACAAATCTCGGACCACCTTAGGGCGTGGTTCATAAATTACGACACGCAAAGTTTTATGTTTAATATTGGACGCAACGGTCACGCTGATCCTTAGCCCCTAACCCTGTCACAAACTGTCACACTTTCTTAGACCCCTCCTCGAGCGTGACGTACTTTATGGACGGCCCCTAACGACAACTGTAACTGAAATAACACAAATGCTGTGTATGCGAAACTGTAACTGTAAGACCATAGTCGAAACTTCTCTAATGGATAAGCAGTGCAATGCTTAGTTAGTAGAAAGCGGACTTGAGGCAGTTTACACTTCGGTAGGAACGAGTAAAGTCCTTTAAATCCTGAGCTGTTAGAGTTGATTGCATCCGAATGGAATTCGAGAACGAGGCTCCCAGTTGACGAGTAGTGTTTAGTGTGAATTAACGAGAGATCGCCGCACAGTTCGTAGTCTCCTCTGAATCTCTCGTTGATTGCAGTACGGTCAATGTCCACGTAGAATCTCAGATAATCAAAACACCTGTCAATGCACCACCGCCATCTCTCTGGCTTTATACAAGTTCAGTTGATCAAGCGAACATCGTCTCTGATATAAATTAAACATTGCAGATATCTAATACACAGATATCAGAAGACAACAAGTCGTTACGAGACAGTGGCCAATCAAATTCTTTTTGCAATAAGCAAGAAACTAGAGGGAAGATAAACTACGGAAGAAAAGAGCGACATTTGAGCTTTCAAGAGACTGAATTAGCTGTCAACTTGTGTATGAGCGACGCAGCGTCAACAGACTACAGTTTAGATGACAAAATTCTCAAAAGCAGAAATCAGTTTAGCATATTGGTAATAAAATCAGAATTGAAAAGTATTGAAAAATTACATTATAAAGAAAAGTAAGCAAAGTAAATTCTATAATAGAGTGTTTTTATAGAAAGGATCGAATGACGTAATTTTTGTCGACGCAATAAAACAATTGGCGCTTGGGTCGAGTGACGAGAGACACCGTCATTCCAGACATGTACTTCTATAGGGGCCATTGTCTAGCTGCTGCTGATGCTTCTTTAGCTTAGCTAACATTATTGTAGAAGTGCTCTGGTAAAATATCACGCAAAGGACGCCATGGGAAGAAACATGCTGGAAATTTAACTCATACATGTACGGCGGTGATGACGACAAGGACGACGATGATGATGATAAGAAGTGATTACGTCTGATTAATTAAGGCGGCATACTTGTTTCTGAAGGAAGGCTGAAGATCGAACGCCGTAAATGTCAACTCCACGATCTCATCGGCGTCTCCGGCGAACGAATACAGAATGCAGTCGATGTTCGGGTGATAATTGGCGGGAAAATTTGGCGACGTAAAGACACCATGTGACCTCAAAACGCTTTCGTATAGAACGCACTCGCATTCTGCATATCAACAAGTGAAAGAGAGAGAGTGAGTGAATCAATTGGTCGGTCAAGCAATCATTCAACCTGACAAGCGTCCCAACTAATTAGGCAATCGAGCATTTGAAGTCAGTCATAGTTAACTATTAACCAATTGATCAACTCATCTCTTATATTTTAGTTCGTCCACTCATAGATCCTTTATAATCGTTCTAAACATTGAAGAAATAACACGTCATCTGACTTGCCAGGATTAACTTCCGCTGATGCTGGAAAAATGAACACCACCATTATCATCATCATCATCATCAGCAGCAGCAGCAGCATTACTTGAATCGTCTGTCTGTAACGATTAATTACCTGGTGCTTAGTAAACCGACAGCATTCTATTTATTCAAACATATGCATTGTAATGTAATGGCTATAATAATAATCTTTATTCGTGACAGGCACAGCCTCAAAATAGTACATAAACAAGGAATAACACAAATTAACTGAACAAAACTAAATAAAATAAGCTAATAATAAACTATAATAAAGTAAACACAAACTTTACACAGCACAGCCACTGTCACTGCCATCCAGCCAGCCTCTGTTATACTCATTGAATTCCGATTCTGCACCTCAGATTTGGGACCGTCCATAAAATACATCACGCTAATTTCGACAGTTTTTAAGCCCTTATTTTAAGCATCGAAACAGAGAGATATTCAACTTCTGGCAATGATGATGAACGTAGTTGAGATTTAGAATTGCATGTTCATAGCATAATATAAGTTAATTACCTTGGGCGTTGGGAAGGGCTTTGCAAGGAGCGCAACTGCACCATTTGAAAATTATACGTCTATAAAATGTGGAGCAATAAATCCTAAAACAGGCCGACATATGAAGATATATCGAAATGCACGAAGAAATACAAATTCAATGCAGATTCGTTGTAGGCATCGAATGCAGAGGCGTAGCGAGGAAGCAGTGGGGGCGAACCGCCCCAGGCGGCACTTGCTAGAGGGGCGGCATTTTCGAGAAGACTTTTCAGGAGGAAACTGAGATGAGGCTTTTTGCTTGTCAGGAATTTAGGAAGTTGCAATAAGGCTTTTTTATTTTGCTTGTCAAGAAGTTTTAGGAATTGCTTTTCGGAGGCGGCATTTTTTCGCCCCAGGCCCTCGCTACGCCACTGATCGAATGGCCTTGAATTGATGCGTGAATGAAACAGCAGGACATAACTTTTGCGGTTATAAAGCCATCTGATAAAAGAATTGCGAGAGATGCAGAATTTTATGAAAGAAATCTGAGGAGGATATTTTCTGAGTTGAATATGGAGCTGTAAAAGAGCTCTCACAGTTGTGGCTCTAGAATAAAGAAGTGCCATCGAAGTACACACATCGACCATCTTCTAAGCAGCTCAGGGGAATATTGTGAGAGAGCTACGGTCTCTTTCTCAGCCGCAGAAGGATTTTAGTTAGCTCAGCTGCTGCTTACCTTAGAGAATTTAACGAGATTTGTTAAAGGGTTGCAAAAGATGCATGACAACTAATCTTATCGATTATGTCGATAATCTCGCATTCCCTTTTGCTACCACGCCAATAAAATTTCTCAAAGGCCATTCTGGAATCCCACACGACTGAATAGGGGTCCTGCCCCGTGTCCCTAGTGACTACGTTAATGGATGAGTGGATGGGATTGGATGGGGTGGATGGATAGGATGGAAAAACAAATGCTTCATGATGGGTCAATGAAAAGAGCTTCAGAAGTTTAGATTTCAGAAGTGACTTTCCATTTCGAAGCTGATTCAAAATTCATTATTGCTAACGAAGGGAAATTGCTTTTCGTTTTCTCCCTTTTCTACATTGGAAGTGGCCGTCGCCGTGTGTCTTTGGCAATCGAATTCTTATGCTAATCGCTGAAACGGCAGTCGGTTCCTTTGTATAAGAGGCAGAATTCGAAGCGTTCCTCTAGCCGTTGAACATTCGACATTAGCCAAGTTTTTATATCTTTGGCTTTCATATTAGAAATCATGACGGAGGAGGAGGAGGAGGAGGAGGAGGAGGAGGAGGAGGAGGAGGAGGAGGAGGAGGAGGAGGACTGTTGTCCTATCGTTGCCTCTACGATGCACCGAAGGCGCTATCGTTCCACGCGTCGGTCAGATTTACGGACGCACAAAGCGGCCATCAGATGTCGCTGCCTAATTCGCTCACAATATGCGCCAATCCTCTGCGGGTAATTATGATGGGTGGATGCCGCCATTTAAGCGTCGTCTCCTCTCGTTCGCCCTCGTGTTCTCCTTCTTTCGTTCCGTCTCCTGTTCGTTCGGTCGCTATTCGTCAGATGGCGTCGGCGGTTAAGCGTCTCTGCGGAGGAGACGAACCACAAAGCGACGTCAAAAAGCAATTCTCCTTTTCCCATAGTTCAACTGACGAAAACGAACAGGATAACTGAAGAGAGGAAAGGAGGAGGAGGAGGAGGAGGAGGAGGAAGGCAGAACGAAACGATGCAATTTGCTAAGTGTTCATTCGCATCGACTGACGAGTGAGACTGTCTCTGAAGCAACAACAACGGAGAATGAAAGAGAATTAACGTCAACCGCACACTACACTCCGTGGAAAAGTCTTCCATCGATTGACCTGATGATAAAGAGGAACTAGGGAGAAGGATAGAGGGAGAGTGGGAAAGAAGGAGAGACTGAAGAAAGGTAGAGAGGGTTCAGCAGTTTTTGGTCATCAAAATGTAAATGATTGTCGTAATGGCTGTTCAGTTACTAAAAGCAGCGCTGGGAGCGTTCCATCCACAGAATGGCAGACAAAGCAGTTGAAAGATTCAGCCAGGAATCGAGTCATGGATAAACGGATGGATGGATGGATGGGTGGATGGATCGTCTGTTTTTTTACTTCTATATTCGTAGGCCTATAGTTGCATTGACTGACCCTGTGGCACCAGTCTCACCTCTGACGTCTGAATCGTAATTCTATAGAGCTGACTGACAGAGCCGTTTGAATCCTCGGGGCTTACAATTGTTCTCTTGCTACGCGTGCCTCTATAAGAGAACCGATGCCTCGAAGTTGGTAGGACTCAGCTGCGATGCTCTCCGCGTGGATGGCTTCATGTGGCGGGCGTGGCGTCTGTGGCCACTTGACACTCGGTCAGAGGCTCAGAGGCGGACTCAGGCGCCCGAAAATAGACACCAATATAGATCAACGAGAATACTATGGCAGTCACTGAATGCAAGCATCACGTGACAGACAAGAGTGGCGGGTAATAATTTCCATTTAACATGCTCTCAGATGACGATTTCCTCTCTTAGATTAGATTCAGCGACTGTTCTGCTAATATCAGTGACCACCGTTGTTTTGTCAATCGGGCACCTGCGCTGAATTAGTCCTAATGAACAATGCAGAGATGTTAGCAGCAACAACAACAACAGCTGTGTGTTTCAGATGAAACCCGTCAATCCGAGTTAAATCATATAGAATGGAGAAGTCGCCAATCTCGGACATCGTCATTGAACCGAAGCGAACATTATGATGATGATGATGATGATGATGATGATGATGAATGATGATGATGATGATGATGAATGATGATGGCCAATCTCGGACATCTTCATTGAAAGACTCAACATTACTGATGATGATGATGATGAAAATGATGATCTGACCGATCCTGATGGCTGATCAGTCTTCATATAAATGACTCAAAGAGTGCGTCAATTGAAGGACCGCATCCTATGGCCTGATTCCATGGGCCGCACATAGAAAAAGCCAGAATGTTTCTAATTAAGGTGCTGACATACATCATAAGCTTTATTAAATAAACTAACCTGATATTAAATATCTGCAGCTCAAATCTTCTTCTTCAGGTGCTCTGTCCAAAGACAGATTCCATACTCCAGCGTCGCCACTCCTCTCTATCTTGAGCTTTTATCTTCAGGGCTGAATACTTGTTTTTTTCTCCGTAGTGTCGAACATCCACTCCAGCATCGATGTTCTTGGTCGCCCTTTCTGTGCTTTCCCATGTGCTTTCCCATTAACCTTTCCTTCTAGTACTTCTCTTAGTAGGTTTGATTCTTCTCTCAGAACATGGCCGTTCAGCTGATTTTTTCCATTCTTCGCCAGATCCACATTTCGAATGCCTCTATAGTCTCTTTATATCTTCCTTCCCGAGCGTCCAAGTTTCTGATGCATAGAGTGTCACTGGCCAGATCAGTGTTTTGACCAATCGTTTTTTCAGATTTCGGTTAAAATTTCTTCTCAGTAGTTCTCTTCTGTTCGTAAAGGCTTCTTTCCCCGTGGCAATTCTTCTCCTTATTATTTAATAACGATTTCTAAGAGTTTTAATTGCATGTTTCCATAACATATTTAAAATCATCTCACTTTTTGATGCTTGTATGCATATTTCTAAACGGCCTCGAGGGGTCGCATGGAATCCGGTGGCCTACAGCAGTCTGCCCTGCATATCAAAGGCCCAAAACAACTGCAAAGAAGTCTTTCGAAAAAGGAATCTAATAAGTTGAAACAATCGCTTAAGAAGATGTCGCTGTTGAAGCACAAACAACGCGTTGAACATTAAACCTTCTATTAACACAATATATCAGTTTGCAACACACTCCAATAAATCGCTCATTAAGTCGCTTACCTTTTCCTCTGATGCAACAGTAGCTCAACTCTTTTCTCTCCCTCTCTGCTTAATGTCGACCTTCTGAATTTCTCTTCTATTTCCTTCTTCGATTTGTTGCCGAGTGGCTGCCACCACATAAGGCGATCAGTGCTCCACCGCTCCACCGATGCGCGCGTCGGTTGGAGATTTAGACAGACAGACAGACAGACAGACAGACAGACAGACAGACAGACAGACAGACAGACAGACAGACAGACAGACAGACAGACAGACAGACAGACAGACAGAGACAGACAGACAGACAGACAGACAGACAGACAGACAGACAGACAGACAGACAGACAGACAGACAGACAGACAGACAGACAGACAGACAGACAGACAGACAGACTCACTGTCTATGAAAAAAACGAAGCGACTTCAAATGTACATAAAAGCAAACCTTAATTTCGTGATTGACTTTTAAAATATCGAAAGCCATAGAAAGGAGATGCACGATGCTACATCACTGCAACAATTGAACCATAACAAGAACAAACAGTTACGCAAGATTACAGTAGAAGCAACAGCCATCGTATTTTGCTACTGCTTTTGTTAATGTTCTATCAATAGTATTAATATGTAGACCTACAGTGTATGCCTCGATGCTTCATCATCATCAACATCGTCGTCGTCGTCGTCATCATCATCAATAAATCTTGGGCTTAACGGCCGCTGGTGTCTGATACGATCTTTGCGGTTTATATATTCTGAGCTCTAAGACTTAGTTCTTGCAGACTTTTCCCACATCATTCGCCATTCCCTGTGTGGTCTTCGTTTCCTGTTGGAACATTAATGTCACTATATGCTGAATGCCTAAGTAATGAACGATTGTCCATTGTTCTATCCTCGCAGCTGAGAACTTGAAACCGTCTTAAGCTAAGGTGGCGTTTCAATAACGAAAGCCAACAGCGCTAGAACAAGACGATGGAAGGATCTCAGACTATGCAAATAGTTTAACCAAATCAATTATATTATTAGATGGTCCAAAAGCAATGTTTATCCAGGCACGTTAAGAGGATAACCCCTCCACCCCAAAAAACCCTCAAAAGACCCCCACAAAAAGGAAATTGGCACTGACACACATTTTTACATTGAACTGTCTCTTCCCCTTCACCAGCCAAGTCAATTCCGCCCCCCAAAGGCCTGGAGTCTGTATTAAACAGTGGTCCAAAGCCATTCGGCAGAATAACATCAAGAGTTGGGTTTACCCCTCCCATAGTTGATTTCAAACAGAGCATTTTCATAATCAAAGGGTCTGTTTCTGGATTTTCAATATTTAGGCCTACCAATTAAAAAAACAACAATCGGATATAAATTAATGAAAGAGCATTGTGTGTGATGCTTTCATCAAATCCGATTGTCTTCGAGTGGTTTAGAAGGATCATGGTCCTTGAAAGCACAGAGTATATATCGTCCGTGTGTGATTCTTCATTTCGTGATATGCATATTCAGAATCTCGAAGAGAATCTTCCATAAGGCACGGGTTCCAATCTACGAACCGGATATGGAAAGTAAATGAATTTGACTGAGAGAGAGAGAGAGAGAGAGAGAGAGAGAGAGAGAGAGAGAGTAGAGGTAGCAGCTGTATATAGGCCTAGATGAGAAACGCAGGAAATTGATGATTTGAAGAGTTATAGGACGGAGGCGCAAGCGGTTCATTTCGATAATTTTCTATTAGACCAAACAGTGTAAGCTTAGATATTTGGTCAAGCGTAGTTTCAAGTTTGTCGATTTTGATGCTAAAGTAATTTAAAGCCGAATTCGAATTCTGTTGATGTGAATTGTCAGGTGTTTAGGTCAAGATAGGGTTAGTAACTTAGTATAGCTCTCAAGATAGGCATGCATCAGTCTTTTATATTGTTCATTTCCTTTCCCATGAGGATTGATTTGCTTTATTTCTAAAGTTGTCAAGTGCAAAAAGTTTCGAATAGTATATGCCTAGTATATCATTTCATGCAGCTGAAGCGATCGAATAATTTAAAATGTGTGAGAAATTTCATTCAATTACCTTAAGTTCAATCTACGAACCGGATTAGGGAATGCATTGATTGATATCGCTTCTGTAGCTACTGCACTTGTCTTGCAGGGTACTTCTAAAGGAAATTTTAATTCGGCAAATCCTCTTTAGCAGGTGCTAAATAAACTTTCGCATCGCGATGAAACAAGTGCAACACGAAAGTGCTGGTCAATTCTTTTAGACAAAATAAGAGACGTCCGTATAGAGGCATGGACTAATCTACCAGGCAGCTTATTTGAAACATCGGAAGAAGACGCTTACAATACAATACACGCCAATTTCACTGGTTGATATCAAATAAAATTATCGATTAAAAAGACTCTGAACTCCATTTATATTTCCTCTCTTGATTATCAATCAATCAATCAATCAATCAATCAATCAATCAAATCTGTTTATTAGTATCAAGAAAATATCAATGACAGAACCAGTGATCTTCAAGGTCATAAATTTATGATGTAAAAGATTTAAATTTATAAAATTACAGTTGACATTTAAATGATTTAGAAACTAAAGGGAGACGCAGGAGAAGAGAAACATTCTCTGTTCAAGGCCTGCTTTCCCGGTGAACCAGTATATGCAATGGCATGCTCGCTTTCTTAGATGGCTAAACTAGAAGATCTAACGCAAAACGATGTGCGATATACTGATGCTATAAACATTTTCCGCTTGTTTTTCAGAAAGGAAAACGATCAACTTTTCCATCAATATTAAATATTAATAGAGGGCAACGCTACTAAAGTTTGTTGTGCACAGAAACTGTTTGATACGATTCGCATCAATGCGCATCTGTGGACAACGACACGTGATTAGTAATTCAATATTTCTTCTTGCGATCATCTTTGTTGGCGCCATTATCATCCGGCGAGTCGTAATCGTCGTCACTTCTTGACGATTGACTGTCAGGTGAGTAATCGTCTCTTGACGGACGACCGCGAATTGATTGGTCGGCTGCTTTCTTTGGATTCGTCGTCCTCCTTCCTTCTTTGCTTCCGTCGTCGTCTCTTCTCTTCGACTGCTGCTGCTGCTGCTGCAGTCTGTAGGTCACTCCGTTTGACCTGGCGTAGTAGACGTTTCTCCCGTGACCCGGTCTCGAATCGTATAACGGATCGACCTAAAGACAGCGACGCCATGGATTGAAAGCGAATTCTCAACCGGAATGGTGTTAACATGTCACCTGGAAACTATTCATAATGCAGATTGTGTTCAAAAGAACTGTCACGTATATTGCTAAAGAATGACTCAAATGATGTCTCAGTCTCAGGTTCTGTTACTAGTCGACCCTGTTCATGCTCCGTCACTCATATTCAGAGGCGTAGCGAGCACTCATGCCGCCCATGGCCCATGTCGTCGCGTCCAAAATTTGCCGCCCCCGTCATGTGTGTCGCCCATGGCTAAAGCCACAATAACCATTAGCACACTACGCCTCTGCTCATATTTAACGAAGCCCCGCTTCAATATGGAGGCTCTGTGTACGAGTCGGTTCGATCCTCTGGTATGCCATTCACGTGACCATACTCAGACCAGCAACCCGAAACTCTGGAATACATTTTCTGAAACTCCGGAAAACCATTTATTTCCACCCTAAGTAATCTTATAGTGGGAGCGCTTCTGAATGCTAGTCCAGAGGTTCTGAAGAAGCACTCTATACGAATGCCAAAAATACATTACATTACAAGACGTAAACATCCAATAGACGTTAGAACGTACTTTTTCTATTTGCTTCAGTCTTTTCTCCCACTCTTCAGCTTCAACAAATTCCTCTGAAATCATCAATCAAGCATTTCACTGTGATTAATATTGCAAACGAAAATTACTTTACTAATCGAAGAGGGGGCGGGAAGATAGATGAGTGGTAATATCACTGGGCAGGCACGCCGACGACACGGGTTCAATCCCGTAGGAGCCCCTAAGGTCGACTCAGCCTTAATCGCTAGAGAGCGATAGTAACATCAAATGAGTAGCAATGGCAACATTGCGATAGTAACCATAGGTTCGGCGGAAGAGACTGGCCACCGTCCGCCGATGTATGGCTTAGCCACCTATGGGCTGCTGGCTACTAAATACGGGGATCAGCACCGGACCCTACGGGCGTGAGCCTACGGGTGAAAACCTTTACTTTACTTACTTTAATCGAAGATCATGCATTCAACTCAGCGCCGTTCACCAGCCGCTGTGTCCGTTTTCTTATTCAAAAGAGGTATTCAAATGGCGATCCCCGCGGAACAGATCCGGCCCGCCAGGGACTGAGAAATGGCCCGCAAAGATACTGAAACGATCATCATCGTTGTTTCTAATGCATGCGAAATATTTTTAAATGTCTTGTTTTCAACTTACCTGTTTTCCAGTATTTATGAACTATATTTTTAAAAGTAAAAAATGTTTGCACCTGACTCTCGGACACCAGTCATAAAATATTTGGCCCTATGTGGAATTTTGCTGAATATCCCTGTTATACAGCGTCGAAACTGCGCAAATATCGCTACAAATACTCGAATCATAGATCTGCCGCACAGAGCTGTCCATGCAGTGGCGTAGCCAGCTTATGCAAAGTGGGGTTGTTAACTGGAGACACTATGCAACTGAACACTGAAGCCGCGGCCTATCCCCCTCCCCTACCCCTCCTTCAACCAAAAGTCAACGGATTTACATAAATTGTGTTGGTCATATTTTTTTAATGGGGGTTGTTTGAACAACCCCAAACAACCCCATGGCTGCGCTACTGTGTCCATGGGTCAGTTTTCCGAACCCAAATCCAACCAACCAATTTCTCAACACAAATCAGCGTAGGATAAAAGTCAACCTAGGGCTCACTAACACTAGGACAACTGAATGGTTAGCGCCCTCAAGTTTTCAATACAGAATCTTGATATAGAGTGTAGCGCATTAATACCTCATGGATACCTTTTGTAGTTCTTTGGTTCGAAGTTTAACAATATGGCGGTCGTCACCAGGCGTCTTGTTAAAAGACTAACGCCTGAAGACAAATTGAGGGCAGAATAGGTGCATTATATCATCGGACTGTACCTTGAAGATGTTTCTGAAAGTCTTTGATTCGCCTGAATTTAGACGACGCCACGCGGTCTTCGGGTCTCGCCTCTTCGTTGTAATCTCTTGCCAAACGGCGAACGACGTTCCTCTCGTTTCCTTGATGTTCGAATTTCATCGACTTCTGCATCTTCAGAGAAGCCAAACGCTTCATCTCGAATACACGAACCTGCTCCTGGATAAGACTGAAGTATGGCTTGTAGAGTCTCTTTTTCGTCGGCGGACTGTGAGTCGTTTGCCGTCTCTTCTGACGATCTATCGCCTCCTTCTCCGCTCCTCTGTCGCCATTCTTTCGTCTAACACTCTCGTCATTTGCGTCCCTCTCTCTACTTCTGCCTTGTTTCTTGTCCTTGTCTCTTTCATTGTCTCCGTCAATCAGCTTCGTCTTCGTCTTGTTCGCTCTCTCCTCTGTCCTGCTCTTCTTCTTCCTCGCCGCCGCCGCCGCCGCCGCCGCTGCTGCTTCTTCGTCGTTTCTCTTTTCGTCTCCTGCGGTCGCTTTTCTTGCCTTTGGGATTTCCTTCGATTGCGTTTTCTTCGCTTCTTTATTTGTCTGTCGGGGACTCTTGTGTCTGTTATCGCACGGCTCTTTCTTCTTTTCCCTTCCCTTGTTGCCTCCGTCCTCCTCCTCCTCCTCCTCCTCCTCCTCCTCCGCATGAGATTCTTTTCCTGAATATTCGTCGTCTTTTTCGTCTGGTCTTTTCTGTTCATCGTTCTTCAGATTGGTTTTCTTTCCTTTCTTCTTTTCATGACCTGCATTTCTTTTCGCTTCTGTCTTCTCATCCTCCTCTTTCTCTTTCTCCTCGTTTTCCCCCTTTCCTTCTCAAAGTATTTCCTGAATCTTCCTGGTGCACGAGATCTCTTTGTTTGTCATCTGTCACCAAATCATCGTTATTTTCTTCGCTTTCTTTGTCCGAATTGTTCTCAATATCTGACGTCTTCTTCTTCTTCTTTGAACCTGTTCTCCTCTCTTTCTCACCGGATTCAGCGTCGTCGTCGTCGTCGTCGTCGTCGTCGTCGTCGTCACGTGACTTTCCTCCGTGCCTAAGCAGATAATCTGCACTCTGCAGCTGTTTCTTCGCAATAGCGCTGTCCAAGGGCGTCATCTTCCTGTCCTAAGGAAAAACAATAATGTTAATTATTAATTAAATAATCATTGCAAATTAGTAGTTAATTAATAATTAACTAATCATTGGAAAGGATTGACAATTATTTTACTCTGGTATTTTTTAAATTTAAAGGGACGTCATTGCAGAGTGTGTTGCGTTTGCAGCCTTCTTTGCATTCAGACTTTCATTCCGACTGATTCTGTTTTAAATTGCAAATTTTCGTTACTGTATTGGAGAAAGATTTATACATGTAGTCTTACTCACTAATAACAACTTGATATATTCTGGATGATATAAATGTGCTTTAATTCGGTTGGAATATATTTTTGGCTCTGTAAATGAAATTTGACGGCTATATAACTTTCGCTCACTCCATTGCCGCTTACGACAGTAATTGAAAAGTTACGGCTGGTCATTGCGCTTTCTAGAATCTAGAATATCAATTAATTGATCAATTTGTTTCATTATAGCATTGGCCGGCACTATATTCGCTATTTGCTGAGCTCTCGTGAGTTACTCTGCATTTCTATATCTTTTAAAATGCAACGGTCTTCTCTACGACTGCACATTGGTTACAGCCCGAAATTAAAACGATTCTCGGATGATTTTTGTCTCACAATAATATTATAGCTCTTTTAAATCTAGAGTTAAATCACATCTCTGTCTGTTTCTTTTTTCATAGTCTGCCTTGCTGCTTCGCCAATCCTACTTTGACTGATCTTTGAAATCGAATTGACGTTGCCTCCAGTAGTAAACTTCGGCTATAGCTATTTCGACGATAGATAATGTGCCTGAGAACAAACTGCTACTACTGCTACTACTACTACGGTACACGCGCCCGAAAGCGCTAAAGAAATCCACGAAAATGTACTTATTTACTTACTTGACTTATGAAAAGCTGCCTTGGTTAGAGAACTGGTTGTCTTACGTGAGCCATTACACAGTAACTGTTTATATCTGCTCCGTTTCTAACAAGGTAGTCAACAAGAGGAAAATTCCCGGTCATGGCAGCGACGTGCAGACAACTTCTGCCATTGCTATTCGTGATATTGACGTCTTTCTCTCGATCTTTACTGCATTTCTCCAGCAAATACTTCACAGCATCTGCTCAGACACACAGTCAGTCAGTCAGAATATATTCTATTATCCGACGATTTATTCTTTGCTCGACGGAATCAAATAAAATAACGGTTTACCATTAACGTATTTGAAAATGCCGAGAACAGCATTTCTTTGAAAGCTCTAGACTAAATCTGTAAAATATTTCTTATTTTAACGGATCTGCGAAGTTGTAACTCTGAAACCATTATTTGCCTTAAGCAGCATGTCTTTTGAATTCCAAACTTCAAATCTTTGAGCGTTTAAACCAGTGGTTCTCATGCAAACTGGTGTTCCGCAGTCTCCCAGGGGACCGCCAAACGATTTCACGGGGACCGTGAAGGGATTACTTTCTCAAGATATCTCACCAATTAAGAGGCTGTCCATAAATGACGTCACACACTTAGAGGATAGGGTTCAAACATTTGCGACGATGGGGAGAGGAGGGTATCCTGAAATGTGACGTCACATATACTAAATATTGCAATGTTATGAAAATCGCGAGTAATGAGTAATTATTGTATACTTGATAGTCTGTAATATTTTACACTTTAAATTATTATTTATATTTCATTTTTTACAAAGAATTTGAAAAAGTTTCGGAATATCATTATAACGATAATAATTATAATGAATATTTTCAAACGAATTCATTGCAATACCTGCTTCATTCAATAAATAAGCGATCTGAAACATTAATTTTGACATTGGAAAGATGGGGGTTTAAAGCGATGTGACGTCATATTTGACGAGGGTCTGACTTTCTGTGACGACGAGTGACGAGGGGGAGGGGAAGTAAAAACCTGCCAAAATCGCGTGACGTCATTTATGGACGGACCCCAACACCTCAGAACACAAAACACACGGATGGCTCTAATAGTTATGATTACATTTTAATTTTAATTTGATTATGAAGATTTGCAATTTGTGATTTTAAAAATTGATTGACAGAACAAGTGGCTTATATATTTTAATTGCAATTAATATAAAATTCAAATTTTATAAGGTTCGCGAGCCATCAAAACAATTTCTAGGGACCGCCACGCAAGAAATCCTAAAAATGTTTGAGAACCACCGGTTTAGACAAAAATGAATCAAGAAATTACCTTAACTGATGACAGACGAAGACATCGAGCTTAATGCCTACCTGTTTAGATGCCTACCTGTTTGGTTCTGAATGGCTGCTTCGTGGATTGGGTAGTGGCCTTTCTTGTTTGATTGAAGCCACATATTTGTTTTATTTGCCTTTAGAATCTCAAGACATCCAACATCTCCAATTGCAGCGGCACAATGAGTGACACTGAACACAGAAACCGTAACAATACCAATGCAGGAGATCATTCATATAGACTAGGGTTAGAGGTTAGGATTATAACCCATCACAGAAACTACGCCGCAGTAGCCTGCTTCGGAATACGCATTTCAATGTTTTTCGTCTAATTGATCATCGGATAAAATTCTATTTGAACGCAAAATTCTAACTGTTCAAGTCAAGCTAACTGCTTTTCAGTTATGCATAAATAGTGAAATAACCATTTTATTGATTCCAACCAATGAACTGTCTATTCAATCCATTGGGATCAAAGATGTCGGTCGTTGGAATCTATTCCTTTGTTTGCTAGTCGGACTTTGTCCTTTATAAATGGGTGGTCACAACAAACAGGCCACATCAAATCTATGTGAGCAAAATAAGTTCAAAACTGCACTTTTACAGCAACAGGCCTAATACTGTATACAGAGGTATCGACTCATGGTGTTCTCAATCAAGCGCTATACCACAGAAGTAGAAACAGTCATCGTTACACTAAGTAAGGATGAGGCCAATTTAATCTCGTCTTCTGATTGCATGGGATCCTTCAGTGCCGAATCTCATCACGGCTTTTGGGTTTTTTGTCTTGATTTTTCTGCGACGACCGTAAATGCCGTCAGCATCGAACGAGCCTCTTCAAGAATTCGACGTCTATTTCACACACAGGCCTACTTAGCCTCCTCCTCCTCCTCCTCCTCCTCCTCCTCCTCCTCCTCCTCCTCATCCGCCACGTGGAACCGCCACGTGTTGTGCCCTAGCTAAACTTTTGCCTATCTCGTCACAAGAACACCTCAACTTCAAGTATCGAAGTAGCCTAATCAGAGACGACGTGAGGGGGATACCTTCTGCCCTTTTTGTCCCGATGATTTGTATTTGCTTTGCGGCGTATGAGGGCCTTCGTACATTCCGGCTGGCGATGAATCACCGAGTAGAATATCGGCGTACATCCGTTGACGTCCGTACAGTCGACTTCTGCTCCCTCTTTGGTCAGAATGTCAATGCACTTGACGTGACCCCATGAGGCGGCGCAGTGAAGAGCTAATGCACGATGCATAGAACAGTAATACAATTTGCGAAGAACATAAATATGTTTACACCTAAAAACTTAATTTCCATCAATTCCTCTCTCTCTCTCTCTCTCTCTCTCTCTCTCTCTCTCTCTCTCTCTATATATATATATATATATATATATATATATATATATATATATATATTATATGACAAGGTTTAAAGTGGTTCAGTAGGGACTGCCCTGTGTGAGAACCACTGTAATATTATAATTATATATTATATATATAATATTATAATTACATATATATACATCACATGGGGCAAGGTATACATTTTTCGCTCCAATATAGTTTGAAAACTGAAAAACTGGTGATGAACATTTTTTTGCTTTTCAGACGTTTCACCGCCACTTGATAAGAAAAGAGTAAAAGAAATTAGGAGTGATGACATATTTTGCTTGTCACACATATAGGCCTACTGCATATGGCAAGGCCTTTGGCGGGCGCTTTTAGCTTCTTAACTTTAAAACTCTCGTCGCGAATAAATTGAAGGCATGGATCCTGGCGCGCCCCAACCTCCAAAAACCGGCGCCCGGAGCATCTGGTCCCCTCCCCCGACCTAGTTATCGTTGATTAGATTCCAATAATAAAATTAAAATCACCGGTGATTTCGTCAAAGTCCTTAGCGTTAACGTCCGCTCCGGCTTTCAACAGACTTCGACAACCAGCCTCGCTGCCTATCGAAACAATTAACAACAACAGCATTTTCTATGATAATATTTACTACTTTATTCGGCACCTCGTCTTACTCTCAAATGAATGTTTTCTAAGTGTTCTTGACTTTGGCCTTCGACATGATGGCTGTGCTGTGGAAATTGTCTCTGAGATGATGGCGGCGACACCACCACCACCACCACAACAACAACAACAACAACAATAATAATAATAATAATAATAATAATAATAATAATAATAATAATAATAATAGCTTTAAGTCTGTAACATTGATCATTGAGATGGAAAAGAAACTTGTAGTAGGCTATAGGTATATTATTTAAGTCCTACAATAGAAATTCCTCTAAAAATGTCAAAGTAGAATTACATTCTTTGATTGTCGGGCCTTCCATTCAGGGGACGCCGCGCCCTCTCCCCCTATGTCCCTACATTTGCCGTCCTCCGTCGAGTGAGAATCAAAGGCTACTACTGTACCTGTCGTCGCAGCCCATATGAGCGGCGTCCGGTCGTAGACGTCGCGGCAGTTGACGTCCACGGTCTCGGCGGCGACGAGGACGGCGATCATCTGGTCCTTGTGCTGATCGGAATCGGTCGATTGGACGACGGCGTAATGCAGCGGAGTGGCGTCGTCGCCGTCTCTGCTCGATAAATCGCCGGAATGCTTCAAGAAAAGCTGAATGAAATTCTTGAATGTAGCCAAGTCCTTGTATTGACTCGCTACAACAGAGAGAGGACCTATTTAAACTATCATCACATTAGTAAGTAAGTAAAATCTCGTGAATTTATATAGCGCTTCGGGGTGTAGTACACATAAAGACGCATTATTATGGCAGAATTTTATATTTCGGTCATTAACTATAGCGCAATTGGGTTTCAAGTTATTTCCTGTTCTGTTGCCTGTGGCTTCAATATCTTTAGTGCTGTGCTAGTGGTCGACAGATCAGTTAATAGAGTGAATACTGTGTGTAAAAGTAACCTAAATAGTATATTTTGTAGGTTATCAGAATGACCTTGTGATGATTCGATGTAGGGCCTATAATATATTATCAAATATTGTAGCAGTAGGGACTCTAGCTAGGAGCAGTGTTATTGAACCAAGCAGTGTTTAATCTAGGCCGTTTCCGGGAAGGAAATGGCCCCTTCCACCCGGAAATTTCAAATTCCTCCCGGAAATTTTGGCATACTACATGGACTAACAGCAGCCCCCTAGCAGAATTCCCCCCGGCTTTTCCAGTTCCCCTCCGGCTTTGCCAGTTCCCCCCCCGGAGTCCAGGAGTCTAGATTAAACACTGGAACCAAGCATGTGGTAGCAAACACTGTATAGGCCTCCTGCAAATGTGTTATTTGTAGATATGAGGACAAGAAGACAGAGAACGAGAAAAAGCGAATAAAACCATGATTTGAATGAAAGGTCAAATGGAACACAGTGGTTCTCACACAGGACAGATAGACTGTTCCAAATAACGTACAATGCAAATGCTAAGGTTATTATTATTATTGTTATTATTATTGTTATTATTATTGTTATTATTATTGTTATTATTATTATTATTATTATTATTATTATTATTATTATTATTAATTGTTCGCTGGTTTCGTCTCTGATCGGCAGCAGTCGAGTATTACGATCGTGTTATTTGTTGTGGCGTGTTGCCACCTACCGACAGCCCAGTGTACGACGGAGTGTTGGTTGCTATCCATGTGACGAATATCAGCGCCGTTTTCCAGAAGGTATTCGGCCATGGCAACATTGCCGGCGATGACCGACAGCTGAAGTGCCGTATGCCCGTTGCTGTCAGTCGCTCTGACCAGGTTGCGTTCACGGCCGATCAATAATTCAGCGAAGCGAGTCGTTCTATTCCGGACGCAGTAATGCAGGACAGAGCGATGATCATCATCAACTGCTCTAGATAGGTTCAACTGAAAGACGCACGCACGCACGCACACACACACACCGATCAAAAACCACATACGTCCGTCTAATTATATGCCTCTTCGTATCCGTCTCATTTCCGTCTTCTTCTGGTCCAGCTTGGTTGCGCAAACAAAACACCACTGCAGAGATATTTCTAGAATTGAGAATTGGGGGGGAGGGTGTCGACCTCAAATTGGGGTTGAGGGTTGGGGTGTAAAATATCCCTGCACCACTGGCTCCTGGCGATAAAATCTAACATTTCCAGATAACTGCAACACTAGCTAAAACCATAGACAAAAACTAAGAACGAGACTCGTCAAAGACTTTTAGAAGACAAGGCGACGCTGAGACGCAGGAACCACAAGTCTAGTTAAGAAAAGTCCGACTCACAAAAGGGCGACGCTGAACTGCATTGGTTCATGTGACCAATACTAAGCAAGGGGAATACAGAGGAATACAGTTGATTGAGAGAAGAAATTCATTAATGAGCATCATATGGCGGAAAATGGGATGAATAAGTGGGGGCCCAATCCCTAAACCTCCCCTTCCCTATGGTAACCTCTCAGAAAAGTGAGGGAATGCTCGGCAGGGGGCTCGAGCATAGAGTCCTAATAGAAGTCTACTCTGCTCTCAGCGAATAAGCACGCATTTGCGCGCGTAAAGTGCGAAGTGATGTGTGCAAACCTTTGGGTCATCAAGACAAGTCTTGGCTGCCTCGTACTCCTCTTTGAAGCAGACGAGGGCCAGGAATGACAGCGCATCATCCTGCAGAGAGTCCTTACTTTCTCCTGGAAGTGACGGGCTCCTGTCCATCAACCGAATTTCATCGCCTCCTCCTCCTCCTTTTGATTCAATTCTCTTCTCCATTCAGATAACCTGAAAGGATAAATTCATCTCAGGTCTGTCATTAGAATGCAACCAACAATGAAATCTTTTATTCGGGGGAATCAGGGCTCTGGCTGGCTGTCTAATCCACAATCGATCCTCTTCTCAAAGAGATTGCACTTACTACTGTATGGTAAATGAAATAATCCTAGCATATCTCCAGAAAACAGAAGTGGACTTGCTGCAGAACTTCATCCATTGATGTTGCTGAGCTCTAACGAGCGATCGCAGTTCACATCTCAAATAAAAGTCAAAATCAATTCGACAAAAATACACAAATAAATTAGTCGATTGAACTATAAAAGATCTCATTATTGTTAAATAGAATACTTTTCTGGAGGGCAATTTCAAACACTCACATGTACTACAGTATTAGAACCATTATACAAAGTTATTACAAAGTTACACAAAGTTATTCGTTCTTTATAATTTTTTGGTAAAATTTCGAAAATTTTGGCGATGGTTAGTCCAGGTATTTTAGCGAAAAATTCTTTTCTTGGGTCGACTTTATTTTTGCACCAATTGAAGCTCATTTCGCGTCTCATAAACATCTGCAATTGGATTCAGATATCTATAGTATTTTTGGAAATACTGCGGGTGTTTAGCCCATGTCTTACACCTCAAAAATCAAAAATATTCCAGAACACGTCACTTTCAAAGAATTTGAATCTGATGTCATCCAAAGTTTTTTGTCGTGTGGCGCTGAGCCCTAGGCCCCTAGGCCCTAGGCCCCTAGGCCCTAGGCCCCTAGGCCCTAGGCCACGTTGGGAGGGCTCACATCGTTTCCTAGGTCCCTTAGGAGGACCAAGGGAAGTTTACGCGTACAAGAGTTGGTACCCATCTCCATTGGCATGGCCACTATAGGGGACCCGGTCACCCTAGTCTAAGTTCTAACCGAACCACGACGTGAGATTTGAGCTAAACCGTTGAGGTAATATTTCGGGGGCGAGGATTAGTTAATATGATCGAAGAGAATTACACGAAATGCACAGAATTATATGACACGACGTTTTTTGCTCGTCGGAGAAAATGGTCGACGGCCCTCCCTTTTCAGAACCCTGGGTATACCACTGAAGGGGTCGTGTCCCCCCTATGGGTGTGGACACGGGTGTTGTTTGGTTATGAAATAAATACAATTATGTAAGCATCCCAAAATGGCGTTCTCTTTATAGTCTGATTTGGCTACGAAATTATTTTTCATGCTATATTATAACGTAGAGGCCTATATTACATCTTTAACGTCTTAAAAAGTCCGAAAAGCAAAAAGCTGCCAGCACTAGTTTTTTGTGGTTCGACCGTTCTTCAACGTCCTGAAAAGTCTGACAAGTCAATGTGTTTTCTGTCGTAAAATGAGGACATCGCCGTTTTTCTAACCAGGTTCGCGCCCCTGCCAGTCTCCATTCGAAAAGGGGGTCCGGACCTCCGTGGCTACGCCAATGTTTCCCACTCCCACTTTGACTGATCTCTGGAATTGACCACGTCCGGCTGACCGCTAGACTTCGGCCGTAAGTTACCTATTTCAACGGTAGATTAGGCTCATATGAATAAGCAGCTACTAGGGTACCTACTTCCGAAAGCACTCTAGAAATCCACGATATTCTACTCTCACTTGCTTTCACGACGAGTTTCGCAGCTTCGCTGTTGTTAACGGAATAAAAGACGACAGCATGCGGATACAAGTACGTTCATACAGAAATTGACGACGAAGCGACAAGGGTCGAGTAAGGAAGAAGATCCGGAGGAGGAGGAGGAGGAGGAGGAGGAGGAGGAGGAGGAGGAGGAGGAGGAGGAAATGGTCGGCTGTAAATGCCGAGGAAATCGATGTCCATTGGTTTGCTATCGCAACATATAAACATATCGCTTCACAACGACGAAAGGCGTTGTTGCTGCTGCTGCTGATGATGATGATGCAAAAGCTGCGAACAATGATCGATTTCTTCCTTCGCGCTGCATGTGTTTACCATACAGTCACGTATTTCGTTGGGCGGCCCTTTGTAACCATTCTTACGAAGCATGAGGAAAGTTCTTTAAAATGTATCTCAACACAATATGCTCTATAATTTTTAATTTCAGCGTTTCTCTTTAGGCCTGCAACTACGAGTGCTAGGCCTAGGCCTACCTCTTATCCTGCCAGCCGTTTTCCCGCGCTTCTTGAATCCAATCGCTTGTTTTCTTTATACTATTTATTGTTTGTATTCAGGATTAGCGTACTCGAGAGGGAGAGGGCACGGAGACCGAGCCGCCATTTGGACTGGGATCAGTCGTGAGTTTTGTGCAAAACCGATGATAATCTATTTACGAAGTGTGATTGTGGACAGAATCGGTATAGGCCTAGGCCTACAGTGGCGGCGTCAGGTTGTTACCTGAGGCTTGCCTTCTGGCAGGGCCAGAAATATCTTACCAGGGCCCAGTACCGTAGCCAGAATGCCAGAATAAAAGGGCACATCGACGTTTCCCACACAAAAGTTGGACAAGCAAAAAAGCTCATAAGTTCTTTTGTGCCATGCGCTAACTTCAAATCATGGACAACTAGAAACCTGGAAACTTCGGATGTAAGCCATCTAATCCTGGGCTCTTGTCTGTCGTCACAAAAGTTTGATCCTCTTGCCCCCTAATTGCGTGACGTCATTTATGGACAGTCCTTAACTCTCTCAGCCCTATTGGCCTTGGGCGTCCGTTCCATAAACCCTGGCCTCCTGGGGGAAATTATAGGGATGCTTGTCGCATTTCTTACATTGTTCTGAAGCATCTGCCCATCTGTCACACAATTCAGCAACGAACAATGGTTTGCTGTTTTAGCAGAAGAGCATTGGACAACTCTGGAATTTTAGAGTGTCCAATAGCATCGACCCTATCGCCGCCTCCCTGGCGTTATCCCTTCAGGGCAAAATGGGTTTATGGGCAATTATTCGACACCTGCTATTAGTATCATGTTAACGTTACTTGTTTGCTGGTATGCCTTCACGACAGTGGCGTAGCCACGGGGAGGGGGGTTAGGACGGTTAGGTTTGGACGGCGCGAAAAAATATGTTATGTACGTATTCCCAGGCAATCTTTATTTTTTGAGGCGATTTTGGCGATTTGGGGGTGAAAACCCCTCCTTGGCGGTTATCGACGAACTTTTTTTCAAAACCTCCCTTCCGGAAATCCTGGCTACGCCACTGCTTCACGACAATTCAATCACTTCAGATGCTGAAAGGGGCATTTCAAATATGCATGTATACAATAAGCCACCTGAAATAAGAAATACAAAAAGTTATTTGAATCCATTGTAAGTTTAGACACCTGACGAAATCAAATATGTCTGTATACAATAAGCTACAAGAAATAAGATTGTTCCGTCAGGGGGAGGTGTACTTCCACATTTCCGGCTCAAATGTCTTGACGTACAAAAACAGGTCGTCGTCTCAAACGCTTTAGTCTGCTGTCTGGCGCTTTTTCCTCGATCTAGTACTATCCCCTACCCTCAGGGACGTCATTGGCGTGGGGGCGGGAGGCTGGGGCCTCGCAATCTCGCAGCCGGTCCCGAACAGAATGGGGGAGGTGTGCGTGTGTATATATATATATAATTATATATATATATATATATATATATATATATATTAAAAGATCAAGCTTTAAGAGCAGTTTGTCATGTGGTATGGTGGTTTACGAGGGCTATGGTCTATGCTCTCTGCAGTACAGCTGTAGTATACTGTATATATATATATATATATATATATATATATATATATATTTCATAAAATAATATTTTCTCATCAAACACTTTAGCAAGATTAACAGACACTGTTTTCACTTAACACTGCAAAAACTGTCATTGACTTCAGATACTAAATAAATAGAATTCTTACTTCAAACAAATCTAGTCGGTCGTCTTTAAAGTCAATTAGTAATTGAGTCAGTGTTCACGTTGCCACAATTATACACATTTCAAACAAAAGCAAAAATAACAAGTACTTTAAGTAATAAGAGGACGAGAGAAGGGCGGGGACGGGGTGGGGTGGGGGTGGGGGTTGCGGGGAGGAACCTAGAAAGGTCGAATGGTTCCGTGAAGTCCTCTTAGGATCCAGCGTAACGCCGAACTCCGCTGCAGTGTTTAATCTAGACTCCTGGACTCCAGGGAAAACTAAAAAGCCGGGGGACTGACAAAGCCGGGGGAATTCTGTTAGGGGTTGCTGTTAGTTGATGTAGTATATCAAAATTTCCGGTGGGAATTTGAAATTTCCAGGGGTGAAGGGCGTGAAGGGCAATTTTCCCCTCCGGAAACGGCCTAGATTAAGCCCTGTTCCGCTGTGCCTGAGATCCAGCTCAAGGACCGTCTGCCGACGGTCGCCGTCACTGTGGTGTAGACGGGACAGCTGATCAGTTCACCGGCGTTCTTGCTGGCGTCCTGTAGAAGAGGCTTCTCGTTCCGAGGCCAACAGGTCACGCGAACAACCGGTAGCATCGGATTGGTTGTCCGCGGGGGGAGGGGGGACATCAACGAGTTCCCCGGTCACTTTGTCGTAGAGACATCCCCACAGAAGGTGTCCCGTCGCTTCCTGGCCCGTCACTTCCTGGACCGTCACTTCCTGGACCGTCGCTTACTGGACCGTTCCTCTAAGTAAGTAAGTAAAGTAAAATCTCGTGGATTTCTATAGCGCCTTGGAAAACAGCACAACAGTAGCTGCTTATTCTTAGGCGCTCAGCCTCTCTTAAAATAGCTATAGGAAAGGTGTGGGATCAGCCAGGCAATGGTCAATATCCGAAGGGCAGTGAGGCTAGGTTGTTACAGCTATGGCGGAAATGATTTCAGAAACAGGAAGGATTTAAGCTTAGACCTGAAGACTTGAGGAGATAGTGCGGGAATTATAGGAAATGAGGAATCAGATTTTATTGTTTTAAAGTGTCCAAGTGTGCGAAGGAAGCTGGGATCGAGTTCCAGAGTTCAGGTGCAGCATATGAGAAGGCACGGTTGCAAATTTTCAGGGATGACTGATTTAGCGGGCGTGACAGAGTGAGATGAGATGACGAACGTGTGGGTCGAGGAGGCTGAGGGGTTAATAGTGATCTAAGGTAGACAGGTTTTGATGACTGAAGTGAGCTATGTGTAAGTGTTATTATCTTATATTGGATACGTTCTGTTATTTTAAGCCAATGTAATGATTTTAGTATGGGTGAAATATGGGAGAATTTAGGTGACTTAGTAACAGCACGAGCAAGTGCATTTTGTATTGATTGCAATTTGTTGATGGAGGCTTTGGGAAGGTTATAGTAGAGGAGTTACAGTAATCTAATTTGGAGTGGACTATAGAGGTGGCGATTGTGGACGCAGTCTTAATATCAAGACAAGGACGTAGGCGACGAAGGTCACGAATATGAATAAAGCAGGCTTTTGAAAGTTGGGAGATTTGTGATTCGAAGTTTAGAAAGAGTCAAATTTGAATCCGAGATTTCTAGCAGTTGGAACAGGGATTATTGTGGTGTCAGGAGCCAAAACTAGTTTAGGATTGTCAATTTTTTGAGTTGTTGGGGTAGTCCGATTAAAAGAAACTCTGTCTTAGATGGGTTGAGAGCGAGGAGATTAGATGACATCCATGCAGAGATTGACGAGAATGCAGATTCAAGCTCAATAATAGAAGCATTGAATGAAAGAGGTGAGAAGGAAAGGAATAGCTGAGTGTCATCGGCATAGAGTTGGTGGTTTAATTTGAGGGAATTAATTAGAGATGAAAGTGGTGTGGTGTAAAGGCTGAACAGTACAGGCCCGAGAACAGATCCTTGAGGCACTCCATAATCTATAATATGAGAAGGAGAAATTTGGCCAAGACAATGTCCTATCTGTTATGTGTATGTAAACAAACAAATCGTTGTGATCTGCAATAATACTTAGAATTACTTATTTAGAATATATAATATAGAAAATCAAGATATTTTACTTACTTCCTTACAATGGTTTGAGTAAGCAGTGGACCAGTGACGCAGACTAGAACTATTCAAATTTTGAATCGTTGGATTACGCATGGAGTTATTATTAGAAATGACGTAATGCCGTCTCCTCTAATAATAACTCCATGGGATTACGGTTGCGGTTATTTTTTACCACCTACACTGGGCGGAGGGGTCAAAAACTGCCCAAAAATTGTTGACACAATGGACAGCCCCCAACCTACCTACCTATCTACCTATTTACTTCCACTTAGGCTACAATGACGGTCCAGGAAGTGACAGGGAACCCCCACAGATATATTCCGAAGACAAAAACATACCCTCAGACGGTGGGTCGCGGATCTGCAACAGAATCATTCTTATCAGTTCCCATAATAAGCCACAGAGACTATGCACTGGACACTGTGTTTATTCTAGCCACCTTGACATTGGGGGGATTTTGAAATGTTTGGGGGGACAATGTCTGAGTCTCCACACTTTTTTTGGGGGGATTTCCATACCCAGCCAACATTAAAAATTTTGGGAATTTTAAAACTGGGGAGGAATTCCCCCCAGAGAATGCCTAGAATAAACACTGACTGAACACGATCTACAATATGCGCTAGACAAACATACAATTTAAAAATTGCGTTTCCACACAGGATTAGGCTACATAGCCTCCAAAACCACTTTAAATCACATTATTATTATTATTATTATTATTATTATTATTATTATTATTATTATTATTATTATTATTATTATTATTATTATTATTATTATTATTATTATTATTATTATTATTATTATTATTATTATTATTATTATTATTAATTATTATTATTATTATTATCAGCAACAATACTGCGTAGAACTTCGATATAATGGGCTTTCTGGGTTTTTTAAAAAACGCAATCTGGGTTTTTTCAAAAGTTCACTGGCATCACTGCCAAAGAGGCATCGACCGTTGAGAAGAGCGGGATTTAGACAAAGGCTGTGCCTGGCTGTGCTGAGAAAAGCGGGATTTGGTTTCATTTGGACAAAGGCTGTGCTTGAGAAGAGCGGCATCGGAACAAAAGCTGGGTAAGTTGTACAATGCGATCTAAGTTTTATTGGTTTAATTTAATGTGATAAACTGATAATGCGAGCGCTGGAGTAGAAGTTGACGACACATACAGTGTAGTTTAAACGAGGTTTAGGTATAAACGAGAAATCTACTCGAAGCCGCCACTGACGTAAGATTAAGAGTTATTTGCGATTAAAATGCAAATTACTGTTTTAATTACGAGAATTTTTGGCGTAAATCCCTGATGATTTGATAGCGGGTAACATAATCGCCAGGTATATTCGTCCAATAATGTATGAATTACTGGAGGAAATCTTCGAAACCGAAATTTTCTTAGTCTACCTCTTTTTCATGATCCTGGCATTGTGTCTTGCATTATTTCTTTCTCGAGACATTCCTGTTTTGTTCGCACAATATGTCCCTAGCATTTCAACTTTCTTACTGTTTCCAGTAGGGTTCTTTGAACCCGGCTTTATCCATTGCCCATTCGGTGGTTGCATAAAATCGCGCTAAATTTTAACGCGTTAATTGGGCATGCGTTAGCAGTGATTAATCAACAGTTCGAGTCTTTCCTATAGCTATTTTAAGAGAGGCTGAGCGCCTAAGAATAAGCAGCTACTGTTGTGCTGCTTTCCAAGGCGCTATAGAAATCCACGAGATTTTACTTACTTACTTACTTACTTACAGATTTTGTATTATTTATTAACAGAATGTTGATTGGTTGTGGTTCACAAATGGCTATTAATATTTAATTTATATTTTTATTAGGTCCGTTCGCAGGAGCAACAGAAAAGCCTTGCAAGAATTGGCAGCATTATAGCATATCTACAAGTCTTTATCTATGTGAATCAGGTAGATTTGGTGAGTGACTAGAATAATAATAAATAATAGATATTAATATTTATATTAATAATGATATTTCTAAATAGTAATAATTGTACTATTACAAATAATAAGTTTTGAAGAAATCAGATATTAAACAACATGTGAATGACACTATAATTTGTATTAAGTATGGGGTTAGAAATATTCCCCTCATATTATTTAACTATATTTAATATTAATTTTTACAATAGAATGGAACTGAAGAATTGTTGTGACCCAAATAGCAGCCTTAGTTTAAATATAAAGATATCTGCTGATTTGCCACAATTTGCTGTACATTGTCAAACATTTTGAATACTGTTTTTTTGTTTAGGCGAGAAATGAATCTTTGTCAGTCTCTTGAGGTGTTGAAATTACTGAAGCTCAGTTTTCAAGCGAAATATTGTGCAAGAACGCATCATTTCAGTCTTTCAGTGTGCAAATTATCCCATCTTTTCTTGATGTATTGGAATAGAATTAATGCAGACAGGGTAAGAAAACAATTTCTCTTTGTGAAAAATGTTGGAGGAAAGTGACTGGACATAAATTATAATCTTAAAACAAGTGTGTAATTCTAAATTATTGGCACAATAATTTCCGTTGGTGTTAAAGCTTCCAGCTTTTAAACCCAAAAGTGGTAGGGCAAAGGCTCCATACTTTTACGAAAAATGCAAGGTCATCGTTGTCAAACAACCCTCGTGCAGATCTGCGTGACGGATATGCAGTCCTCACTGATTTGTTGGTCGGGTGAGATTGTATTTCTGCTGTCCAGATTTGCATGTGGCTTAGTCCAACGGTTCGGACAGACAGGAATGTATTTCCATTGCACAGAGGCTCGCGCAACTCACGTTGAGCGGGATTGCATCTCTGGATTTGCAGTCCATCCGTTCGTTTCCCTGGACAAGATTGTATTTCTGTACAGCGGATTTGCATTCTGCTCGTTCGGCGAGTTGGGCAGGATTGTATATCCATCACGCAGATCTGCACGAGGGCCATTTGACAATGCTGACCGTGCATTTTTCGTAAAAGTATGGTGACTGCCCTACTACTTTTGGGCTAAAAAGCTGGATGCTTTAACACACCAACGGAAATTATTGTGCCAATAATTTAGAATCACACACATGCTTTAAGAATACAATTTATGTTCAGTCACTTTCCTTTCCTCTAGTCACGTCTTTGATATTGGACTAATTTTATATTGATTTACAAAACTTTGTACTCTTAAACCATTTTTATACGCTGGCTGCACTAGTTCCATTTCTTTAAGAAAAATGTGCTCCAAAGTTTTAAGGAAAATGCAATGTCAGCATTTTCAAATGGCCCTCGTGCAGATCTGCGTGACGGATATGCAGTCCTCACCGATTTGTTGGTCGGGTGAGATTGTATTTCTGCTGTCCAGATTTGCATGTGGCTTAGTCAACGGTTCGGACAGACAGGAATGTATTTCCATTGCACAGAGGCTCGCGCAACTCACGTTGAGCGGGATTGCATCTCTGGATTTGCAGTCCATCCGTTCGTTTCCCTGGACAAGATTGTATTTCTGTACAGCGGATTTGCATTCTGCTCGTTCGGCGAGTTGGGCAGGATTGTATATCCATCACGCAGATCTGCACGAGGCTCATTTGAAAATGCTGGTCTTGCATTTTCTTAAACCTTTGGTGCACATTTTAAAAAAGAAATAGAGCAAGTGCAGCCAGCCTAAAAATGGCTTAAGAGTACAGAGTTTTGTAAATAAATTTTTAATTAATCCAATATTAAGGATGTTAATTGAATAAATCAATAAATTCATTCAGATAAATATTTGAAATAGTTGTATGGAAATGCTCATTTACATAATAAATTCTACTTTGAGTGAGTAGGTGTTGTATCTGCAATATGTCAATATAAATTTGAAAGTCTCTTGCAATCTGCCGACATATGGAAAGACAGCACGAGGAGACATCACTGGTCTCAGAAGACTTGAAGAAGACATCACAGAAGAAAAAGAAAAACAGAAAAAGCTGTGGAAGACATCACAGTCTCTCAGCTACCAGGTAGAATGGGCCTCAAACCTCTGAAATACTGATCAGGCCTCTCGCACTGCATCAAAGTTGATCGCTGTTGCATCAAATGACTTGAAATTGATTGTTGATGGGGTCTGTTGCCAGGTAGATTGTCTACCAAATCTATTTTTGCTAACGAAAGGTTGGATGATTGGTTTTCCATACATTTTGCAGGTAAGTTTTGCAATAAATGGTCTTGGCTGCATTATAAAATTATTAGTTTTTATCACGATTTTATGTGAGTTAAATCACACCTCATAATTTAGCTTCAGCTGCCAAGGTGAGTTCAGTGAGTAATGAGTACTTGTGTTTGCAGAGACAGTTTGTGCAGGGACATATTTATTTCAAAATTATTAATTTGAATCATTTTATCAATTGGTTGAAACAAATTTTCTAATTTAGCAACCTGTCTTCTAAGAAAGTACCCCAAGGTCTAGTCTTTATAAATGTGAAAGGAGCAATGCTGTCAGTGATCAATAGGAGCAGGGTGCAATTTGTGACCTGGAACAGTAGGGGGAACATGGGGAATGCATGGTTTAATGCAGATTACTTTGCTCTAATTTTCAATATTGTATAGATTGTCACCATTTATTTATAGCACAACTGAAAGTTGCAACAATTGAAAATCTGCAACTAAATTCATGCATCTACACTGCTAATTAAAATGAAATTGGTTGAAAGATGTTTTGAGGTAATTCTACATAATTTTGCTGTATTTGGCCACGTAACTCGCCTCTTAAGAGGATGTGCCGGCCTCCGAAAACTACGGCATCAGGTTGATCTGGACGTCACCCTGATTCCTCCTGGAAGCATTCTCTGAGGCGCTCTAGAAAAGGATGGATTGACCAGCTCCGACAGGACAACATCCCTCCCAGCTCCCTCTGGCAAAGTGCCAGAGGACATAGTACTGATACTGAGGCAACACAACAGCCCACTTGCTGGCTACGCGAACTGACTACATAATTTTGATATGCTGATTTCAGATCTTCACTCAGAATTTCTCTATCATGTCAATTTTTTAAAAATAGAAATTGCAAATAAAATTTTTGTACACTGTAGTTACAATGGGAAAATTTGCCAGCCTGAGTAACAATAATTGAAAAAAGGACCTGTCCATTAATTATGTCAGCAATTTTTGACCCCCTCCCCCATTGTCAACAACTAAACTTTCACTTAACCCACCCCATAATTACGTCAAAAACTTTTGACCCCCCTCCAGATCATTGACAGTTCACAATAACAAGGTTAGAATTTTTGTGGTGATGACCATTTTTTGCTCGAGTGTCAAATCTGGTGGTGACCTTTTTGCCATGCTTTTTCCCATTGTAATAAGTACAGTAGTATTCCATGAAATTTCAATTCCTGATTATTTGTAAAAAGTGAAATTGTTGACGTCAACTTCTCGACCCCTCTGTCAACAACTGTCGAACTTTTCAAACCCCTCCCCTAAATTGACGTAATTAATGGACAGCCCCAAGTGGGTAAACAGCATTTAACTAAATCAAGTATAGACTACATGTAATTTATAGTGTTAACTATGCTCAAATAGTTTGCTGAGACATTAAAAAAGGCTCTAGCAACTTTGACAGTCGGCATAATCCTGGTAAGAAGCTGCGCTTTCTGGTGTGTACCCTAGCTGTCGTGTCTTCAAACGCCGGCAGTAATCGGCCATCACATGAGTGTCCCATCTGGCCTAGTAGAGTGCCTCCATAGACCGCATCCAGCGACATCCTGGGGGGTTCGCTCTCCCTGTTCGTCATTCCAGGGCAGACGCGTCGGGGCGAATTTTTAGCAGAGGGTGCATGTTTCAGAAGCGGAGCTTTAAAATAATTAAAAACTCTGAGAAGCAAAAATGTTATCGCAACTCGTTTACAGTACAGTATCTTTTCAAAACCATGACAAGTAGTAAAAGGTCATCATCATAGTTTCTTTCTGACTGTAAATGCCGGTCCAAGGAATATGATGCTGAAAGCCTTATCGACGAAAGGTATGCGACGAAAGGTATGCGACCGCATCTACAGGCATTTGGGCAGAGCCGAACTATATCCCCAGGCCACCGCGCTCGATATGCTCCGCCCACTAGGCGGGGGGGGGGATCCCGTCTATTCAATCCAATATAAATAGCAGTGATTTGAAGGTTATTTTAGCAAAAATGATGATAAAACACATATACAGGAACTGACATGCAAGCAAACTCAAGGACAGTGGAGACATTCATGTAGACAGAATGAGACACACCGATTGAGAGGAAAGCCATTAGCGATGCATCTTAAAACTAGTTTTCAAAATTTGCTCATTTGCACAAGTTATCTTTTTTATGTCTGACTGTATATCTGTCTGTCTATCCTCAGTGGCGTAGCAATATGCTCGGAGGCCAGAGACGTAGCTAGGATATCCGGCGCTCGGGGGCAAAGTGTACCGTCGGCGCCCCCTCAACACTGCTGACAAGCAAAAAAAGTTCGTCACATCGTTCCCGGCGCTCCTCAGAACTTACGCCCCTCTTCAAATAGTGCTGACAAGCAAAAATAGGTCGTCGCACGTGTTTCTTCTTATTTGTTATGCATTTCACTTACCCAAATACCCAATTTTGGCGCCCCCACCTCGGCGCCCGGGGGGCATATGCCTCCTGCCCCCTAGCTACGTCCCTGTCGGCAGGGGGTTATCGTTTTCCCCTTTTCAAATACCTCACAAACAAAATAAAGGTAATCCTTGTATTTTTCCTGTCCGGATACAAAAAAGCCCGTCGTCAAATTTTTGGGGACAATTTCACCCCAAGCCAAAAGAAAAATTTCTTTTTGGGGGATTCCCATAGAGAAGGCCTAGAATAAACACTGACTTTAGCGATCTCTCTCTCTCTCTCTCTCTCTCTCTCTCTCTCTCTCTCTCTCTTGCTCTCCCTTTCATGCTGTCTCCTGTCTATCGGTCTGTCTTTCTATTTGTACTCTCATTCAATTGCTTTCCTCTCAATCTGCGTGTCTCTCATTCTGTCTACATGAGTGGTTCCACTGTCTTTGAGTTTGCTTGCATGTCAGTTCCTGTATATATGTGTTTTATCATCATTTAAGTATAATTTTTGCTAAAATAACTTTTAAGTCACTGCTATTTACATTGAACTGATTCACTGAATAGACGGGATACACCGCGCTCGCCCACTAGGCGGGGGGCCTAGTGGGCGAGCGCGGTGGCCTGGGGTAGAGGAGGCTATGATTTGGGTCGGCTGAGACCGTCAATTTAATTGCTTCTGTGACAAGACGACACAAAAGCGGTAATTTGCTTCATTGTTCTCTAGCGAGTGTGGTATGGTATGCAAGTGGGAGGTCTGTCCCCTATTGGATGGCGTGCCTTTATTATTGACACATCCAATTGTCCAATGATTGCTTGTTGTCCTTCAGCGAACAATGAATGGTCTATGTCCTCCAGAAGCAATGGATAACTCAAAAACGGATTCTCGGGTTTATGGAACACTAACGAAAGCCGGTTTTGCGGCTTTACGGGTCCACAGGGTTAAAACAAGAAAACACAATGAAAGAGTTTTATTCAATCCAGTGAAAATGGAACAAACTTTTCAGATATCAGCAGAAAGAAACTGCCCATCAGAGGAGGAAAAGTGTATTCATGCATTTAGGCAGCCTCATCTCAGTGGACAAAAATGATACAAATTTAAACACAAATTATTACAGACGTAGAAAACGTTTGATAAGTGGAGACAACAAGGAGCTGGTAATTTATAGTTAGCAAAAAATCACCGTTATCTATAAAAACAAACACATCAAAGCAAAACAATCTTTGAAGACTTTAAGAATGAATCATCACAATTCTAATTAAACAAAGAATTTGAAAACAAATTAACAGAGGAAATTTAGCTATATTCTGAATGCTGAGATAATAATGTGTCTCTTGTTTACTCTCAAAGTACCGGGTAATCAAGCTTATTACAGACAATATTGAATCACTTTAATATTTTCATCTTTCTTATTCTCCACAAATATAATGAAAATGAATGGCAAATAAATTTTAATTCACAAATTCATAAAAATCCATTGTTAGTTGAATCAATGAATGTAATTCATTTGATTTAAATATTTGAATCCAAAGAAAAATAAATGTTACGAAACAAATAAGAATTGTCAACAACATGTTAGAGTAGATTTTATGAAAGTCAATTCAATAGCTTTAGAACAAGGACATGAAGATAAGAACAATGGGACAAAAATAAATAGCAAAACTGGTAACGTGGAATGACATACAGGGGCCATCACAATCTCAATATAAATTAATAGAAATCATGATTACACATCTTCAACTTGGTAACATCCTGAAAATACCCTGCATACTTCAAGATCTTGAAAATGCGTAATATTCAAGAATTTATGCACAGCTCTCATAATATAAATATGCTGACTAGATTCTAATTATGTTCCATGAAATATTTTGTATTTCATACAAATTACCTGTAATAATGATAGATAATATTCTAAATATTGCTACAAGTGTAAATAAACTATCCCATTTAAAAGCACCAATTGACATCTGGTATATTCATTTATTAAATCCATTATAGAAAATGAGTATTTTAAGAAATGATTAGCAAACTAACTTTCCAATAGTTACAAACTTAAAAACTACAATAAGATCTAAAGAACTGGATTACTTTCTAAATATTGCTACAAATCGTAAATAAACTTTTTTAAAAGCTGTTCATGACGTTTCGAATAACGTCTCCAAAAAACTTGCTGACCCCTTCTTCTGCTTTAATCTCCTCTGGAATCATCGCCCAAATGTTCCAATTTTCAGTAAAATTTTTTAAAAGAATTTCATGCCTTTCCCTTATAATGCATTCCTGTTTCATTACATCATTATTAACTAGATGACACATTTGAGACCAATATCCTGTATTTCTTAGCAATCCCTTCTAGTAAAGATTAATTGCAACACACACACACACTGAATCGATACGGACTACTAAACTACCACAAATGCTCTACAAAAATGTCAGGGGAGGATTACAATATCAATGATTTCAAGTTTCAAGGAAAAGGATTACATTCCAGACTCCACAACTTCCTGTTCTCTTTGCGGGGTTTCATATGGAGCAGGGAGCTTTTCACGCATTGGCTCAACGCCCCAGATCTCCCGAGCATACTGGGTTATGGTTCTATCAGAGGAGAATTTTCCAGAAGAAGCAATATTAATCAGCGACATTTTCATCCATGCATCCTGATTCTGAAATTCCAAAAAAATTTTCTTCAGAGAGAAAAAGACACAGTATTGAATTTCATGTTCCAAAGCTCATTTAAAACAAGCAAAACTATGAAATAATAGTGAAAGTGGACATAAAAATACAAATTTAGAAATATACAGTAAATTTCAAGATGTGAAGTTAAGCAATGGAAAAAAATACATAAAAATATCTGCTTATAATGGCAAGAACTCACGAGTCACAACTGCAATTATTGTTATATAGAGCCTTGATATTACCGGTAACTGGCCATCAGCCTGAAGCATTACACAGACCATATTAATTTCCACTTTGTGCCAGTGGACAAATGAATGCCCAGAAATTGGACCCAGCTAGGTAGATGGTGGGTAGAGCTGATGCTCTCTACCAACTGAGCCAGCAAGGCATTATGATGTACCAAACATGTCCAGAAACACTGCCCTGAATTACAGCAAATTTTATCTGTAAATACTCAACAGTTCCCAGGAATAAAATAGTAGTTATGGAAAACCTATAGAGAACAAATGACACTTACGGCATATGTTCTACTGACTTTTTCTTGAGTAGCAATGTAAGATTCATAGTCAGCAAACAACATGTACCTATCAAGCAATCACAAATCAGGGTTAGGGACTTAGGTAAACAAATCCACAACATTGTCAACATTCAAGACCAACATCATCAGTGTCAACAAAACAAGACACATATCAGCATAAAGAAGTTTTGAAGCATAAAGCAAGAGCTTAACCACAATAAGAAGACTAAAAGCTGAAGTTCAACCTGTAACAGCTGTATTGGGAGGAAATTGGGAAAAATAGAGCCATAAAACAATTTCACTGCCACTAGGGATCAATAAATGCCAACAATGATTCCACACCTGCTGATTATATCAGCTTGCTGCATTTTTCTGTCTTGAAAGTAATGCTTCATAAACTTGTCTGACACTAATGACATTGATTATTGTATCTGGGTTGATCTTGGTTTACTATTTAACATGTCTACATTTTAGATAGCAATATAGAACAGTGATATAAAAGACAAATAACAATCACTGTCAATTCCAGAAATATACAAAAGCTTACATAACATTTCATAAACTGTAAAGACTAACTTGTCGTGATTCAGAAGTGAGTTAGCCAGGTCACGGAAGAGACTCGGATCTTCTGGAGAAAAGAAGCCACTTGCTATTTCATCAATGCACTGCTTTAGTTCTGCATTCTTCTCATAGAATTCGCGTGCATTGTATCTTAATTTATGACAGAACAAAATAATCAAATGAAATCAAATAAATATGCCAGCAGTGCATCTAGAATATATACAGCAAAGTGTTTGAGACATACTGGCCAATTGAAGAAACTTAAATTACACTTTCAATTGATATCAAAATTTAGAAAATTAATGCAAAGTACTGGGATATATACATACATACATTATATATATATATATATATATATATATATATATATATATAAAAACTTAATAAGATGAGACACTAACTGAATTACTTGCACTGAAGGATAATGGATCACAATGAAATCAAAGGCTTATATGTGACTTGAAACAATGTATAATGTAAGTGAACTAAATGTCATTGTCAGTGCATTAGTTACCAGTGATTAACAAACAGGTCACACATCAATGCAGCATTCTCTCTTGCAAAATGAAAGGAATCACTTGATAGACTCTGCCAAACCACTAGAAGTCGCACATTGATTGTTAAAAATGAGTACCGGTAATGCTTACCTATGCTAAGACATGGCATCATTTTTTAAAGTCACGCAATTTATGAAGTAAAAATCTAAACTTCATATGCATTATTCAAATATAGACCAAAGAATCTGAAACTTCACAACACAGTTCTGTTATCTGTTATTGAGACACTCTCAAGGCAAGTGTAAATTGATGGATTTAAAATCGACATAACTTGTAGCGAGATCTCCAAGACACAACAAGATTAAATTAGACTCTTGAAGAAAGCAACACTTCTTCAAAGATTTAGTCTAAGAGTGAATCTTCATGAAACAAACCCCTTTCTTTCAAGTGCTTGCACTTCATCAACTGTCATTCCAAAGATGAAGATATTGTCTCTTCCCATCTCTTCCATCATTTCCACATTAGCCCCATCAAGAGTTCCAATGGTCAGTGCTCCATTCATCTGACAGATGAAAAGTTTAAATGATACAAAAATGTAAACAATTCACAGTGTGAAATATTCCTTAAAGGTCAGTTGCAGAACAGTCTAAACCCGGGGGTCTCCAAAGTTTTTCAGCCACGGGCCACATTGCTGCCTGCTGACAGCTCTGTGGGCCACATGCACAAGAAATGAAATTAAATGTAGTCAACAAATACACCATACAGCAAATGAATAACAGGCAAGAACAGTCTCTATATTGCTGAATTATGATGCAGCGTATAATGCAGACTGCAGAATTATTATTATTATTGTTGTTGTTATTATTATTATTATTATTATTATTATTATTTCATGACATTTTCTTAAGCGCAGTAAACATGGCTATCAAGCAAAGTCAAGAGTGCTTTTGAAAAACGAGCTGTTAAACAAATGCGTCTTCAACTGTTTCCGGAACCGATCAGGGAGTGTCTCAGTTGTCACTGTCTTCGGGAGAAAATTCCACAAAGCAGGATTCCCGTGCTGGAGAGATCTGTCACCAAAACTCGTTGTCTTGAGAGGAGGAGGGATGACCAGGTGATTACGCTGACCCGACCGAAGTAGAGAACGGCGTTTGATCACCATGGTTCTTGCGATCAGCTTGGTTAGGTATGTCGGGCAGCGAGGGTCGTTTAGAACGTGGAACATAAGCCAATGCTGTTCTGGGATCCATAACCGATGCAGTCAGTCCCTCAGGAGTGGAGTGATGTGTGCTCAGTTGCAATCTATATTTATTTTAACTACTGTGAGATAAATGAAGCTGATGCATTTCTGATAAAATTACATCAAACTGTGGTTCTAAATGTGTAGTCTCTATAATAAGCAAGGATTTTTAATTTTAATAGCTAATGTTGATCTGCAGAGATAAAATATTTAGTTTAAAAACAGAAAATAAATTCACTGAGTCCTTTTTTTAAATGAATAAACTGAGCATATGGAAGACATTGATAGAATTCTATCAAATTTTCTTCCTTAAATTTGTCCTTCATTGAGTCTATGAGATAAGGTACATATATGGTAAAGAGTAAGATAGCTGGAAGCTGAAGCAACTTATAATTAAAGTCTATGTCTCTATGACAAAGATGGTGTAAAAAGAGATTCCTATAATAGATTTGAGCACGTTCCTCATTTCTTACTGTGGGCTAGATACAGCCTGCCAAGGCCTTTAATCTGGCCCGTGGCCGTACTTTGGAGACCCCTGGTCTAAACAAACAGATAATGTCCTGTCCTTTCGACTTTTGTTTATTCCATAACTGAAAACTGAATCACCTGAAACTTCATGTTTCCAGTTCCAGATGCTTCCGTTCCAGCGGTTGAGATCTGCTCACTTAGATCGGCTGCTGGGATGATCTTCTCGGCCAGAGTCACACGATAGTTCTCAAGAAAAACGCATTTGAGTCGTTTGCCAATGATCGGGTCATTGTTGATTGTGCGTCCAACATTGTTGAACAATTTAATGATCAGCTTAGCTGTATGGTATCCAGGAGCTGCCTGGAAATGCAAAATAGCAGTCAACACATCAAAGCTAAAGAGAGAAAGAAACCATCATCACAAATCAAATCAAAATCATCACTGATAAGTAAAATTACTTCATTTCTTGTAAACACCTAACTTAGGAATTAACAGTAACTGAAGTCATCTGCACAACAGCCAATAGTTGCCTCATTTAGAATTTATATTTTTAATCCTTTCCACTCGTTAATAAGCTGAACGAGGTAACTACTGAACAACAGTTGAATAAAAAGTAACCAAAGAGAAGCCAAAAAGAATTGTCATTACATAATACAGTGTAATTAAATGACAGAACTTGTGGAAAAGCAAACCAGATGAATATCACTGAAAGCCAAGAACAACACAAATCAAGAGGTTAAAAATTATTAATATACATCACACACTCACATTGTAAAAACCAAGGCAATAGTTATCTCACAGCAAAAGTAATCATTCTTGAATTTAAGTCAACCAAATTTTATTGTCTTCTCTAAAAAATGGTGAAATATGTCAAAACTAATTAGTCTAAACCAGTGAGTGAAGAAACTGAAATTCATCGTCATAGCAACAGCATCACCTTTCCTCCGATCATTATCGTTCGAGGAACGAACTGCATGTTTGGGCTCTTTTTCAACCGATTGTACATTGTGATGACATGGAGAATATTAAGCAGCTGTCTCTTGTATTCGTGGATTCTCTTCACTTGCATGTCAAACAGTGATGTTGGATCAACTGAAACTTTGTATTCCTTCTCAATATAAGCAGCCAGCTTCATCTTATTTTCCTAATAAATTGCAGAAAAAATTCAAATTATCAGCAACCAGAATATGCCAATAACAGTTTAAGATAAACCTGCACTTAATTAAAACACTAAAATATTCTCAACACAATCAAGGACCTTAAAACTGTCATACAGCACAAAAACAATTAAAAAGCTTAATCTAATGAGAGAATATTAATAAAGCTCAGCACTTTTTTCTAGAAAAAAAGGCGCCCAAACTTATCCTTATTGGTCATATTGTGAAGTTTTCACCTTTATTATCCCCTGGTGATATAGGATGGCCTTGATAATCCAAGGAGGAAGACAAATTTCTTGGGACTCCAATTTATAGCAAACGGGGAGTTATCAAGAATCTTTTCATCACTATGGGAGTAGCGTCCTTGACATTACTAGGTCCCTGACCCGGTATATGGACAGCCCTGCCTGAGAACTTATGGCACAAATAAATGGTTTTCTTTGATAGCTAGAGTAGAATGACTGATTGATAACACTGAGTAATACAAATTAATGTTTCCTTATTAACGACAATTCAGAACTTAAAGACAGATAATCAAATCTATAATGCCTGGAAACTCATCAGATGGAGGCAAGATCCATTCGTGTGTAGTGGAACTACTACGCAAATTCAATTAAAGTCCGAAGCAACAACTTCATTTGGAATTACACTAACGAATGAACACGACAATCCTACATTATAGAATATATGACAATTATTAACCCTAGCTAGTAAAGAATGATGACGATAAGTTCGCGTTTTAATCACACACGAAATGATAATAACTAGCCTTTTGCTAAGAGCAAAAGTGAACGTCTTAGATAAAGAGGTTTTCAACAATGACCGAATGCAAATAAAACATCTTACAGCAACTACCATAGGCGTATTTAAAAAGGCTTAAAGGGGTATGTTGAAATTTAAGAATTAAAAAATAACTTTTATTCTATGTTCTGCAATAACATACAGTTTAAGTCTATTATTAATAATACCACCTGTAAAGTACTGACCGTAAATTTACTACAACTGAGTTAAGTTCAATCGTCGGTCTAACAGTCTTTAAGTGCAACCAAAGGGAAGGACCAAAGACCAAAGGGGTATGCTAGTGAATGAGTGAATATTAAAAAAGAGGATAGTGACCTGCTTCACTTTCATCAGTTTCAACAAAAAGCTTTTGTCATCTGCAAACTTTTCCAACTTCCTCAAGTCATCGAGTTGTGTTACCCAGCTTTCACCAATTTTCTGTAAAAGTTATAAATTAAACAATTTTAGATGAAAATTAAAGGTTTAAAATTGATTTATTAAGTAGAGAAAAAAACTAAACAAATGGAATTAAAAACTGACAGGAGGCACAGTGTGAACTTTCATCAATTTGCAACTCAATAATAATAGCTTGAAAATGACATAATGACATTCAATGAATTCAGACCTCAGCAATGACATCAGCAAGACCTGGATTGCAAAGGAGCAACCAACGACGTGGAGTTATTCCATTAGTCTTATTCTGAAACTTGTTTGGCCACAGTTCATAGAAGTCATGGAAACTAAAATGCATAAATTGTACAAAATGACATAAAAGATCAACTAATCTGCATATTGTCATAACTTCGTAAATCATAAGTTAAATTTATATTTTTGACATAACTGGACTAAAGCTTTCTTTTATAAACACTCTTTTTCTAGTTTATCAATTAACCTTTTCCTAAAGTTCAATTTAACAAACAAACAAAAGCATTGTGGTAGAGGAGATAGTCTCTATAAATCTAGAAAAAGGATAATAAGCTTACGTGCTGTTCTTGAGAATTTCTGAATGTATGGCTGCAACACCATTGATCGTGTGACTTCCCACGATGCATAAATGAGCCATGTTCACTTTCTTTTCTCCTCCTTCTTCAATCAAAGACATGTGACGCAAACGATTGACATCTCCTGGCCATTTCTTTGATATCTCCTACAGTTCACATGCCAATACAAAATCTTCCAATGAACACTATTTTTACTTTGCACATCTGTGCTTTTAAAGAAATTGAAAAGATCTGAGTATTTAATGTACATTTTGTTAATCACCAAAATCTACATCCTGGCTTCATTTCAGAAATCAAAGAAAGCACAAATTTACCACAAGAAATCTGGCATTGATTTCATAGATGATCTGAAGATGACGTGGCAACAACTTTTCAACCAAGAACACAGGCCAACGTTCAAGAGCCTCCGGTAGAACTGTATGGTTTGTATAAGCACATGTACGTGTCACCACATCCCAAGCCTAAAGAAAACAATTATCAATGAGACAAGTAAAAACAACAACCTGAATCAGATCACATTAAAACCATGAGAAATATACACAAGCAGGTTTTCACAACAAATTTAAATACTATAGCTACATTTAGTTTATTTGCCAAATACTTATATAAGCCACCTCAACTCCAGAGCTAATGAAGAGAATTTGCTCAGATGTCAACAGAGCTCCTCTCATTAATAGACTTCAAGTGACAAATGGATATCCAGATAACAAATATTACTAACAAATTGTAGCTTATGAAGTATAAAACATCAACTACAGCCAAAATCCTGCAAAATACAATAACGTCACTGCTAGGAATCATGACCTCCAATCACAATCAGCTATTCTACAGCAAACCCTGTCACACACCTCCAACAGTTCCAGAACTGTCACATTACCATAACTAGATTTGACTATGCAATTTCTTTAAAAAGGCTGATTATTCATACTTTGTCCCATGGCAGTTTTTCAAGGTCAATGAGAATCCTCATTAGTTCTGGTATAGCCAATGATGGATGTGTATCATTCAGCTGAATCGCAACCTTTCACACAAAGAATGCAAATCTGAGAAAACAGTAATTTCACAGCAAAACACAATGTAAAGTTGTACAAAAACAACAATACTACCACAGCAACAGCAGCGACAATAATGACATACAAAGGCATCATTACACTTCTGTCTATTCAAAACAAATCAGCAAGTCACTTTAACTAAAATTATAAAAGAAACCAAATACAGATGATGAAACAAGATACATTCATAATTGCTCTCTGCCAACTCATCAGTGGCAATAGCTAGCCAGAAAAACATTTCCAGGTTTTTTGTCAAATGTTCAAGATATGTTACAGCTCAACAATTAACAAGCATTATTAAGCTAATATTAGACAAGACATACTCTGTACGTACATTATGAACAACAATGTAATCAATTTACTTCTGGGGGCTATTGATTGAGCACTTAACAGACATCATTATTGCATGCTATCACATCTTATATATGACTGCATTATTCTTGATCAATGAATATATCAATGAACACTGCAATTTAGCTTTTGCTGAAGAATTGAAAGGCAGTGATGCAGGCTAAAAGGCTTCAAATTTTGATCTGTGTGATTTTTAAATGTGAATTTCTGACTCTGTGTTTGAGAAATTGTAAACTTCATTCTTAATTTTAACCTGATGTACTTTTGATCATGTTGGTTAATTTTCCATGGGTTTGAATGTATTTTTTGTGTAAAAAATAAAACTGCTAATTTAACCTTTATTACTGCTCACTCCATTGCCATTGTAAACAGTAATTTAATAGCTACTACTGACTTTTACTTTAGTTATTAATATTAATTTGCTTCACACTAACTACAGCTGGCACTATTCATCTCATGATGAGCTTGCGAGTAGCTGCATGAGCTGAACTACAACTTGATTTTCTTCAGGTCCTAACTCTTTTAAAGTGCATTAGCCTGCCATACCTTGGCAATAATATTATAGTACTGTCAAATCCAGTCTTAAAACATATAACTTCCAATCCACTTTTTCATAGTATCTCTTGATGTTTTCGGCTCTGACTTATTTCTGAAATTGACCATCACTTGGTTGACCACTGTACTTGAGCTATTGGCATTTCAACATTAGATTATGTGTTCCAGAATAAGTAGCTACTAAGGTGCTACTTCCAAAGTGCCATATAAATTAAGAAAACTTTACTTATATATTAACTTAATAAAAAATGTAATTGATTTTGAATGTTAGACATCAAAAATTACAGTAGAATCAGATCTGATATTGATACAAAATTTATTTTACTTTTGATGGAAAATCCGAAAAATCTGTTCGGACAGCCACACGAGAGCCGAACTTTGAAGACTTGAATCTGCGGACAACATCTTGAAGAGTAGCAGCAACTAGAAAATACTCCTGCTTCAGACGTAATTCCTTTCCCTCGAAAAACTATCAAAACAAAGAAACCTTGCATTCCAAACATAGCTATTTTGTTATTCATTTAATAATTTATCTCATCTTCTGCATAAACAGTGTAGGCACATACTGGGCATATGAGAACATGCCTCCTATGGAGCCAGCAAAAATTGTGTTTGCTAATTTCTCATTATGGCAAAAGTCAACAATTCTAAAGGTTCACATAAATAAGCATGATGCTTTCAATACTTTTAACAACATGCAACAATCATATGGAAGGGTGAAGTAAGGCAGAATGGGGAATGGAACATAAAGTGCCCCCAAACTGAATTAAGGCATCTGCCCCTGCTTCTGCACCAATAACTCAACAGACAACTTGACACAAGTCATTTAATTGTCATCACTCATCACTATGGACATCATAAATAGTACAAAGTGTAGCCAGATGCTAATAAGCTCTAAGCATAGCAATATTATCAATGGAACTCATGGTTAACACTTTACTCTTATTACAACAAGACCAGCATATGATCTGGATGACTTACATTATCATTTGGATAAAGAACACGTGATATATTCTCAGCCAAATTTCTATCACAAACGGCCTGAATGTATTCACCACTGTTAACTGTCATAAGACACAGAAATTGCATCATGTTAAGAAACTTTCATCAGTATACAAAACTCAAATCAGCAAATGTATATAGATTACAACAAAATGAATCCTACAAGGCTGCAAAAATTAATAAATGAGAACAATAAACAAAAGACCTAATCCAATTCATAATATGGCATGCAACTTCATGAAATCAATAAAAGATTTTCCAACAAAACTGAAAAACAATATTTACATTCAACTAAAATACCCCTGACAAATTCGTGATAGATGTCAATGTAACATAAGTTTCTAAGACTTCACATTCATATTTTAAATTTTAAAGGCTCAAATTATTCATGATGTTATTGCTACCAGACAAACTTCCTTAAATCCACATCACTTGATAAATACCTACAAAACCTAAGGTGAAAAACTATCAGAGGCAAAAGAAACATACAGAACTGAAGGTTGAAGCTGGCAGGTGCTTTTGCTGACCAAAGACGAAGGGTGTTAACACAATTGTTGCCATAGCCAGGTATTGGGCTGTCGTAAGGCATCGCAAAAACAGTCTGGTACACAACACAGGAAAATTACAAGTACACAACACAGAAATATAAAAATCAGTTTGTCACAAAAGAGAGAATCTTATTTACTGACTATTTTAAAGGTTTTTTATAATTACTTTCAAGTTTTCAAAAGGCACTGACAGACCAATTAGAAAACAAGATAAGCCACAAACGTCAATAATTTTAAGCCATAAAATTTGTACCTGAGCATCAACCCAATGAGGACCATCTGGACCCTGTTCCACTCTTCCATAGAACTGAACGGGAATCAAGTATTCTGGTCTAGCAATTTCCCATGGATTTCCATATCTCAGCCAATCATCTGGTTCTTCCACCTCAAAGTTAATCAATAAAGATTGATGAACAATTTTGAGACTTCAAAACACAGCTTAATTCACAATATCAAAACGGTCTGCTCACAAGTTCAAACCACAAAATTCTAGGTGGACATTAATGACAAATTTATCTTACTTGCCAACCATCCTTTATAGTTTGGGTGAATATTCCATAGTCATATCTGAGACCATAGCCATACGCTGCCAGTCCAAGACTTGCCATTGAATCAAGGAAACAAGCAGCAAGACGACCAAGACCTCCATTCCCAAGGCCTGCATCTTCTTCAATTGTTTCCAGTTCTTCTATATCCATTCCAAGCTGATGCATAAAAAGAATTTGCTCAACAGCATCTGAATTAAGAGATTTCATAAAAATTGCTATTTGCTATATCTAGGCTTAAGTAAGAAGTGATTAATAGAAAAGTTCCTATATGTCACTATTTCACTATTTTCACAAGTCAAAAATAAACAAAAATCTTCTGAATCTACAGGTACATTTTGAGTCTCAATTAATATCTCATTAGTGATTTAGCGGAGATAACCAATGCTGGGAGTGAATTCCATATTCTTGGTCCAGCCATTGAAAATGTGCATTTAACATGAGTTATGCGACTGTGAAGTATCTTCAGAGTTAATGCATCCGTAGCAATTTTGCAGACTGCATGACAACTTTTAAGTGATCATCCTTCCCTTGCCTTTAATAACACTTTCTCATCAGTTTTGAAAAAAATTCATGACTGGTCTATAATCAATCGAGTCCAGCCTAAATAGAGAAAGCCATGGCCCTATTATGCCCTTGTGGCTGCAGTGACTGTTAACAGTCAAGCAACACATACAACGTTCAAGTTAAGCAAAAGATACAGAATCTGCATACGTAGAATTGTTATTGCAATTTAAGGTATTCGCTTTAGTTTCAAGTTTCACAGTTTCAGTAAACCAAGTGAAAATGCGAAGAAATAATTATTATTAGAAAAGCTAACTATTCATCTGATGACAAATTTCTACATCAACAAATTAGATAGCATGCATATAATTAAGCATCTGCCTGGTAAAGAGCTTCATCGACAGAGTTCTGAATTCCCAAATTAATCATTGTGTTTGTCAGTGTTCTTCCCATGTAGAACTCCAAAGATATATAGTAAATTCTCTAAAGAAATAACAATAATCCTTGGCATTTGCTGGTTAGAAAATAAATGTGATTAGTCAAGTGTTGTGCTATAATTAGCTGATAACTAATATTACAATTAAATTTTGTCTATTTAGATAAACAAATGAGGAGTTGAATACTGGTAAGTAAGGTTCAATTTGAAGCCGGAAATTGTTATCTTTATCAATGTGATATTTGTATGGGGAAATATGGTAAAATTCCTGGTCACTATTACTGACTTGGCCACTCTGCACTCTTTAAACAGCAAGAGGAACTAGGAAAGTGGCAATCTTTCCTCAATGGTCTGACTCTCAAATACCACTCTGATTTATTATTATTATTTTTTGTTGTTGTCGTCGTCGTCACGACTCACGACCACCATCGATGCCACCACCACACCATCGTCGTCGTCATCATCATCATCACCGTAATTAATAAGTGCAACAGAACACTCAATATATTTATATCCTAGGCAAAGTAAACACATGCAAATAAATAAGAATTGTAAACTTAATTGCCAGCTAATTACGGAATCGTTGAAGAATTACCAGAGCGACAGACGCTATAGAATTTCGTCTGTCGACTACTGAATTAATAGGTCAGGAGTGTTATCAGAGTACCTTTGGATCTTTTTCATAGTAGAACTGTTGAGTTCTAATCCATCTACTGACGAGATGATCTCGAATGGTGTGTGCCAAGGCGTGATAGTAGTCCCTCGGAGTCGCTACATTGCGATCCTTGACGAGGGTGTAGTGCAAATGGCGACAGAAGGATTTCTTGGCGTTGGTCACATTCTCCACCTGAGCAATCCCTCGTACGCTGATCTGCTTTCGTTTATCGTGATCCGATTGCGGTTTGGCTGCCATCGCTACACTCGTCCTGCCCTTCGAGAAGCCAACGACTTAGCAACGACGACGACAAAGACCGCAGACCGCCTCGAAGTCCTTATGATCTGATCTCCAACGCCGAAGACCTTCAAACAACCTTCACTTGTCCGACGACCTCAACCTCTGACCTTCATCCGCATCAGACGGCATTACGTCATTTGGCTGAAACCGACTAACTGGGAAATTCCCAGACGCCAGCCACATTGATAGACTCAAAACATCATCAGCTGAGCCATGGGGAATAGCTGCGGGAATGTTTTACCAATGTTCTAAGAACTTCTTAGTAGTATATGTATTGGAAATGATGATTAAACTACAGAGAATGGTATTGGCAGACATGTGAATGGCTAGCACTTTTGATAGGCAAGTGAAGAGGACCTAGTAATCAAGTTTTTTCAAAAATTAGGGCACTATCTTTTGCATATCAAAAGTGTTTGGCATTCAGAATTTTGCCTGTGGCATTATTTATTGCTTAAATTGGACATTTTTAAAATACCAGAGGTGGATCTATAGGGTATTCGGCGCACGGGGACAAAGTGTACGTTGGCGCCCCTAACAACTGACAAGTAAAAAAGGCCCTCACATCGTTTTCGGCGCCCCTCAACTCTCTCTTCATATAGTGCTGACGAGCAAAAAAGGTCATCGCAAGTGTTCTACTTTATTGTGCATTTCACTTACCCAAAAATCCAATTTTGGCGCCCCCTCACCTCGGCGCCCGGGGACATGTGTACCCCATGCCCTCCCCTAGATCCGCCTCTGTTGGGCCGTGGGGGAAGATTCCCCCTTCCCCCTACAAATCGCGCCCTGACTACTACTACTACTACTACTACTACTACTACTACTACTACTACTACTACTACTACTACTACTACTACTACTACTACTACTACTACTACTACTACTACTACTACTACTAGCCACATGTTTTAATGCTTGTTGATAAAAATTGAGACCGAACGGAGCCCTCTGGACTCGGGTATCCTGGTTCTGATCCTTGAGTACCATATTGTTGTTACCAAATTTGAAATAGACACCTTCAGCTTTGTCTGGCGTAGAGCGCTATGTCTGTTTATTTATGAGCACGCGTTACATTACTAGTTGAATGTGGTAATCGTACGGCATCCTATGCAAAATGTCCAGTGTGCTATCTAGCGAATGAACGAGAACCATGCACCGCTGTCGAAGGAGAAGTGATCGGAGGAAATCGTAGGATTAGAATTTGGGGCAGTTTTTTCTAAAGTCGCATTTTCCTTTTTTATTCTGGACATCTGACTGATTGTCGTCAATCGTTGGCCTGTGACCGCAAAGTCAGGGCCACCGACTGACGGAAGAAGGGACTCTGCAAGCCTGGCCTCTTCGTCGGAGAGCGAAGACGGTGGCGTGTCATCGTACCCACCGCACAAGAAACCTCGACTGACCCCCATCGCCCCCACGACGACCCCCGCACCGCCCCAGGACATGCAGGCCAACGGGTGCTTCACGACGGGGGCCGCTCCCTCATCATCGGTCGCCGCATCCTGCGCTACACGGCGGGCGCTTCAACCGCCACCTCCGCCTCCGATCTATGGAGGGGCTGCCCCGATACCCGGACCAACCCACGCCGAACCTCCGCCGCCAGAACCCGGGCCATTCAACGGATCTTCGCTGTCGTTGGCAGCAACAACGGCTGGCAACAAGGCCTCGGTTGAGACGGTTTATCAAGTAAAACTGATGTCAAGAAAAGATAAAGACATTGTCAGACTCATTGGACAGCATCTTCAAAGCCTTGGACTCAAGTGCGCTTTTTCATCATTCTCTATATCTTCCTCTATCATTCAGTATGCTTGTGATATATTCTTTCATTTTGGATTCCCATTTCTTTAAATTCTTAATCTTGCCTTAAGCCCCGGCATTAATCAATTACACTCAATCTCTTGTAGATGTGTTGTATCATGGTAGTGGTGCTGGCACTGCTGGACAAACTGTTTACTCATGCAGAAATTTGATGTAAAAGCTCTTGAGAGCTAACAATCAGTCTTATAGTTCTTGTTTATGTTTTTGTCTTGTTTATGACTCTTGATTTAAAGAGAATAAGCATTGTCAATGAAGATGAAATAATTTAGGAATTAGAAACAGACCAAAATGGTTTGGATGTTATGGAGCAGAAGGAGTTTGATGGTGGAATGAAGTGACTCAATAGAAAAACTAATGTGGGGATGACCACATATGACCTTAATGCAAGTAACAAATGTAGTTTTGAAGAAACAGAATAATATGGAAGACAGCACATGTTTGACTGATTATCTTGATGGAAATCTAGACTGGGGCCATTCAGTGTCATTATTGGTCTCTACATGTGGTATATTGCTATATGTGTTGCTTTCATCTAGAGCTGACTTCCTATGTCATGGTTTTCAATCATCTGCACTGAATAGGCTGTAGTGCTGTATAGCTAGCATGTAAAGAGTGGCTTGTGATTAGGAAATGTTATGTTCAATTCAACAGTTCTGTACTTTATTGGGATGGATCACATTTGAGCTGAATTTCTGACAATGGGGACAATTGCAGTGGGAATGAGTCCCTGCTCCAACAGTTTTTTTTCTATACTTGAGGACATTGGCATTGCAAAATTAAAAATTATTGTTTTAAAGAATGCATTTGAGCATAAATTGAAAATTGTTGTCTTGTTGATTTAATTCAGGGTGCTTCTGGCAACTTGAATTTTAGCTAATTTTAAAATTTGCAATGAGCCAAGATTCGTGTTTATTTTGTGTGATCTCATGATTATTCAAAGTTTTACTTGACTTGCTTTGAATATTTATAGTCGAACTGCGGACCAGCTCATCCTCGAGTCTGGCTGTATGTTTGAGCATCCAGCGGCTGCTAGATTCAGAGATCACATCTTGAAGGGCAGTTGGAAGGAGGCCAGTAGTCTCTGTTTCTGATTATTTGCTTCTGAGAATTTATTCTATAGTTTACTGATTGATGGCCTATCTGCTTATTAACATATTTTCTTTGATGCTTAATCTTATGCTTTCAGTAAATATGAAACATGGAACATGTTTTAATATTAGTTATGAGGTTTTGTCTTAATTTTAGGCAGATGAGGATCTGATGGAATTGGAGCCATTGGTCGAATGTCCTGAAGGCATTGTGGTAGCTGCTTATCTTTTTCCGACATCAAAATTTGCATGATTTTTATTTTACTGTTAGTTATGTTTTCTGAATTGGCCTTCTGACTGTTAGTGTTGCAATCTCTTACTGCTTTATGTCAGCAATTAAGAATTTGCAAATGAAAGTATCGATGTGGCGCATCTGCTTTGAGGTTGGAAAGAGCTGTTGTGGAGATGTGATGATGGTTATTTGTAGAAGATGAGGTTCCATCTTCTTGAGCAGAAGTACCTTGAGCTTCTGGAGGATGGTCGTACTCTTGATGCTCTTCACTGCCTGCGAAGTGAACTTTCACCGCTCAAGTGCAACATTGATCGCGTTCATGAACTGAGCTTGTAAGTTCCTGTTTTCTGCAAGGTTCAGATTGAGAATTTTATGGTTTTATATTATTTGTTTGAATGTTAAGGCCTTGTCTGACTTTATTGGCCTATTTTGGTTAAACTGATATGTGATACATATCTTGTAACCAGTTGTATATTTTTTGTTATTCTCACAGTTTTATTATGATTTTGATTTAGAGACAAATTGTATCTTGATTCCTTGCTTATTATTTAAGGTGGTGCAACTGGTGCATTGTCTCAGTCCTTGTTTTGTTTTGTTTTTATATAGTTTTGTCGTGTACAGCAATGTCAACGAATTACGAAAAATGGCAAAATGGGAAGGGAGAGGTCGAATCACGAGGTTGAAACTTTTTGAAAAACTTCAAGGTAAATAATTGCTTGTCATTAGTTTTTTTTAAAATCTTGGAATTGTGGAATTGTTATTTACACTCAGGTCAGGTGAGGTTTTCGTCCTCCAGCTGTGTCCAGCAATGAGTGCAATTGCCCTATAATCGAGTTTTACAGAGTCTGTTTCTGAACGGTGTTCCATTGCGACCGACTAACTAGAATCCGAATGAGGTGAAAGAATGTTGACATCTCAATAATCGAGGCAGCACATGCACCCACGGAAGGAGGTTCGGATGAGGAGAAAGACAGATTCTACAACAACTTACAACATCTGATAGACAAAACACCAAAACATGACCTTATCTTGCTTCTAGGAGATTTCAATGCAAAAGTTGAGAATAATGCTGTAGTATGGGGGAAACAGCGGAACAGCGACACTAGGTCAACATTGGAGAGGACAATCCAACAAGGAATGATGTCGGGAACTAGACGAAGAGGGCGACCAGGGAGACGATGGGCGGATGACGTGGAAGAGTGGACAGGAATGAAAATGTCAGCAGCAGTCAAGAAGACAGAGGATCGACATGGTTGGAGGAAAGAAATTCATGCTGTCACCTTAACTTCAGTTCATGAAGGAACAAGGAGAAGATGATGATGGGGGAAAATTATAGGAAAGCATGGAGTGCAAGGGGATGAACATGACAACAGCACCAGATTACCGGTTACTTGAATTATGCAGCAACAACAACTTGTGTAATGTGTATAACCAACACTCATTCTATACAAAAAGTGTGTTGGAAAGTCACATGAACCTCTCCAGATAGCAAAACAGAAAACCTAATTGACTATAACACCACTAGAGAAGAGTGGCTAACATCAGTGAGTGAGACAAGAGCATCCAGAGCTGAAGAAATTAATTGGGATTACCACCTCGTTGTGTCAGAGATAAAAGTTAAACTAAGTGGAAAAAATGTGCCAAGGAAAAGGCACTTTGACACAGAAAAATTAGATCAAGAGGATGTACAAAATAAATGTCAAATCAAAATCCAAAACAGATTTGAGGCGCTAACAAACCTGACAGATTATTTACACTGTGAACCAATGAATCCCAAGCCCTTTTAATTTTGGCTGTAACTTTCTCAAATATTGACCAATCTTGATAAAACTCGGTGGGAATGTAGCTGAAAGAACCCCCCCAACACACCTATGTTGTTGCTAAAGTGAAGCCATGTCAGTTTTTCAGCATCAGAATGCTGCTCTTTAAAATTTCACCAATGTTAGATTTTTCTTCAGAATTTCTGCCAGCGTCAGTGGTTCTTCCCCCGCAGCGATTGGTCGCTCTGTTGACGCAGGCCATTGAGCATCAAAGAAATCGCTGCATCTTCCATAATACGAAGGAAAAGGAAGGCATCTCGTCATTTTGTCTTCTTATTGATCACATGTGTAAACAGTGAGTGATTTGATGAGGTCTTTTCTGGTATGAGGCCAACAGACCATTATTCTCATTGGTTTTACTTTTGTCATAGATAGCTCTATTTAGTATTAAAGATATTATTTGTAAAAACTCTTCAATTGAAGAAATTGTATAGTGGATTTTTGAATCTTAAAAATTTGTCTTGAAGGGATGATTTTCCATGTGTCACCCGCCAGACACTGACTCAGCATTCAGATGAAGTTTGGTTCTGTCGTTTCTCACCAGATGGATCAAAGCTAGCAACAGGATCGAAAGACAACACTCTTATCATTTGGGATGTTGATCCAGTGAGTTTAGACTTCTTCTCAATTCAAATAATTCTGTTCGATATCTCTGCTGCAGATGATCTGATCATTTGGAAATGGATTTTGACTACATCGATTGACATCTCTGTGTTTTAGAAATGGTGCAGGGAAAGTGCAAGTTATTATTATTATTATTTTTATTATTATTGTTATTATTATTATTATTATTATTATTATTAGTAGTAGTAGTAGTAGTAGTAGTAGTAGTATTATAAATTTGTATTTGAGAAACCGCTCTGAACTGAAAGTTGAGATGTGTCTTTGAACTTAGCTATTGTGCATATGTTGAGGTTTTGGTTAAGCATAGGTTTTATTGTGGCTGGTGGTGTTAGCTGTACTGTGTGTGTGTGTGTTTGTGTGTGTGTGTGTGATCTGTTTTCATTGTTTAGGACTCTTTTGAAGTTCGATTAAGAAACACATTTGATGATCATACATCTGGAGTCTCGTACATCACGTGGTCCCCAGACAGCAACTACATCATTGCGTGTGGAACTGAGGACTGTTCAGAAGTCTGGGTCTGGAACATTGAGGTCTCAGTTGCTGTGTTGTGTCTTGTAATATTTCTATACGTTTAATACTTGGTAGTCAATGCCTTTTGATCAAGTCTGTTTGTTAGAATTATTTTGATGTTTTATTATTCCTTAATTAGGGTTAGTATCTAATATTATCTGTTGACTCTTATAGCTCACTGCTATCTCTTGCTGATGTACAGATATCAAAGTCTTTGTGGCATTTGGTTTACATTGGAAATATGAAGTGGAGCATTGGATAATTTTAGTAATTTGAGGTCTTTTAATAAGAGCTTTTTGACTTCTTCTTTCTTCACCTGTTCTGTCATTCTGCATTTTCAGACAAAATCTTTGGCGTCAAAAGTGAGTAATACGGCTGAAGACAGCCTTATAACTGCCTCCTGGCATGCCAACAGCCAGCGATTCGTAGCCGCCGGCACCAGAGGCCACTTCTATCAATGTGTCAGTGCTTTTGTCTTTTTGTCTCTCTCTTTTTTAACAATAGAGGAAGTTGGCATTTCGAATGTAACTTGCTTGACCAGCGGTTTCCAACCGGTGGTACGCGTACTAAGGGATGTGCTAGCTGTTGTAGAGCGATACGTGAAGGAAATATGAATTTTAAAATAATTGTAAAGAAAAATAGAATAAGATAATGATCTAAAGATTGGTGGGAAGGGTAACAGTCAATAAGTATAAAGAGGGAATTTCGGGGAAAGCAGGGTTATTTATGGGCAGACATCGTGTAATTGTAGCAAAAGAGTCCAGAAGGAGAGTTGAAAATTACCGAGAAACAAAATAAAGCTCGGCGCACTTTTTTAGAGAAAGCATGAAATGATCTCCAAAATTTATTTAAGTGCCAATTTAAAAAACAAAAGACATACCGGGGTACTGTAAATGTAAAAAATTATTTATTTATTTATTTATTATTTTATATTATGTGACTAGGGAGTACATGTGAAGTTGACTTGTTTGCTTGGGGATATATTTGAAAAAGTATGGGAACTGCAGTGCTAGACCACAAAGTTTTAATAAAATGTAGAATTTTTTATTTTTAAATTTAGAAGTGCTAAGTTAGTTCTTGTTGCAATTATAGTCTTGAGTCTTGATGACTCTTTAAAGTTTTAGTTTTCAAATTCAGTTTTAGACTAATTTTAACTCTCTCAGAACATTTCATGTTGAATCTGCTTTGCTCCATAAACCAAATGCAGACTGTTATTAACAGTTAACAGTTGATTTTCCTTTTGTCTCTAACTTTTGGCCATTTTCGTGCCTATTGGCGTTGTTCTTGTTATATGCATTAGCTCCACGTTCTTCAGTTTCTTTCTGCTTTTGGCATTAGACTCCACTATAAAATCTTTTGTTAAATTGTTTATTCTCTAATTGGCTTTTGCATAGGAAAACTTGTTATTTTATACAGGACCTCTATGGCTCAGTGTTGACGCTATGGGAAGGAGTGCGAGTCCATTGTGTTGCTTGTTTGGCAGACAACAAAACGGTCTTGGCGGCCGACACTCAGTATCGAATACGTGGCTACAACTTGGAGGACAAAACAGATTTCAACATGTAGACAGATTCTCCTTCATTCATCACTTTATAGACTAATTTCATTGTGCCAAAGCAGTGACAGTTATCGGATAAGTGGAAATTTTTCCTGGACAAAGTAAAAGGACAACCGCATTGTCAAGTGTGTGTTTCTTGATATTTACTCGGCAAATGATTCTGTTTTTTGTTATTTTCAGTCTGAAAGAAGATCACCCTATAATGTCTTTCACTCTAAACGACAACGGTCGCCTTGCGCTGCTGAATGTTGCAACACAGGTGATTGTTATTTCACATGGAAAGTTCAGGCTCCTTTTGACTTATTAGATGCATTGTATGGAAATACAGTATTGGTGATCTTGTGATTAATAACATTATTATTGAAACGGTTTGTGTAGTGTCATGCCTTGGACCAAAGTCAAGGAGGCTTTGGCAAACATTACTTGAATGAAATTCAAAATAAGCAGGCTTCCGATTTAATTTGAATGGAACACTGGAACACCTTTTGTAACATTATCAGATAATGAATTCCATGGAACCAGATTGCCATGTTCGGCTGAGCTGTCGCTGAACTTTTCAGAGACATGATTGAGTAGACGAACATGACTGATGGAATGGAGTCGGGAATGACGATCGTTTGTGAATGACAATTTTTTTGTAATTGGATAAAATCTTCCAGGTGATGTGCTGATCTTTGCCTGCTATTTTGTCACAGGGTGTTCATCTTTGGGATCTTAGGAACAGGTGCTTAGTTCGAAAGTTTCAAGGTGTCACTCAAGGCTTCTATACGATACATTCATGCTTTGGAGGAGTGAAGCAGGATTTCATTGCAAGTGGAAGTGAAGGTGAATATCAGATGCTTCAGTCTAAAGCTGATTTTCATCAAAACAGGATTAAATCTTATAATCAAGTCTAATCTAGAATCTTCTTGAAAATTTTTTGCATCTGATTTTTTGTGTGTCAATTGACCAAGTTCTGTTTTCAGCAAAATTCATTTTATCTTTTGCTCTTTTTATTTCTCTTGTGTTCTGATTCCACAGAATTAATATGCAATAAGTGAGTGAGAGTGATTGAGTAAATAAGTGAGCAGATGAGTGAGAGAGCTCGTTGATTGAGGAGTTTGACGACCGCCATGCCAGTATATAGTTTACGAACAGATTCAGATGTCACTGCTCAGATGAATTCTTTTTTTCTCTTGCAGATAACAAAGTCCATGTTTGGAATCTACAGCAGGAAAAACCAATACTGGTGCTTGAGGGTCACACACGCACCGTCAACTGCGTGCACTGGAACCCCGTCGTCCCCACCATGTTAGCCAGCGTATCAGACGATTACACTGTCAGGATTTGGGGACCTCGGCCTCCAGAAAGAACAGACTTGGGTATAAATAAAAAAATTTTAACTTTTAAAAATTCATTTAATTTGCATTCAAATGATTCAATAAAACAAGTAAGTAATAATTGTAATTATTAGAAATTGTATGAATTTATGCAACTGCATTTGATTTATTATGATTATTTTGAGGTTTTTGATGATGAAGTCGATAAAATACCAGAATGTGAATTACATCTAAATTCCATTAAAAATCTTTATTCATAGTTTCTATTTCTGACATTGATTCAAAAGAATGTGTGTATTTGAAAGAGGACTTTTTGTAATGTTTTTATCTAAAGTGGTTGTAATTTTTCATTTTCTTTACAGTTAACACTGGTAGTCCAGCTGTGTCTGGTTCCAGTACTCCAGTCTAAGATGCAGTGGTATGAAGGGTGGAAGAACGGACAAAGTGGAGACTATTTAGTCCATTTCTTTTGCTTGAGAATTGTCTGAAAAACTCGTAACAATTTCTGCAATTGATGAATAGTGAAATCCTTTTGATATTCTTGTTTTGCCGAGATGACAGTTGTTAAAAACTTTCAATATAATATTGATGAGAAGATTTTCAATTCAGCTTCAAAATTCTTGTAGAAATTCTCGGCAGAATATTCTGCAAATTTGAGAATGTATTGCTTAATCTTGCTGCTTTGATCTGCAGCCTTAATATTTTCAGCACTTTATGTATGTGAGTTGATTGGTGACAAAGGGATGCTTATTTTGTTCTGCAATTTAAAGTGAATATTATTGTCGGAGTGCCAAGTTAAACTGTCCAGTTGATGGATGAACGTTCAAAAGACGTGGTTGCATTCAATGCGGCTGCATCAGAGGCACTTTCACACGCAGTGCAATCACTTGGAATGACCCTTCGGACAGTCTGAGAAGTGTTTGCAGCTCTGTTTATTAAAGCTTAAATAATTTGTCAATATTTGCATTATTCGGGTTTTTTCGTACAGAATTTAATTTACTTCTTGATACTGTTAATGTGAGATTGATTTTCGTAAATGATAAACCACAAATGGAATTTAGTTTATTTGAAGTTTTCTTTTATTTCTGTTGTGTACCTCTTCCAGCAGTTCTTATCAAATGCTAAACTGTGACTCGTTTGCATTTGGCTTATATTTGGTTCCCTCTGGTATTTGATGCTCTATGTCTTGTGATGACGGCGCTGTAGAAGTTGACTGATTAATTTACCTTGTTATCTGTCATCTCTTGTCTTTTTTCCATTGTCTTTATCAATTGTTTCGGTTGTGTTTTGTCTAATTATTTGTTGAATTGCTGCATTCTATTGTCCTGAGGAAATTGCCTGTTTTCTTTGTTGTTCTATGTTGAATAATCTGTAGCAGTTTCTTTGATTTATTTCACTACAACATTTTTTTGTTTGGTGTTTTAACCACAGATATTCAGTCCTTCCTGTTACTACCTGTGTTCTGCTGCGGTCATTGAGTACTATCGAGTACTTAGAGCTATTTTCTGAATGCTTTCTGCTTGACAAAATTCTTTGTGACGGTGTTGTAGTGAGAATGTGAGGCTAGTGTTGAACAGTGTTTGTGCTGTTGGCATTTTTCACTTTGATTTCTGTGTAAAGTTATTGTTGCATTTATTTGTCAATGGATTTTTAGGTGTGATTGCTTATTTTGCACATATTTTAATTCTTATTTCTTGTGTGTTTATGATTTACTTAAAATGTTCTTCTGATGAGAACGTTTTTAAGTTTGTCTGAATGTTCTTGTGCGAATGCACTGTGTGCTTTGTTAATTGTCTGCATTGAAGATGAATTTCCTTCTTAGTTACCTAAGATGATAAGCGACTGGTAATACAGCGGGAAGCAATTCAACTACATTTGAAGAGTTCTACTTCAGATTCAGCTCATTATACGAAGGTTCATTGCTTTCACACAGCTATTCTTGCACTTTTGCCCTTAGGAGACCATGAGTTGAAGAGCTCATTACATTGACTCTTAATGGTAATGGCCTGTAGGATATTTTATGTAGCACTGTTGTGCACTTATTTTGGTTGTGGATTTGCTGTCACTTCTTTTGTTTAGTCCTACAAAAGTAACTTGTACATTTGTAAATGGCTAATAAATAAGTGTGATTTTTGTAAATAAGTTCAATATTTCAAAATATAAACTGCTTCTTTCTGCTTTCAGACATTATTGTTATTATCACATGCATTTGAGTTTTAGAATGTGCTTTTTCCAAAATTTCAATAAGTACTAGAATTCAGTTATGAGTCATGTAAAAACTTCAGTGTTCTTTTAAGATAAAAGCTGTCCTAGAGTTTGTCTACTGTAATATTGGAGTAAGTCTTAACTTACTTTGGACATTTTAATGTACCATTTGAAACACTAATCAGCTAAATCTAATCATGTTATGTTGTGTGTGTTATGTATTCAGATGTTTTGCAGTTTCACTGATTCAAGAAGTTTTATTTAAATATTAATTTCTTTTGTTCTGGGAGCTACTAAATATTCTTGAATCTTGTTTTAAGGATTGAATATTTTCAATCTCTTTGTCTGTTGTCTGAAATAATTAGAAATTACACTTACCAAAGATATCTCTGTTTTATTGTTTACTGGTGCACCAGAACTTGTGTATTAATGAAAAAGAACATTTTCTATATTTATTCATTCAATCTTTTTGAACCTCATTAATGATAAATTACATAAAGAACAGTATTCCACAAGGTTACCAATAAAGTGTCTTCAATTGATGAGATAAACAGGAATGCATACTTTCACCATACCTCTTCAATCTTTGTACTGAAAGTATCACGTGTAACACTTTGAATGTAATGTGCCTTTGCTCCTGACGATCTCTGGATTTGACTTTGCCCGGCTGACCATTAAACTTAGGATATAGCTATTTCAACTGTAGTCTATAGAATATTATAATATAGAATCCATGAGATTTTACTTACCTACAAAGTTTACAAACAATGGTTTGAGAAAGCAATGAATCAGTGATGTAGACTAGAACTATTCAATTTTTGGGTTGATGGATTGGTGGATTTTACAAATTTACTTTAAATTTTTGCTACGACACTACTGTGCTAGAGAAGTTTGTAATTTTAATCACTAGTATTAACTTATAGGCCCCTATATCTGGATTATATCGGTGTCAGGGTTATTTCTAGGATTGTGAATTTGGGGGTGTTGGGAAAATCCAGGGGGTGTCGGAGTTTGGAAGTCTCTGCCGAAAAAGTCTGACAAGCAAACAAAAAAGGTCATCCGAGGATAAAAGTTGGGGGTCTCCTTCTCCATTTGGGAGTGTCCAAACCTAATTAATATGCATTTTTTATACATACCATTGTCACATTACCAAATTTGGGGGGTGTCGACCTCGAATTGGGGTGTTGTTGGGGTGTAAAAATATCCCTGATCGGTGTGCTCTCATTCGGTTTAAATTTATTTTTGGCTTTATAATAACGTTTTAAAATGTTAAAACTGAGATCTTAAAATGAGTTCCCAAATTTTTCTAGGTAAAAAACGCGTTGGCTATGGGAAATGTCTGAATGGATGAACGGAATCGTATGTGTATTAAATCAGTTTGATGTGAACTCTGCGTGTTCTTTTATACTTGCACAGAATTCAAGGAAGCATGCAATTTTGAAAAACAATACGATTTGAGTAAGAGGGAGTGCTCTTGCTGTACAAGTTATTAAAGTTTTTATAGAATTTCATTTTGGTCTCTGTTATTGATATCCTGAATTGACGACCAGCTGTAAGCCTGTAACTCAAGCTTTTAGGTCTAAACTTAAAAGCTTCCTATTCCAAAAGTCATTTTCTCTATAGCTATAACAGCCCGACCCGATGCCTCATGGATACACTGACCTTTACGTAAATAAAGACGAAATTTATTTTTCTCGGCCGACAACACACTTTGCCTATAGCTATTTCAAGAAAGATTAAGCACATAATAATGAGCAGCTATATAAATAGACGAGATATTACAGCCCCAAGCTATCTCAACTCATCAACATAGCCAGGCATATCTGTTCAACAAGAAGGAACACAAACCATTGCATAACGTCTACTAATTCTCATGGCCTTACATTTTGGACATTAAACTTCAAATCTAGTTATTTTTATTATTTACCGTAAACAGAGCTAGTAACAGACTCCCTGACATTGATTACTTCAATGAGTATTAATTTCTATGGATCCCTTAATCGCACTAAATGCAATAACTTGTGTTACCCAGACTATCTTTTAGAACATAATTTATATACGGATTTATAAAGCAACTTATTAAATATTTTCTCTAGAGTTTCATCAATCAAAAATTAACTTTACACATATTTAAACTAAAATTGAAAATGGACTCTTATTTAACCCAATGCAGTTGTCCTAGGTAAATGTTTAATTTTTAAGGTTCAGATTCACTGATTCAGAAAAATGATTTTTAAATTGAACGATTCATTGTCATTGCGAGCGTAGTGTTCATCTTGTCTTTAGTTTTTCTGCGTCCTTCGATTTCTTCTTATTTGAATCGCAGCAGCAGCAGCTGTTGGTTAAAGAGTTTTGTCTCATTTTTTCATTTCTTCAGAATCTTAACTAGATTGTATCTTTTTCTCATTCGTTTCTGTCTGACGTGCCTGTTGTCTCGTCGCTTTCAGCGAATACTTTGCCAATTTGGTAGACTGCAGTTATATCGGTTGATGCTTCTGTGCATTATGAAGTGGCGCTATATAAGTTTAAGATTAGATTATATTAGATTCTTTATGTCAAATCTGATTACCTCTGCATAATTTGACAAGTGTTTTGAATGAGACATTAGCCACTCGATCATGACTGTAATTGGAATTATTGTCTAAAGTGGTGGCTGTCTTAATATTGTAAATGATGCTTCTGTAGATGGATGACTCTAGTCTGGATATGGAAGGCATGCAGTCAGTAGATGATGTTAAGGACATTCGTCAAGATTTCATCTGCGCCGTGATCAAAGGTGACGTGGAAACAGTGTCAGCCCTTGCAAATCAAGTCTGCATTGATCAGCCAAACTATCATGGAGTGACTCCATTGTGTATTGCAATTGAAAACAGTAATGTTGAAATGATCAGAACTCTTGTTGCTTTAGGAGCTGATATTAACTTTGACAGTTACTGCTATACAGAGGGCTACACCGAGACTCCATTGGCAACTGCCGTGCGAACAAAGCAACGTGAGATTGTGGAGCTATTGCTTGGTTATGGATGTCGGATGCTGCAACAATCAGGCTTCGAGGGAAAGTCAGCTTTTCATTGGACTGCTTCTTATGGAGATGTTGAGCTGGCGCAGATTTTGTTAAATTACGGAGCAGATGTTAATCATAACGGACTGTTTCTTCAGACTGCTCTGCACTATGCAGTCATTGCTGGTGAAGAGGAGATGGTTACCTGGCTCTTGTGCAACCGTGCAAAATTTTTAGAGAACGCAGACAAGAGAAATGCTCTGCACATTGCCTCAATTCATGGAAACACTTCGATTGTTGCCTGTCTTCTTGATTATGGCTGTTCTTACAACATCAGAGATCAGTTTGGCTTCCTGCCTTTTGGCCTCGCTTGCCTTAGGGGACATCTTGATGTTGTTAAATTAATTGTTGAAAAAACATCAGGTAATGTCGACTTAAACGATGGACTTCTTCACGCAGCAGAGAGTGGATATCTTGCTGTCATAGAATATCTCATTAAATGTGGAGCTCAGGTGAATTTTCGCAATGCCAATGGTGAAACACCTTTATCAGTTGCTGCAGCAAGGGGCCAATATCAAGTTGTGCTATTGCTGCTCAGCCATGGTGCTCGGATTAATGTCATCGACAGCCGCAAATACTCACCTCTTCTGCAGTCAATGCTGCGCGAACACATCGATCTAGTTACGACGCTTGTCATCCACTGCGGCGACTTTTCTTTGCTTTCAGAGACTCCAGAAAGTCCAGCTCGAACTGCATATTCACTGAGGCATCCAATGCTGTTGAAACTATTTCTTTTGGCGGGTCTTGATGTTGTTAATGAGCCGTGGTTTAGAAAGCAAAATCTGGAAGCAGAAGTCAAAGACTCTGACTTCACGGTGGCTACTTCGCGGAGAAATGTTTGGGAAATGCGGATGGTAAAAGAGTCCTGGATGTGGCTTCAGAACCGCGTTCAGCGGCCGCTTAAACTGAAAGAGATCTGTCGTATCTCCATCCGTCATCAACTGTCGAAAGTGACAGATGGACGCAGCATACTCTGGCGGATGGAAGAGCTTCCATTTCCAAAGAAATTAGTTGAATACTTGAAGTTTAGTGAACTTCTGCTTGAATGAAAGAAGTTGTACACGAAGTGTTTGTTCCTTTGAAGTCAGACATTTTTACCAATTTAACTTAATATTCTTGATATTAATTTGTCAATTGTCTTGAAATTGTGTTTTATAAGTAACCTGCATTTGTTGATTTGTTTCTCACATGCTCTTGACTTTCTTTCTGTTTATTGACAAATCAAATAAAGAGGTAAAATATTAACTATTAAGGAAGAGCAATTTCTCTTGTAAATTGTTGCATTTTCAGATTTTCTATGGCAGATAGTTGTGACGTTTTATTTTATAAAGTTGTACTGTATTAACAAATGTTTGACATTTGAAAAAAAGAATGTTATTCTGTGTTAGGGTTATTTTCTTTTGATATGGGCTTCCTTGGGCTCTAATAATTATATAATGAGCATCAGTTGATCAATGCTAAAGAGGGCGACCAAAAAAAATGGGTGGACCGTGGATGATGTGGAGTAATCCTAGTGGACAGCACTGTAGTTGTCGGCAGCAGTCACGAAAACACAGTACAGACATTGCTGTAGAAATGAAATTCTTGTCTTAACATCAACTTCAGTGCATGAAGGAAGGAGGAGATGATGGGCTTGACTTGACATTTTTCATCTCAAGCTTAAATAAATTGCTATTGAGATTTCCTGCTCAGAGATTTAATTGTTATCATGTTTGTTGCAGACATAGAACATTCTTCAGAGTCTGGGTTGGAGTTGCCGGAGGGGTTGAGGGGGGGCTGAACCCCCCAGCTAACTTTGCAACCCTCCCAAAAATCGCCTATCGGCTATATGCAGTTTCTGTCATTCATTGAATTTCAGTCCTCAACCTCCTCCCCCCCAGCTCAAATTTCACAACTCCAACACTGTTCAGAATGAACAGTCTGCCGGCGTTTACTCGTTCGTTTTAATTTCTGTGATGCAGTACATCAAGGGTCGACCAAAACACAATAATTCATTGACTTCAATGTTGACTGTTTGGACTTTGGCTGGTCTCCGCAATTGTATGAAATTGTGTTTTCCAGTTCATGTGAAATGAATTTTAATCTTGCTGAACAAATGGTTCAATGTAATTGGACAAATTGTTTTATCCAGGCCTGTTTTTAAAATGCAACTCTAAGCTCAATAGCTGACTATGCTTAACAAATGCAAAAGAGCAATGTTTGGTCTCTTCTATTCTTCAAATGTCAACTACTTGTATACAGTACTTTAGTATGGAAACTCAGACTCATTTATCTTAGCTATTATAATTTCGCCACAATTCCCCCTCCCAAACTGACCCCAGACCACCTATCAGATTCGCGCAAATCCGGTGAAAACGTTTTTTGAGGGTGGGGTAAGGAACCTGACACGCCAGCCCCCTTTTGCCCCCCCCCCTTCAACCCAAAATTCCTGGCGACGCCACTGGTTAATTGAGCTTTTCAATTATGTGCATTCAGATGCTCGACGGGCGATCGGGTGACGACTGACGACATTGAATGGTGATTCAGCGATTTTTATCGGACGATTTTATCGAACGGGTGACGGCAACTGAACGATGGTTCCTGTAGCAATCGCCAGGTGGCGTTTGATGAATGGGAGCCATTGACTTCTATTAATAGCCTAGACTGGTCATGGTCTGTTGTTGTAGCGGCAAACAAAATATAGTTGAGCATCCATTCGTTAGGTGTTTCGTGTTTACTTGCTTACTTACTAGGTGGCGGCAGCCATCTTGCGAGGCCTAGACCGTGGCCTCAGGCTAACGAGCCTATGACCAGTCTAGGCTATTAATAGAAGTCAATGATGGGAGCGCGATGAAATCGGCGAATAGAATTATTGTCATCGGTCGTTTTATGATTTTATTTAGAGCTCTTCCCTTTGTTGATAGTTTCATTTCCGGTCCTCTGTGGTCTCCGTGTGGAGCAGAGACTTTAATATCACAAGACTGAGCCTATGGTATCAGAAAATGACGCCAGATTTCCACCATTTCAGTACAATGTTGCCATGGTGTGTTTCAATTAAATACAGTATATATACGCTGTAGATATATAGACAATGGTTACCATGACAACATTGTACCAAAATGATGGATTTCTGGCGTCAACCTTGGAAGAATGGCGTCAATTTTCGGCTGCCTTTAGACGGCATCTAGTGTATAATAATAGTTCTATGGTGTGGTGGCTCCGTGGATGATTATATTACTTTTGCTTCCTGCCGCAGAATCGCCGCCATTCTGGTCGAGTGAGTCCTCTCATACGACGCCAGGAGGAGGAACACGGCGGAAGGCAGAGCTATTTTAACAACCCCCAATAAATACCCCTCCAATTTGAGACCGACACTCCCAGCACCCCCACCCCCAATCTCAGCTATGCGGTGACCTTTTTTGCTTGTCAGAATATTTTGGCAGGGGACCCCCGGAACTTACCGACACCCCACTCCAAATTGATAATTCTAGAAATGACCCCCTGGCGGAGGGCATATAAGCAGTGCCCGGAAAGATGTCATTTGGCTGGATACGGACGAGGCCGGGGGCCCCGACCAGCGCCGGTGGAAATCGTCTCCAGAAGGTGACTATTTTACCAACACTTAGCCACGTTCTTCCTCTTATACGAGCCATTGACAGACTCAGCGAATGCTCAAGAAATCCAAAACACACCGGAAACTATCAGAATAATCAGCAGAAACACCAGCCGCTCATTTGACGCCGCTGTCGTCGTCGTCGTCGTCATCATATCCGGAAGTGGAACAAGTTTGATAATAAATCTTTTTTGTTAGCTCAGACTTCACGAATCTAGCTTTACTTAATTGCTTCATGACGACTTTACCCTCCTTCTTTCCACCACCACCTCCTCCTCCTCCTCCTCCTCCTCCTCCTCCGCCTCCTCGTCCTCCTCCTCCGCCGCCGCCGTCATTATGTAAAATAATAGCACAACTGTGAATTCGATTATTTATGAGAATCGAAGAGAACCTCTCGAGCGACTCTTAGCGGAGGAGGCGTTACCGGACATCGGTCGACGACGGAACAAGAGGCGTTACGAATGGAGCCTCTGGGCCCCTCTGGCCCCCCTTGTCCCTATTAAAACGAACGCCACCCTGACGACGACGACGGCAGCAGCAGCAGAGGGCGATACGACGCTGCGTTGCCATGGCAATATGCCAGTAAAGCGACAGATAAAAAGACAGACAAGCAGACAGAGAAAGACGAATACACATTCTGCTGGCATACATTGCTTATTGTATGTCCGTTTGAGGTATTTCTGCTGTCCATAGACTGATTCATCGTTCGACGTTGTCCGTCCACTCTATTGCCGCTATCGATATACGTCAATTTCTTATGACGACGACGACGACGACGACGACTTTCAAACCTTCGCCGGAAGTGAAAGATGCTGTCGAGCTCTGCTGCTGCTGCTGCTGCTGCTACCGGCGCCCTGGATGAGCGAGATGACAGAAGTGCCGAAAAGAAAATGACTAAAGAATTTCATCTGTTCTGTTCAGTTGGTCGATCAATTTTAAAAGAAGAATGTCGAATAGTTTCATTTCACATTTTATCAGATCAACGACAATTACAGAACATCTGCAGTGCTTCCACTATCCACTTTTCAAAAGAAGCCGTACTGTCATACTTTGGCCTATTCCCCTTGTCACAAATCTCGAACCCATCTAAATTAAAGCGTCGTCCATAAATTACGTTACATTTTTCTATTTAATAAATTTCCGTTTAATTTTCAGCAGCGAAACAGAGATATTTGACTTCCGGCAATGATGGTGAATGGAATTGAGATTTAAAATTCCACATACCTAGTATAATTACTGTACACCAGTGACATCTTCTGCAAGAATACATCCATCAGATTAAGGGAAGGTAAAATATCGACGCATATTTAAAGTTATATATATATATAAAATAAAAATTATATATATATGTATATATGGAAAGTGTGACGTCACAGTGATCCTTACTCCCGACCTTCGTCACAAACTCACCTCGAGTGTGACGTACTTTAGGGACGCCCAAAACTTTTTTTCGAGAAGTGACATACTCACGATTAACTCTAACATTTTACCAGACCGACTTTATTTGTAGAAGCAGAGACAGTTGTATTATAGACATAAATCGAGTTGAAGCATTCTTTGCGGATGGTTCTTAAAGCAAAAGGCGCTAAATTTAGTGGCAACTGAGATGGAAAGTCGTTCGGTGAAAGGAAAGTTCATTAATTTTGGTCGATGGTTGTTGGGTGGAATGAAGTGCGTTGTGGTGGTATAGTTGTATTAGTGGAGTTGAATTTTTGGACCTGATGAAGTTGCTTGGTTGTCTTGTAAAGGATGTGGTAAAACTGGAAGCTTTCCAGTTTTCCACTAGAAGGCGACAGAAATGCGGCATCTTCAATAAATGACGCAGAAAGTCTATTAATTATTAAAAGTCTTCCAACGACCACTTCGTTACCGCCCTTCTCTCTCTCTCTCTCTCTCTCTCTCTCTCTCTCTCTCTCTCTCTCTCTCCTAGAAATACAAATAAATTGTTGTGTGATGAAAATTCAACGAAGAATTAGAATTATTCGTTATTTATTCGGTGGCTGTCGCAATTGAGTGAGCCACAGAGCGAAGTTGAAGAACCGAAGAACAGCATTTAGAGACGCTGCTGCATTCCGACGATGGGAGCACAGTCCCTGGCCGCTGGGTCCATCGGCTGCAGCCTGGCCAGCACCATCAGGCTCCTTTTGGACCTCTTCCCACAACCAATCGCCTCCTGAAAAGCTTCTCTGAAAGCCTTCGATGTTCGGTTATAAATGATCGGATTAACACAAGAGTTGAAGTATGCGAAGCAGCTCGACAGTACGCTGTAAGTATGGAAGAAGTTGTTGTTTGGCGGTTGACCGAAGTACCCGACGAGCAGAAGTACGTGGATGGGGAGCCAGAGCACGGCGAAGAGGACGACGACGAGGATGATGAGTCTGCCCGCCTGCTGCCTCTTCTCCTCCGATTTCCTCTCTCTTCTGATCATGCTTGCGCTTCCTCTGTCGACCGATGTGCGCAAGGATACGCAGGTATAACATTGCGATGACCAACAGCGGAAGGACGTAGGCGAACGCAAAGAACGTGGCGAAGATCCTGCGACCGATGGCCAGGTCGTAGATGTCGCAGCCTTTGTCCGTCAGTCCGTAGGAGGACAGGATGGGGACGTTGAGGGCGAGCACCAGCGCCCAGATGGCGCCGATCGCCGCGACGGCGTTTCTCTTCGTTCGGACTCGAACCGTAGCGGCGCTGTGAACGACCGTCATGAACCGAACGACGGAGATCAGAACGAGCGTGTAAACCGTAACGTAAGCCGTTACGTTTACGAGGTAATGTAATATCTTACAGAACGCCGGTCCGAATGGCCACCGCGGGTCCGTGTATTCGACGTACTCGTAGGCGGTGAAGGGGGGAATGACGACGACGAACGAGAGGTCAGCGAGTGCGAGGTTCAGCAGAAGGAGGTTCGTGACGGTCGTCATGCGCCGATTGGAAAGGATGACGTAGATGACGAGGCTGTTGCCGATGACGCCGACGAAGGAAATGACGCCGAAGAGGACTGGAACGACGACTGTGTTGAGGATGCGCTCGTAGCAGTCATGATGCTCTTCGACGGCGTCAATCGTCGCAGTCACTTCGACTGACGAAGCCAAGCCAGTTACATTGACTAGAAATACGCTGTCGATGTCAGTGACGTTGCCAACGGATGACGCGCCATGACGCCAGAAGACTTCGGCGTCATTAGTGGTGAAGTGAGTGACTTTCTGTGCCGGGCGTGCCATCAGCTCCTTAGCATCCGCGCCTACTTACTTACTTACTTACTTACTCCTCTGATGACGCTAATATTATAATTCTTTTATCGTTCGTCTCACAGTCGAACGTCAGAGCAACTGACAGAGTCACGTGACATCAGTATACGATCAATGATCGAAGAAGCAACGGCCGAATTCAGAGGGAGAAGAGAGCGGTCGAACTGCGTCCCGTCTTCCTCCTCTTCCGCCTCCTTCGTTCTCTCCATCAGCCCGCTGTGATGCAGTGGGAGGGGAGAGGAAGAGCCTCCTCCCCTCCTCCTCCTCCTCCTCCTCCTCCTCCTCCTCCTCCTGCTCCTCCTCCTCAGTGACCGCAGACTGTTTACCTGATGCATTGCAACGCATTGTTTGAAGAAGACGTCTGCAGCAGCAGCAGCAATAGACGATGCTTCACCGGAGGAGCGGAAGTCGGTCGTCGTCAATCTTCATCCTCCTCCGACGCAAACGATCCATCGGTCGACAGGAAACGAAGGCAGACGACGACGACGACGACGACGACAAAAGACGGAACTATTTTTTCTATCCGCGCAGGAATACCATTGCGCCAATCCGGTTCGTAATTTGACGGCGGATGCAGAGAACCGGAAACAACGGTTATTTGGCGAGAGAGAGAAGACAAAGGAAGATTTCGGAGATTTCCCAACGGAATTCAGCATCTGACGACGACGGCGGCGGCGGCGGCGGCGGCAGAGGAGGAGCTATTGCCTGGGTCCCTTCGTCCCCTTCAGCGCTGAATGAGGCAGCGGCCGTGCGCCGGCGTCTATGCCTACGGCCGCTTGCAGTGTTATCCGTGACGTCTTCTGAGTCCTAGACTCGCAATGACATCCTAACGGTCTTCATCGTCTCTAGGCTTATCCTCCGACTGCGTCTCTTTCTCCGTCCGTCCATCTATCACTCCAGCTATTAGCAGTCGTTAGACTACTAATAGACATTAATTTTATATCATAAGACGTTCATAATAATTCTACAATAACTTTGAAACGCACAATCTAAAGTTCCCGAAGCAGATTAGGCCTACAGAGAAAGGAACAAAGATTAAATTGATGACGGTCAAAAGTCGAAACCAAAATCCCCCCTTCCGAAAATCCTGGCTACGCCACTGTGTCCCAGTCATTATTTTGTATGTTTCTATCAAATCCCCTTCTCTTTTCTTTTCTAATGTTGTCAGTCCACAATATTGAAGCATATTCAAATATCATTATTAGATTTCCCAAAATGCATTAGAGAACATTTGTCGATATTATAAACATCTGTCAGTCCACAGACCACTTGAAAAATGCATTAGATCCTCCTGTAAAATTTTAGCATCATATTATCAGAGCCGATATTTCTGCACATCTTTGTATCATCTGCAAACCTTGGAATTTTTGATAGTAATCCTTCATCGATATCATATATATATATATATATATATATATATATATATATATATATATATATATATATATATATATATATATATATATAAGAAAAAACAATGGCCCTGAGCACTGAACCCTGAGACACTACACTAGTAACTCTTGCTCATTCAGAATGGCCACCCCTTATGCCAACCTTCTGTCTTCTTCTTCTCTTCGACCAATTTTGAATCCATTCCCTCTTTTTCCACAGGACTTCAGTTTGGCAGCAAGTCTTATGTGGGGCAGTTTATCAAAAGCTTTGGCAAAATCTAAATATATTATGTCTACTGCCTTACCCTCATGTAGGTTATCATAAACCTCCTGCAGAAAATCTAACAGGTTGGTTAGGCATATGAACGTATACAGATTACGGATTACAGAAGTTAGGCTCACTGGTCTGTACTTGGTTCACTACGCTTTCCATTCTTAAACAGTTGGTTGACTAATCCATCTGTCTAGTCTTGCACATCTCCAGTTCAGAAATGGAGAAGGAAAGAAGAGAAGAAGGGAGTTAGACACAGAGAAGCAGAAGAGAATCATATTGTCGCCATCGCTCTTTGTATTTGCACAATGCACCTGCGACAGTCAACGAATCTCCTTCAGACTCTCATCCCCTCCTCTCCTCTAATGATGGCGATGAAGAGAGTTGTCATTGGATACCATTTCAGCGTCTTCAATAACAGGGCAACAATAAGAGAGTCATTTCGAGAAAAAATCGCGTTTAGGAAAACAGAGAATTCACCGAAACAGAGCACTCACCTTCGGTTGGTTTTCTTCTGATCACCGCACTCCCCACCCTCTCCTTCTTCTCTTTATTACACTCCCCACCGCGTCTCCCTTCCTCCGTCTCCGGGGTAAACAAGATGACGCGGCGGCGGCGGCGGCGGCCAGAGCCTTTCTCGCCGCTTCGTCCATTCGTCGATTAATTATCTCTATAGCGTCATTCCAGGTCAATAAAAGATAAGATTCATAATTTCATCGGTTAATTAATTTGTCAAAGGAATTTTGCCAAAATGAACCCGAGACGTTTACGAAATCTAGAAAAGACACCGATCCTGTGGCCTGGCCAGCATTCCACATTTTCCGGCCCCAAATGTTTTGACGAACAGAAACTGCATGTGTCGTCGTTTCGAACGCCTTAAAGTCGGTCGCGGCTGTCGATCGGTCGCATTTCCTCAATCTAACACTACCCCCAACGACTCACCGGTGTTGAACAAATCACATGGCCGGTCCTTATCTGAATAGGTGTCCCTCCCTTGGCTACGCCAGCACACCGACCGCATGACCGACTTTTTCGTTCGTAATCGTTCATTATGAAAATGTCAAATGTCACGCGACTTCTTCCGTCTTTCGTTCGCCAATTTTATTCTGTAAATTCAGAAACTCGAAACTCAAGAAGTTCCTTTGGAAAACTATCTGAGATGGCAGGCTAGGGAAAGGCATTGGGTTTGGGTCCCCCACTTTTTCACCCGATGCAAATCACCAATCGATGTTGCAATAAAAGATCCTATTGCGCCCCCCATTAAACAACCTCTGAAAATAACTGACGAGCAAATAGGTCATCCGCTATTATTGTCTGGGCACAAAGCTGAAATCTGGGGGCTACACAAGCCTACAACCCACTAAGCTCCACCTTAGAACCGCCACTGCCAGCTCCCCTCTGGCTACGCCAAAATGCACGAGCGTCCGACTGTTTCGGTGATTAACCGATAATTAATTAGGGGCTGTCCATTAATTATGTCAACAATTGTTGACCCCCTCCCCCTTGTCAACAACTGTCAACTTTCACTTACCCCCCATAATTACGTCAACAACTCTTGACCCCCCCCCCAAGATCAATGACAGGTCCCAATAACAAGGTTATTATTTTTGTGGTAATGACCATTTTTTCCTCATCGAGTGTCAAAATGTGGCGGTTATGACCTTTTAAAATGCTTTTTTCCATTGTAATAAGTAGTATTCTATGAAATTTCCTGTTTTTTATTATTTGAAAAAAAGTGAAATTTTTGACGTCAACTTCTCTTGACCCTCCTCCCCCTGTCAACAACTGTCAAACTTTTCCAAACCCCCTCCCCTAAATTGTTGACGTAATTAATGGACAGCCCCTTATTCGAAACCATTAAGACGAAAGACAGAATGAAAACAGCCAGAAGTAATGCCCTGATGTCCATACGATCCGGATGTAGGTAGGATAGACGAGAGGCTTAGAACGTGCACCCATCGTCGGTGGCGTAGCAATATGCTCGGGGGCCCTTGGCGAAAAACGGGCAAGGGGCCCTTTAGCGATCTCTCACCAAACGTAAATTCCAGATGCGGTCTTGCACACTGGACCCCATTAGAGGGTCGGGGGCCCTTGTCATTTGGCCAGGTTGTCCACATAGCTGCTACGCCTCTGCCCACCGAGGCAAAACCAATCATAGGGGCCTAACGAAAGAATTCTTTGACGCGTCATGTCCCAACGTAAAAAAATTCAATTTCTCTTGGAGGGCGAGATTCAACCGACGAAACGGAAGATTGGACGTTTGCCTTTGAGGCAGTTTACCTCAGGCGACTGAGATCTAAGCCCAGATAAACGACGCAATGTGGACACGGAGTCTAGTAACAGAACACAATCGTCCATAGACGTCTACACGTCGTGCATCGCCACCGACTTCCCCCGTCATCAATATGGAAATCGTTTTGTTGCAGCTTCCCATGGCGTCTGCCCCTCCGCGGTTGGGACGGTAATACTTACTACTACAAACCACGCAACAGAGCCGACCCCATGCTTAGCAGTTGCCAACCCAACGGTCCGGGGCCCCCACTTGCCAAACCCTGGAGCCGCCACTGTTTTGTTGAATATAATCAAACCATTGTCAACAGCAGTACCAGAGGTAAGCATCGACTTATTAAAGCTAATGGGAGAAACCGGGCAACAATTTTTTCAAGATTCTCTTCCAAATTTATCAAATCAATTTAATTGAAATCATGAATCGGTTCATGTTTTTCTTCTGCTATCTTTTGACGTTCTATTCCCTCGATTCTTTCTCCTCACCTTAGAAATTGCATCAGCAGATGAAGAAGAATCTAAACACACAAATCAAAGTCTTAAGACGTCCTCCTCACTAAACAGGCCATCTGGTCCTTCAAATATAAAATTATTTCTTTGAAACGAATTCCTAAAAAGTCCTGAAACACTCTCCAATCTTCCGCTCGAGACTCCTAATCTGGTTTTTAAGATACAATTGTTGCTTCTCGCAGAAACTAAAACACAAATTCTGTCGACATTTGTGTCATCTGCCAATAGCCCCTGTTGCTATATCATTGATTCTTATTGAAGAAAATTAAAATCATTTTACTAATTTTTTCACCCATCAAAGACCAAAACAATAAACTGAGAGACAAAAACGGAAAGACAGCAAAAGACGAAATCTAGGAAACCAACCATGCAGCTGTGGCCAATTCATTTGCCCAGACTTCGTAGGATATTTTGCATGACCAAAGTTTGAAACGAGCGGTTTACCAAGGAGCGCACTCAGTTGCTTCTTCGACCACTTCAGAGACCGTTGTTCACTGGCCACTTGGAATTCATCATCTGCATCATAAGGTCTGTAAATATATTCAATAAATCAGTTCTAATAAAGATTTTGCATGAAAGAATGCCGAGCTTACACAGTGCAAATATTTACAGTAGCTGTGAAAAGTTACTTAGACATGTATGTCTAAATATAAATAGCATCACGCCCGTGACAAAGACGACTGTAACTGGACCATTAATAAGGCGCTGCTATTTCCATTTTTGATGATCCACTTCTAGATACAGATTAATACAAAATGTTACAGAAATCGTTTATTCTCACAGTTGATATACTCGTCTAATAAAATTTGTAAAGCATAAAAATATTGAAAGCATTCCTTTTTTGTCATTCTGAAATTAAGATTTTTAAAAGTAATAATAAATGTAAACATAATGAAAATAAATAAAATGCAAACGAGAATTCAAAATAAAGAGTCACATACGAATGGTTTGCGTCTGATTCATCGAGATCAGCTTCCTTGAACAATTGGTCGGCTCGGCTGTTCTGCCGTTTCTTTAAACTACAATCAAACAACAAATATATGTTTTAACAAAGTTTGTATTCTGGTCAATTCCTCCAAAACCTTGCTTTAAGGCAATTCATGAAAGGCAAGAAAAGACTGAGTAAGGGTTCATACATATAGTACATATGCAAATAGTCATATTTTCAACCCCCACTGCACAAAGCGTACATAGGAAATCTCCAACATCCGACCCCCTCCCTCAATGCGTGCGTAATATATGAATGGACCCTAAATGAATTTCAGGCATAGATCGAGGACATAAAGACAAGGCGACTTCTGTGGGAAACGGATCAAGAAACGTTCAACCATTTTGAGATGGAATCAGATGAAAGGAACTCAAATTGAAACACATCAATGAAAACAGCAAAAGTAAAGGAGAGACTTCCCAAAGAGGCCAATGCCTTACTTGTACTCCTGTAACTCAATCTTCCTTGCCAAAGTTACTCGTTCCTTTGCTGCCCGCAACAGACTTTCGTTCATGGGAAAGCTCGGTAAATCATCTGGCAAATGCAGAATAAAAGACGAGAATAGATAAACAATTGTACAATACAATCTTCTGCAGAACAGAGCTACAGTAAATGCCACTAAAACTCATACGTCTGATCTCAAAATAAGAAGCAAATGCACGAATCGTCACCTCTTTCAAGTGCTCTCATAATCTTTCGGTAGCTGTTGATTTCTTTTGGACCAACGAATAGAACACTGAATCCTTCAGAATTTGCTCTTGCCGTTCGACCAGAACGATGGATGTAAGACTACAAACAAGTAAAGCAAATGGACAGTAACACATGCACTGTGAACAGCATTACAAACAGATTACAGCGTAATGAAATTACAAATGCTGTGAAAGTACCTCGGTTGTTTTTGGAACTTCATAGTGAATAACGTGCTCAATGCCCGGAATGTCAAGGCCTCTGGCTGCGATGTCTGTCGCCAAAAGCAGACCTCGAGAATTTGCTACAAATAAGTAACAGACATGTTGAAATCAATTTTTAACTTTGAATCAAGAGTATTCAATCTCCAAAGGAAAACTATAAAAACCTTACAACATGAAACTATTAAACTCTACCTGAATTTTGTTTGTCATCAAAATAGACACGATGAAATGTTGAAAATAATTCATTTATTAAAAACAGAACTTATTTCTTTCAAAATAGCAAAACTACCCTCATTAATTAACGAACTGCTTACTGATTTTGTTGCAAATTCTCACCTTTAAACTTCTCGAGATTCTGAAGTCGCTGCTTTTGCTGCATGTTGGCAAACAGCCTCAGCGGCAACATCCCCAGAAGCGTAAAGAGGCGCATAAGTCGCCAAACGCAGTCAATGCTGTTGGCAAAAACAATGGTCCGACCAGCGTGCTCTTTGAGAAAACAGAACAAGTTAAGGTCTTTGTCTTCAACTGTGTTGAAAACAAGCCGAGTCTCTGTCAACCGTGAAGCCGTTCGTTGTTTTGGTGTCAGGTCAATGACCTTTGGCTTGCCCCTGATTCCAACTCGAGTGCAGAGAGACTCTGCACAAGAAGAAGAAATTCAAATAATCACAACAAATACAATCAACAATAGAATCAAATACCAGAAATAATTAACTTCTATTCTATGAAAAATGTAAACATAAGCAAGGATAAACTTAAGCACAAATAGGAACCAAATGCAACACACATCTTCTCTAAAGAACTTTGAAACAGTCGGGCAATTTCTGCCTAATTTTTACCTAATTTCTCTTCAGTTGTTAAATCTGCAAACTTTTTCTTGAAGTGTTTTAACCTCTGAGGTTTTGGTGGGACGTAGGTCAATGTGGCCGACAATACGAATGTCTGGCGACGGTCTTTGCTACCGTTTCTTAATAGTGGAAACAAAACGTGTAAAACAATCAACAGCTATTTCACAGAAATGCAGAATATTTGTAAATATCCTAACATGCCAAGATTAACCAAAGTAAAAATTTGTGCAGATCACTGCATTAAGTATGAGCTCAGTCAAATGCGCAAATGTACAATTTCTCTAAACCTCAGCTTAAATCCCCCCCCCAGCCAATAAATGTTCATTTGACATAACATACTTCTGGTTCAACTCTGACAAAATGAACAACAAATGCTCAAAATGAAATTTTTCCACCATTCTGTCCGCCTCATCGATAACTAAACATCGGATAAAATTCATTCCACTCAAATGCTTGTTGCCCTAAAATCAACAAAAACAATCACCAATAGAAACGGACAACACAAAAAACTGAAACAAGCGAGACTTCAACTGGCAGAAAGAAGAGAAACAGAGAAACAAGCGGTTTGTTTAATAATATTAAAATCAATGCCAATTCTCAAATACTGATAAGTTACTACAATAATGCTGTTTCCCTGTGAGATGGATAAATTGATCACATATCAGAAGTTTCCCATCACCAATTTTAATTTAACCCCTTAACTGGGGATCCCGGATATATCCGTCCATTTTACATCGAGTTACAGTTAAATACACGGTTAAGGGGTTAACAGATTCTGTTATAACCTGTTTGTAAATATCCCAAAGTCTACCCGGTGTTGCTACAACTATTTCTGGACGATCTTTGTCGAGAATACGAGATTGTCTCTGAATGGACATTCCTCCGACAACAACATGACACTGCAAAAGATGCACAAATTTTCTTTAAGAGCACAATTCATAATGAAAGAAACAGCAAAAGGAAGGGCCAAGGCAGTTGCAAGTATCGCAAAATACAGAGATAATAAATTAATGGCTTAGAAACAGAAAGAGCATTTAAACACAATTGAAAACCCAGGAGCTGGAAGTTAGAAGAGTGGTAACAACGCTGGACGACGGTCGCGGCTTCAATTCCTGCAGGAGCCTTAAGGCTGACTCAGCCTTACTAGCTAGAGGGCAGTGGTAAACCCGAGGAGCATTGTTAAGCTGCGAGGTAAAACGTGGGTCCGGTGAAAGTAATGCCACCTACATCGCTGACCGCCTAGACAGGAGATAAGCGCTGGAACCCAATGACTAAAGTACAGGACCTACCTTTCTAAGTGAAAACTCAAAACATGCGATACCTTGATTCCCGTATCCTTGGCAACTGATCGCAAATGATCGCGGATCTGAAATGCCAGTTCACGAGTGGGAGTCAAAACCAAGGCAAATAAAGAACAAGCTTCACTGTCATCATCACTCATGACATCTGTTGAACAACAACAACAACAAAGATCAATAGACGCTTCCCAAATCAAAGACAACTGGAAAAAGTAGAACTTAAATTTTTTTTAATAATCTCACTCGTCTTTTCACCTTCACCAGCGATATCATCTTCTTCCATATTTACATCTTCATTCACGTCTTCACCGTCTTGGCCAATGGATTCATCTGCACTGTCCTTGTCATCCCAACACAGTCCATCGCCATCTTCCTCTAATTTATTCTCACTGTTCAATGTGACTCTATGTTTCTTGCGCGCTTGAAGAATGAGATTAATAAGTGGAATTCCAAAAGCCAGAGTCTTTCCACTGCCCTAAAATAAACAGGATCAAGAACATCACAATTACCTTAGACAGGTATTACAATGTCATTTAATTTATCTTATCTAATGAGGTCAAGTCACTTCCACAAAAGGAAGCTAAACAGCCTAAAAGAGTGTTTCCAAACTTACGACCAACAGGATTCCATATGACGCGCTTTAATAGCAACACTGTTAATGCAATTGAAGAGAAGTGACCAACTGTTTCTGCGGCTGCAATTATGTCCGATTTGCCGTGAGCTGCAACTGGAAGAATTCTCCTCTGAACCAAAGTCGGTGAATGGAAGCCGAGCTCCGATAGATTTCGGAGGACTTGATCTGGTACAGAAAGTCCACTCCAGTTCGACATATCTGGAATCACACAGTCATTGAAAAACTGTTCAAAAGACAAATTTAAAAAGATACAACTCAGCCAGAAATTCCTGAAAAGCAAACCATTCTTTGCAACGCAACACATGGCAGTTCAATTCTGCGTCTTACAAAAAGGCATCCATGATCCTTTATTCCAATGTACCTACATTCCAGAAGACATTATAAATAAAATAATAATATAAACGACAATATAAATAAGACAGAATATATATATATATATATATATATATATGGCTTAGTTCAAAACAGTTTGAACTGAGCTGTTTCACATTCCAACCTGTTGCTGACTTTGCTTCACTTGATGTTTCATTTGATTCAGTATGGGAATAATTAGCCAAAGAAATTTCCTCTGTTTCTGTCATCCTCTTTTTCTTCTTCTTTTCTTCTTCTTCTTCAACTTGTTCCTTTCCTTCATACTGACTGATGATATTTCAGCTGAATTCAATCTTTGTTTCTTAATTGGCGGTTCATTTGCAGAAAACAAATCAGGTTTTCTTTCAGTTTGTCTCTTAAGAAGGTCATCTGCACTATTACTTGTTGCTAAGTCTTCCACAACAGTAACACTTTCCATTGCACCACAAGTTACAACAACTTCCATTCACAACATCTAACTGCTCTTTGCTGCCACCACACTCCCAGGCATTTTCATGTTGATCAGTTAAATCAAGAATTTCTAAAGAATAACAAAACATAAAGAGCTGCACTCCTTTTAAAATATCAAATTCTGTATCAAAATTACAACACAAAAACATTAACAGTCCATGAAAAACAAGTTATCATTATAATCATTGCAGTAAAATCTCTTAGAATCAATGTGTCCCAAATGCTGCAATTCATCTTTTGGCTAAAATTTGTTACTATGATCTTGTCTGCTGGCCACCTTCCACTGGCTTCTTCCAATTTCTGAACACTTTAAATTCCGACAAACAGTTTTCTTGCCTCTTCAGCTGCACTTCTAGGGCGGTCTCCTGCTCACATTGCTCAACTATTCAACCCACCATCTCCCACTGCACATCACCTGCTCTGCTCCACTGAACGTAAATACGTTCATGCCCCTAGATCATGCACTGTTTTTATCCATCAGTAAGCCCTCAGAGTGACTGGACTCTCTTCTCTCTGAACTTGACTGATTCTATGCATTCAAGGGCTCACTTCTTACTTTCTCACTCAGTTCAATGCTCGAGTTAGTCTCACTTGTTATTAAGCAACTCAAAAGCCAGGAGCACTTCAGAGCAGAAAAACAGGGCACTACACCAATCATACACTACAAAATTTACCTTACATATCTTACACTACATATCTTACATAGCACTACACTTACTTCAAACCATACTGTCTAGAAAACAAGATAGAAAGCATTTTCAAACAACTTTCATGTTAAGACCTTCATCCGTGAGTTTCTTTTTCTTGTTTCTCTTCTTCTTTTTTTCTTTAAAGTGTCTGCTTCATTGTTTTCACCCGACATCGTTTTTGTAGCCTGCATTTAAAAGAATTCAAATGATAACAGGCATTTGTCAAAGTAATCAGTCAGCCAATAAAATTGTAATTGTGATAACCACTGTCAAAATCAGAAAATTGACAGAGCAACGGAATATGGAGATCATAAGGCTACGGTGAATGCATTGGCTTGGACAAATAAACCGTAAGAAAAAAACCAGATTCCCAAACAGACAATGGATTGGCTGCCAGAGAACAGCTAAAGAGAAGTAAAATGAGGATAGCATGGAGGAAAAAGCATGGAGGAAAACTGCTGAACAAGATCTGCTACGCAAGGGCCTTTCGTGAAGCGTGGTCCAAGTAGTGGCCAACGACTGGTGAAGATGGAGATCAATCTGTGCTGCCCTTAGTGCTCCTGCGCGTGGTCGGACAAAGTACTAAGTACGTTTGTAGTAGTACTATGAAATTGCATACAGAAATAATTTCCCTACAGATGCCCTAATGCCCACGGTACTTAGTTTCAGCTAACTCCTTAAATCATACAAAAAGCGACATAATCCAAGATCATGTGCAGAAGTAAATTGTTGTCTTAAATTGCGCTATAAAACCATAGTTGCTTAGAAATTACTATAGACGTGGTCGACAAATCGCCGACGAGTTCATAGTCCGTCAGCTCTTCCACTGAAATGAAATCTGAAAATCCCTTCAAAGAATCCGCCGAAATCTTCTTCCATTTTCCCTTCGCCTTCAGTTTCATTTCAACCTTTCGTCTCCTATTAAAACATTTACATTGACAGTCTTCCATCACGTGCTTCTAACAGTCGGTAGAAAAAAACTGTTATACATATAAACACCTAATAAGACATGTTATCCACTCTAAAGATCCATCCAAAATTTCAATTAAGCGTTAAATTAAGCGTTTTATTGCAAATATTTGGCCAAATATTATCATTATTTACTTAAAATTGCACGTACACTCCGCTCAAAATACCATAGAATGCAATAGGTAAGTAAATTTCATGAGTACATAGATTTTAATTATACAAATGCGTGAACATATATAGCGCTTTCTTTAGTAGCTGCTTGTTCTTATGCATTTGGTCTTTCTTGATATAGCTACAGGGCCAATAGATTTATTATTATATTGATATTAAAGTCTATGATAGGGACTGAGTCTTTTCGTCACATAGGTATTGCGACTATTGCCTCCTCTGCCATGAATCTACCTAACAGACTAAGCCTTAAACCCAAATTCCGGATGTACACCTGTCTGGCTGTCCCAATTATTCTTCTCTATGGCAGCGAGACCTGGGCTATGACCAGTCGAGACTGACAGAAAATTGAGGCATTCCACACAAAGACCCCAGCGTCGGATCAAAACGTAATCTGTTCCAGCACTGATCGAGGAGTCTGGCTTTAATGAAAACTGACGGGTCAATTCCTTCCACAGATGGTACCGTGTACTGTTTTCCGTTTGCAGTACATATTCTGTTTCGTAATAATAATGTGATCTTAAGTGGATAATTAGAGGCTATGTAAGGCTGCATGAAAACCACTGTTGAATTGCAATCAAATTTCAAAATAAGCAACAATCATCACATAACATTAGAAATACAGTATTTCTTTATTAACAGAACTGAAATTCTCTAGAATGTTAGGAAATAGTCATTGCAAAGCAAATTGGCAAGCAGTCTAAATCATCAGTAATGGAGAAGTCATTCTAAAACATGTTTATTGATAAATTATGCCAAGTAGGAAATCTTTCATCCAAAAGACGAAACTCAAGTGCACATTTGTTTCGTTCTGCAATTTGACCAAGCTCATGGTAAAGACGACCCTAGAAGAGCAAAGCACGCGTAAAATAACTCTTGCAGCAATAAAAATGAGAAGAAAAACAGAATTATGCATAGAAGAAAGGTAGAGTAGAAACGCTTTGAGACAATAAAATTAGGTTCAAAAGAAAATAAGGATTTAAAGAAAACTTCAAACCTCATCACAGAAACATTTATATTTCAACATTATCAGAAGAGAAGACTTCAAATTGACAGTCAGTGAGCTGAAGCAATATCAATTTTACAAAATTAACAGGTGTTTTAAAACTAGAGCCATGAGTTAAACAAAAATATGCCAAATACAATTCAAAAGAAGATAGGCTTAAAATATAAAATACTACACTGATAATAGTCACTTAATCAAAGCACCTGGAAGTAAAGAACTTCTTTAGCTTTACTAAATGCTTCAAGTCGTTGAAATGACTGCACAACACCAGACAGCTTCTCACATGCAGACAACAACTCTGTAGTTAGACAAATCAAAAACACAGCATTTCTTCATTTACAGGGTAAATAAATCTCCAGGTCAAAAACCATTAAAGAAACAAAACAAACATCTACAAAAGACTTCCGAAATGGCCATCATAAAATGACCAAGAAGTCTAACCTCTTTGTCGTTCTGCAGGTGAACCATCACAACATGCAACCACTTGACATCGAATGAGAAGAAATTTAGTTCGTTCCTTATCAAATAGGCTCCCGTTTGACATAACCGTCACAAAAACTTTTTCAATCAGCTTCAAAGCTTGTCCTGGCATTCCAAGACAATACTAAAACAAGAGAAAATAACAAGGGGACATTGTGTTAATAGAACCACTCTGCTATGCTTCTCAGTGACAAGTTTCAAAATTCACTCAGCCAATCACAGAAGCACATATCCTAGAAAGAGCATAATTGAATTCATCAAACTCAAGTGCAAAAATGACAACAAATGTGTCAGCATCTGACCTCAACAACTGTTTCCTCTCAATTGCTAATAGCTTTCAGTTTAAAAATAATCCTCAAACTAGGCACCTTCTATGGATTTCAACCGTTGCATAATTAGTAATTCAGTTGCCCATAATCATGCGTATATGAAAGATGATCTTTGCCCATTCAAACAGAAAATAACCACAGTATTTTGCAAATGAAATCACCAGCCATCAATCAGAACATGCTCTGGAAAATACTCAGATCTTACGGAACAGGAACAACACCTGACACCTGTTAACAGAATTTCAGCAACACACAGGAAACTACGCATAGGTAAAGACTTTGGTCCATGGCTTAAAACAACTAAAGGGTCTAAACAAGGGGATACCTTATCGTACATATGTGCTTGGAAAGAGCAATGGATCAAATGCAGTGGAGTATCAATGCAAGGAGTCCTCATAAACAACTTACAACAGACTGCAATGTGAATCTATTTCATAATGATAAACAAACACTACAGACATCTGTATATACACTGGGAAAAGATGGAAAGCAAGTAGGACTACACACCAACACTGAAAATACAGAAATCATGGTATATGGAAATGAAGCAACAGACCTGGAATTAAAAACAAATATCAGTGATCAAACAAAAGAAACAGAACCAAAATTCTGCTACCTAAGCAGCACATTAACTTGGAACAACAACTGCTCAGTAGAAATAAATACGGTACATGGATTACAAGGGGTATAAAGGTGTCATGGCACAATATAACAAAGCATGGTAAAACAGAGACATCAATCACAAAACAAATCACAAATACATGCAGGTCACCCTCCATGCCTCAGAGATTTGGACAATCAAAAAAAGACCAAAAATACTGGCTTTTGAAATCTATTGCTATAGGAGACTGTTGGTAATACCAGTAAGTAGGCTGCAAAAAATGCCAAATACAGAAATCAAGAAAATGCCAATCAAAGAAGGCCTCCTGCCAATTTAGTCACATATGTCAGATGCCAGAGGATTGAAAAATAGAAATCTAGTATTCTGAACAATGGAAGAAACAGGAAAGAAAGGTTGGCCAAATAGAGAATGGCTGGACAACATCCACAACTGGACCCCCCCAGTTGGACATTCAACATGCACTCCACATGACACAGGAAAAACAACTGTGGAGAAATCATACACAAGAACAAAAGGTATATTGGACACCTACAAGAAGTGTGCCCAAGGATTATCCTGATGATGATGATTTTGCAAATGAAATCATCAGCCAATTGGTTACCTGGACAAAGGCCAGGTGAAGGATGGCAATGGCTGCTGTGAGGGAGAGAAAGCACCGACGTGACACGTTAACAGCGTCGACCAGCGGCTGAACTGCAACGGCCGCATCGCCCTTTGCACAGAGGACATTTCCCTTCAGCAGCAGAAGTCTGGAAGACACACATAATAACAAGTGATGAAACTGACGACACCAAATTGCAACATATCACAAGTCACATTTAATCCCATCCATATTCTTCATGATTGGCAGTCACAAAATTTAGCACATCTCTAGCAAATTTTGAAAACATTTTCATGATATGAACCGATGAGAGACCTGATGGTAAGACTGGTCACCGGCCATTGACTGCTTGCCTCCATTTCACGGCACTCTTCCATCAGATTTTCAATCAGCTCCAGGGCTCTACCCCCTTCTCCTTTATCAACAATTGCTAGACAACGGCTGACAAAGAAACAAAATCTCAGGGAAAAATATTTAAAACAAGCAATACATGAAAATTAAACAAATATTTCAAAACAGAAATAGACAGATCATTAAAACTGAAACATAAGCAAATCTAAATGAAAACAGACCAAAAGCTGGCTTCAAGCATGTTAACTGCAGCCAAGTTGGTAATGGCTTGTTCTGCCAAATGCTGTTTTCCTCTGAGGAGAGCCAGGGTGAAGTTAAGTTGCTCTTCACATTGGATCCAGTAAGTGGAAAACTGTGACGAGGCGGGAAATCGCGCTTTTGCAGATGCAAGAATTTCGTAAGCAACATCATAAGAACCCTGCAGACAGAAACAAAAGAAATTCCAGTGAAATTGGATAAAAATGTCATCTGATGAATCAAAGTCTCCTCAAAGTGAATAACGTTCACAATTTTCAAGTTACAAACAGTTGCATTCGAAAGAGCTTAACAAAGTATTGTAAGCATTTAGCAGCAAAGGGCAAAGCAGAAGATCTCACAGTGATTGAGAAGAATCAACATCCAAACACATCATCTGCTCTGTGATTAACAAAGGAAATAAAATCAGGCGAATGGACAGACACACTTTCAACCTGATCAGCGATATATCTTGCGGTCTGGCATGCTGCCAGGCATTCGGACTCTGTGTTATGGTAGATTCCATTGTCTTGAATGTTGAGCTGAAGAACTGTCTGACAATTGAGTAAACTCATCTCACTAGCAAATCAAATCATTAACAACACTTAATCAACAGCATTATTTCATTTAATATTTATATTTAAAAACATATATGAAAACTACTGAAGACAATAAAAAAGTCAGAAAACATTGTATAGATTCCATTATTTTCAAACCAGTCACTATTTAGTGGCTGAAGTAAAGGTGAAACTGTGGCTTTGTAAATCACGAAACGTAGTCACCTGAATCCATATGCAATCCAAAGCGATGCCTTCTGACTGTAACCAACAGCCGCAAGATCAGACAGCGAATGTTGAATGTTCAATAAATCACTTTTAATGAGAAACTCAAAGACACTACAGAAACATCACAATATAAAATCATAATCAAGATTTCTAAGCTTGCTACAGTTGTTCATATAATCACATCAACAGCACACTGCACTGCTCTTAGGTTGCATATAAACCAGTGATATTGTGAGGGACAAGCCATTTGGCAAGACTGTGGCTCCTTTCCTCCACAGAAACCTATATATTAACAAAATCACTCAAGCATTACTCATAGAGAAGCATCATCTGAAATGTCAAGTGACTCACGTGGATGGCTGTAAAGATATGAGATAACTGTGTTGCACGAACGACTGAATGCCAAGTGAAGTTAGATACTACAACGCAAACAGAGCACCGCTGCATCAAACAATTACATAGCACTGCTATAATGAAGGCTAAAACCACAACCAAAGCAATTGATCAAATTTAAATACTAAAAGAAAGAAATCAGAAAAAGATATTATGTCAATATATGCAACAGATGATTGAAAAGCAAAAGTGCTCAAAATTATTGAAGAACTTTGCAGAGACAAATTCATACAAAAGCAAATAAAATAATTTACCCAGAGGTTAAGTTCACCAGACGAAGCAACAAGTTTGTCGAGCATGAAATTGATGCCAGATTCATTGTGAATTCCAAGACGATGTAACCAGACCTTAACATACAATAAAATAACGGCACTAAAGCTGCTTCAACTCGAAGATAGTGACAAGAGTCAAAGAAACAATCTGAAGATTGTTTATTGAATAGAAACTTATAAGCGAATGAGATGACCACTGACCAGAGCGTGCTGGAGGCAGACAGAATCGTTCGACTCTTGACCCAATTTGATCGCCTCCTGAATTGCGGCCACTGCTTCCTTTCTGAAATTTCAAAAACAGTCACACTGGCAAAGCCAATCTCCAAAAGCCATCCAGCCAAAAGTATTCAGTTGTAAGACGTATTAAAAGATTATTAGGGTAGAGAACCTGTGTCCAAATCGAAATTCCATCGCAGCCACGTTCAGCGCAGCATATCGATGATTGCGGATATGAACATCATCCTCAGTATTTGTCTTCGAGCGAGATGAACTTGAAGGAGGACCCTGAAGTACCTGACATTGATCGAAGTATTCATACAGACTGCCAAGGGCACCGCAGTACTCATGTAATCGCAGGTAATTCATGTAGCTCAGGAAATGCTAAGTCAGCAAAAACCAAATTAATATATAGTAAACATTAATATTAATCATTTTAATATTCAGAAAATGACTACAAATGATAAGACAGAGGTCCGGGAAAATCAATGACATACCAGCAATTGACTGACAACAATACATTTCACTCTGGATAAGACACCAACTGACACCAAGGCACATCTCCTCGAATATCCTTACAAAAGCCAAACCTGGATATCAGTCACAACCAGCTGTGTCTATCTATCCTTTGGTTGATGTAAAGTAATGTAATGTAATGTGACATTTGTGTAGTGCCTCTTCTATTTCTACTCAGAGGCGCTCCTAGCATTGGAGTCGCAGGGTAAAGTAATGAGACTTTAGCTTTTGCATTGAGCAGAGCGAGTGAGTAAGAAGTGATTCCCGAATGGATGGGTTGAAGGCATTCCAGAGGGAGGGTCCAGTCACTGCAAAAGATAAAATGCAGTTGGCTTAATCCTAAAGATAATTACTTCCCTTATCTTCGGTTACCCAAACTGCCTATAAAAGCAACAGTGTCAGTTTTTGAATCATGACAGGACAATTACCAAAATAATTGCTAAGCCAGCTACTTGACTACCACAGGTGAGCAAATTAAGTTTACATTTAATAGCATTTGAACCTTACGGCTTCTGCAAAATCAGGGTTTGATTGAAGAAGCTCTTGAATTTTTTTCTGAAGCTCATCAGGAGACAAAGCCTCAAGTTCACTGTGGTTCAAAAGATATGCCTAAATAAATACACAGAGAAATAGTCTCATTGGAAAATATTATTATTATGTTTAGCACAACCAATGCATTCTAAAAAGAACCTGGTTTGAAATGAACGAGTGTAAGTGAGAAAAGGCACTGTGAATATGACAAGAGAGAAAACAGGCGTGCCATCGTCTGGAGATGAAATGACACTCTGCTACTCGCCTGTTGCGCCACAAAGTATTCAGCTTGTCTCTGAGAATATTTTCCAACATCAACAGAGTCCCTTCAAGAAAAGACATGCAAATTCTTTAAACTCATCTAGCATAAGACAAATTCCAGTAAAATTAAACACAAACATAAAGTCAATGATAATTAGCCAAGAAAAGAACACAAGGCACAAAAATACTTTGACCATCAGAACTTCTATGTTAAGCTTCAAATGGGAAAGTGCCTAATGAGATCCACTAACAAGTTTCTTTAAATAAATTAAACCAGAACTTCAAAGTAATTGAACAATTGATTAAAATAATTAAAACTATTCAAAATACATTCAAAATTTTAACAAAAGTGAAAGAAACACACATATTTTCCTTTGCCATATCACTTTCATTGTGACTCTCCATTGATTGACCAGGAATATGAAAGAATTCTTCAATTGTTTGCTTCTCTGGAATTTCTCTCAAAGTCTCACGAAATTTTATGCAGAAGCGATTGTACAACTTGATCACCTGATTAAAGGAAAGCTTCTCAAAAGCAACAGAGATGCGACGCACAAACAGACCTTCAATGAAAAACCAACCCATAACACTATAACAGCCTCTAAAATACAAATCTATTCTCTCAACAACACAATGTCCAGATCTGCTTTAACATCAAAAAGGCTCCACTAAAACACTACTCACATTCCATCCAACAAGAGTCCAGATTTACCTACAGCAGTCTATCTCTGAAAGACATTGCTATCATCACTGCATTATTACCAATGTCCACAAAGGCAGTCTGCAATCCCTGACCAGCAAATTTTAGGCATTTTCATTGGTCCCTGAGCTTCTTTCCATGAAGAAGAATTTCTGAAAATGTCACTTTTCATTTGCTATTCAATATTCATATTATAAAATATGGGCAAAAGTCTCTAAATCTGCCCATATTCAACTTGTTCATAAGCACATACACAGCGGATGAACTGAGGTCAGGGCATTGGGCCAATGTGTTGGAATCAATTGCCCTATACAATAGTATACATAACATATAAGCACCACTCACCACAACTGTGCTTCCAATGATTCAAAATTAATTTCTGTATTCCTATCAATTTTACCAATATTCACTCCTTTAAATACTAATTAACTATTAAATAAATTACCTTCTATTTATTTAATTTCAATATTATTTATGCCACACATTATATAAACCGGGTTAACCACTTTGCTAGATCTCCGATTCCTTAGGTTAACATTTTTCCCCATTTGGCAACATATGCTACTTTGCTAATTATTAAAGTACTCCCATAGTATGTAAGCTTAATTAAGTTTTATTTTCTTTTTTGCTATGTTTGTTTACAATATGTTATTTTCTGTTTTCCCAACTGTGAAAATAAATAAACATCTTCTTCTTCTTAATAATTCTAAATGTTAACCTAGGACACTCGTCCGGTGCAGAACAGGAAAGACGCCTGACAAAAGGTTATTCTGAAGATTCTGCATGAGGTCAAACAGTACGTGAACGCCATCACTGCATATTTCTTTCAATCTGAAATTAAAATAATGCATTCATTGCTATGATGGTGAGATGTAACAGTAACAGGTAGGACACCATATGCATGCAGCTATTTAATCATCTGTTGGCAAATTAATCAGGTGCTCTGTCCATAGATAGGTTCCATAATCCAGCGTCACCACTTCTCTCTATCTTGAGCTTCTATCTTCAGGGCTGAATACTTGAATACTGTAACTATAACATAGTCACACATCAATCAAACACAAAATCCTTGGATAGCTGCTTTTGAGAAGATTCATAATCTAATCTGAAGTGTAATCAGGCCACGAAATCTAACCTGCAAATCATTCGAACCAAAAGTGCAGGCTTTGCAGCTGTTTGCAGTCGATGCCTCAAATCATTTAACTCCAAGTCAGGACTCTAGATTTGAAGAGACAAAAATAACAGAATTTAAAACTCTGACAATTTTTGCACAGAAAATACATAAAATTTTATTACAAGGCTACTGCGGTAAAGCTGGTATATTTTAAGTGTGGGCATTTTTGAAGTAACTATCTTGAGTTTTCGTCGATTCCTTATGGTTCTGCTATTCTACAGGTCTACCATTCTGTCGTCGCTAATGAAGCGATAGAGGTAATCATGGGAGGTCGCTACTCACATGTAAACAGGAAGTAGAAATCCGCGCTCTAACCGAACAAACCGAAGTACCAGTGTATCAGCCTGCGCATCGTAGCACATATCATAGATTTGTAATATATATGTGTGTTAAAGTCTAGGGTAGGCATGCCTACACCAAAACAACGTTTGTATAGTGCTATACAAAAATACAAGTACCGCCCCTGACTTTATCTCAATATTGCTTATGCGCTTAGCCATATATTACATAAACTGGATTAACCCCTTTGCAAGATCTCTGATTCCTAGTATATCTGGCTTAATTCAGTGTTGTCCATTTGTTTCCAATGTTATCTTAAATTCTCGTTACCTTATAACGCTAAAAAGTAAAAAAATGGCGCTATACAAAGTCGGTTAGCATAATACGCCTCTCAAGATCTCTATGGAGCACTCGTCGTCTTTGGAACTTCTTTCAGTGCAAACGGACAACTTTCGGATATCTACTTCCTGTTTACATGTGAGTAGCGACCTGCCATGATTACCGCGATAGAAGTGTATTGAGCGTCGCATTTCACGTAGAGTGAAATGCAAGACAAAGAGCTCGGCTGACCTGGACGATCCACAGCAGAGTTATCATGAACGTACACTCATCGGCGTCTGTGTACGGACTGCAGAGGTCGCTGTCCGCAGGGGGAGGATCGGTTACCGAAGCGAATGTCTTCAGCCCTCCTCCTCCGCCTCCTCCTTCGCCGATCATTTTGCAGTGTTCCTCGATGATCACCACCATCGCCAACTTAAACGGAGTGACCGGATCCCTCGTCTGTATCTGGCCTCGCCCCAAACCTCCGGCTCCTCTCCAGCGACCTCCCACCCCCAAGTTGATCAGATCAGCAGTCATAACTTTCGTCCGTTATTTAACTCTAAATGTATAAAATGAAATGAAGTACAATTTATATAGCACCACGTTTTGTTTCGGTTCTTGGCTTCAAATAAACATAAGTCCGCGGTCCTCTTGTTCTGCTTCTTTACGAACGGTATTGCCACTGTATGTTAAAATACCGATAAAGAAGTGATCAGATAGAAATTAATTAAATTCTATGAACTATCTTACCTGTCCAGTTTTCCAGTTGCAGATTTTGGACGCTTTGACATATATAGTTGGAATTTATGCTTGTTAATATTTGTCATTTGATATATAGCTTAATTTAATAAAACTGTCAACGATTTATAAATCTTAATGAAATTCGCTTGAACTATCTGACCTGACTTTTTTCGGCTATATTTTGGACTTCTCGGTTAAATTTAGTTGGTAATTTTGTAAACCGATATATTATTAATCGACCATATTTATAAATCTTATGACACTCGCTTGGATGGCCACGACTTTCCGGCTATATCCACTTCTCGGTTAAATGCCTAAGCCACTTTAAATCACATTACATCATCATGATCATCATCATCATCACCACCACCATCATCATTATTATTATTGTTATTATTGTTGTTCATCATCATCATCATATTATTATTATTATTATTATTATTATTATTATTATTATTATTATTATTATTATTATTATTATTAGATTAAATCTACGATATTTTACTTACTTACTTATACTTGTTTCGCAAACAGAATGAAATGTCGTGCATGGTTCATGGTTGATATTGTTACTTACTTGTTCTTTGTGTACGCACAAAGTGAATGCATACGATGGCGTACAACGACAACGAAAACGTATGCGTTTGTACACAACAGCGAAGAGTTTCGTCAACTGTGGATTTATTATTTTAGTCGAGGAAACTAATCGACCATTTGAAGAGAATCTTGTGAAGATCCGATCGTCGACAGTTTCTTTTCAGTGGAAGTCTGTGGCTGCTGTGCTGCAGCTGCTGTGCCGCAGCTGTTACGATAAGCCACTAGCTGTTAATAATAGAGGAAACTTATTATCTTTCATTATATTCACTCGCTGTTAGTCTATTTACTCTATTAAGAACTTCTGATTAGTATTTTGACGTTTCGGGAGAGAAGGGGCTGATATTGTGGACGGTGGTGAATTTTTCAAATGATGGCTAAGGTTAAACGAGTGAAATTCAATGGATCTAATTGTACACTTTATATAGCGCTGGTTTAAGTACTCGAAGGGCTCCATGGATGGCATTTCACGTACATCCGCTGAAGGCCAATTCCAATTTGTATCGATTCCAATGATCTGACCATTGCCTAAACCTCTAAGTGCTGTGTAACTTTTGAAATTTTTGCTGGTTTGCTTTGTTTTAATTGTAACTGCATTTGGATGAAGACCGGAGAAATGTTTGCAAAACTGAAAAAGAAGATTCAGGAAGAAGGTGGAATTTCAAGCGGTGAATCTACTGACAAGCATCCGTCAGCTGCCATTGACGATGGGATGTCAACCACAAAGTCGCAGAACCTGAGCTACGTTCATAACTCAGGTGTTTCTTTATCTTTTGTACCTGTTTCTTTCTGTTGCCATGCAGGTGACCTCCATAGGTGACGTTGATCTTCCTGTCACTGAGGTTCCGTGAGCAGCATGCTTCAATGACCTTGCACTGGCTCTTCAGTGTTTGCCGGTGCTTTTCCATTGGCCATTACTGAACCATATATTATGTCATTTTAGAAATGATGCTATATTAATTATGATTTCAAGTTTAATACAAAAGCCATTTGTTGTATTGGCTGTAGAAGATGCTGCTTGATGATTTCTAATCTGAGGAAATTACCGTAAGTGCAAATGTATTATGTTGAAGTTATGCACATTCAGAGACTGAAATTTCATTGCATAAAGTTATCTGTTGTTTAGACTATCAGCCACTTAAGAGAACTAATTCATCATCTGTTGATTCAGAACAGACGAGCAGAGAAAAAAGTTCTCTAGGAGAAAAACCACATTTGGCAAGTTCAAATGAAGTAAATAATATCAGTTACTTTTTGCCAGAATTGAATTTTTATTAAATTAACAGCATTGTAATACTATGAAGGTGGTTTTGGGGACTGTTATTGTTGTGGTGGTAGTAATTGCAATGACTGGAATACATTTACGTCTACAGTATATTGGATGAAATTTTGTTACAGTCAATGGATGCTGCTTCGAGAGAGGAACTTGCCGACCTGCTTATGCGAAGAACACATCAAGTGAAGACTTTTGAAGTCAAATTATCCGGTGAGTAAATGAGAGTCTCTGTGTATTTGACCTTTAAGGTTTAAGTTGAAGAATTAACTTCAATGATTTGTCTGTATTAAGTGATGAAGTGATTTGATGAGGATTGGCAGTAGGCAAATGAATTCAGTGATTCTAATTTCCATGCTGTTGTCTTAGTTAATCAGAATTTATAAGAAATTAGTGATGTTATTTATGATTAACTGAGATATGTATTTATTTTGACAGCTGATTTATATAAGTGTAAGTTATGGTCGACATAATTGCTTTAGCACTTCTTTTCATAATCTGTATTTGGTTTTCTATCTTCTTAACAGAAATGACACTGTTGCTCAGAGAGAAAAATCAGCAGATTGAAAAGTTGGAAGCTGAATTAGAAAAGCAGCAAGACTGTAAGTTTATATCAACTGAACTTATTGAGCACAATCTTTTAGAGCAATTTACCATGACAGGAGATACAGTTGTTGAAACTCAATGCATTCTATGCATAGGTATTCATTATTTGTCAGGAAAGGTCTTGCTTTTGTGCAGAGTGGTTTTATAGTTTCTCAGTTTTTCTTCTATGATAAAAAGTCTTTTATATGAAGTCTTTGAATACTGCTTGTTTTCGCAGCATTGTGTCAGCGGCTCCAAGATCTGAATGAACAGTATCACAGCAGCAGAGCAAGGCTTTCGGAAAGTATCTCATCGGCTGTGAAGAAGAGGGAAGAGGTAGAGGACATTGCTGTCCAGTGGCTGTGCCATTCATTTTGATCGTTCTCAGAGTACATATATTGAAGTAAATCGTGCTTAATGTTCACAATTGGCATAAAGTGGTTTCTGTTGATTTCTGCTGTTTTGAGGCCAACTGGACCTACATGCAAAGGAATTAGGCAGAATTTGACCAATGGCTATGCACAATATTGTATTATGGTCATGGAATTATGGAATTTGTGGTTAAGTGGAAAAGGCCAGATAGCAATGGGAGTTTAAATATATAAAATGGTTTTTGATTCAGAATTAGTCTTCTTTTGTTTATTTATTTTCAGGAGTTGCATTTAGAAATTCAAGAATTGGAAAAAGTTTGTATTTTTTCTCCAAATGGAAAGATTTTATTTGTAAAACGATTTACCTCTTGACTTGAGGGCTTGCCTTCATTTATTTTCCGTGATATCTTCACTTAGGGCAGAATAATTACTTTACAAATGCATTTCTTTCAGCAGCCACCATGCCGATCTATGTTCACAATCATTTGACGTTTACTCAGAAATGCACTAACCATTATACCGTGGGAGTGATCTAAGTTGGAATGTATAGGAAGTACATAGAGTGCTTTAACTGAAGTAGACGTCTCGTCCTGGTTGAATGTTGGTAGAATGCAATGGCGTTGTTTGCTCTTATGATGTTTGTAGGCAAAGACTCAATTGGAAGAACGTCTGGTAGTTGTTGAAATGGAAAAGGATCGGTTCTTTCGTAAAACGGAAGAAAGCAAAGCATTGGAGATGGCTGCACAAGAGGAGCGGTCGAGATTAAAGAGTCTTGTAAGACTCTACACGCATTTTGTATATTTTACTTATGATCTGAATTTATTATTTTAAAGTTGCAGGTCTAAATATATTGTTAAGTTTTAAAATAGTATAAATTAAATGAAGGATAGATAAGATTAATTTGGTTTATTAATTAATAGTTAATTCATTATAGTATTTCACTATGTACTTAAATTTTAGTTACATGACACACAAACTGAAGTTGATGAATATAAGAAGATCCTCTCAGAGGAATCATCAGATCGAATAGAGACGAAAGATCTTCTTCATCAGATATCTATGTTAACAGAACAGATGTAAGGAGAAAAGGTTCTTCTTGATTGAAGTTTACTAATCTATTTACAACTGTCTATTCTTCTTTGGAGATGGTTTTCTTTTAAGCTTATATCTTGAGTTATTCAGTTATTTTATGGAATTAATGCTTTGTTATTGTCTATTTTTAAGGTGATTTTGTAGTATTTTGTATTTTTTATTTATGTTGCCAGTTAATTAAAAGTTTTAATTTGACTCGATGACCAACTTTAAGTGGTTATATGTTGGTTTAGTTTTACTGCCATGAAGACCTTATGTGCATCTAAGATGAAATATGTCATTGAGAGAAGTAAACAAAACAGGGAATAATGAATCAGAGAAGAAAGACATAGCGGTAATTGCCCTGGACGAATAGGCTGAGGCGCTTGAGATATGGAAATATATGGAGGACAGCTGGGAGCAGATTGGAAGGCTTCGGGTGATTAGCATCAAGTGGATGCCAAACAGAGGACAACAAGACTGCATTTGACGCTTCGTCAATGCTGTCATGTCTATTTTGTGAATTGTTTTAGAAACGCAGCAGAGAGAAGAAGGCAGTCATCTGAGGAAATGGCCGCTTCTCTAAGAGCGAGTAACGAGCGACTTGAGAAGTTGTTGAAGGACTCGACCAGTGCCTATGCTCAGGTGATATGCTGCTCCTCACATAGCACTTGCTTTGTACTGTGCTACAATGTGTGATTGGACTTAATGAGGCATGTGTTCTTTGCCGGACTATTTGTTCTGCGGTTGTTGTGGAGATTGTGAATATTTAGATGTGAGATGTTTTGCGAATTATTTTCTGGTATTTATTTTGCATCGATGGCAACTAGATGGCGCTACAGAACAGCCAAGATGATTGGTTGGAGAAACAGATTGAGAGCGAAAGAGAGATCACAAGGCTTGAAGCAGAAATCACGCACTTTAAGGTGAATTTGTGAATGCTTAAACCAAAAGTTTAGGTTTCTTCTAGATTATTTTTGGATATTGTCACCATTTGTTTGAATGTTTCGACAGAAGATAGAGCCATATCAACACATGACATGTCTTTTGTTTTCAGTTGTTTTCTAAACATGACTTTGTCAAAATTATTTTTATGTTGAGATGTTTTTAATGTTTATTGAACAGTGAATGTGTGTTCCAGGCAGAGTTGTCAGTGAAAGTGAATCAGTTGAATGAGATGTCAAAGAGACTGTCTGATTACCAGTCTCAGGTCTCCTTCTATACTCAATCCACTCAGACATTTCATTGCAAGAAATTTAAACTGTCACTGAATTCTGATTTTATACCTTTAATTGGTTTACTTGTTCTATTTTTTGGGTATGAAATGCAGTTCTTAGTTCTATATTATCAATGAACGTCAACTAAGCATTGAGATTTTCAGCGTGAACATTTATTTTCTAATATTATTTTCCTGAGTGTAGTCTTTGAATTTATTTAGATTCATCCTCTTGAAGCCAAATTTAAAACCCAGACTTTGAGAATTCAGGAACTCGAACAACTTTGTGAGAAGACAAATGAACAACTGACAGACTCGCTAAAAGGTGAATGTGAAGGGAATGAGAGGACAATTGCAAAGACTCTTTGCATTTTAAAATTCTGTAGTGTTTCTTGTGAGCAACGCTTCTTTTAAGAATTTAGTCAGAATTTAATGGTGATGTTTCATCACATGAAGGTATCTATGTTTCATCACATGAAGGTATCTGTGTTTCATCTCATGCAGACAAGGAGTCATTTCGGCAGCGATCAGATGAACTGTCACGACTCTGTGACTCTCTTCGCCAGAGTCACGGCGAGTCAAAAGCGAAGCTTGAGTCAACCGTGAAACAGAAAGAAGAGATCATATCGACACTTGAACGCCAGTTGTCAGACGAACGGATTGCTTTGGAAGTGACACAACAGAAGGTTCAGCACTCTTCTTCACTTCAGCTTATGCTGCTCTAATAATGCAGTCAATGGCCATTTTGTAGTGATAACCGTTAAATCATGTCCTTCAAAGGGGAATTGCTCAAAAATTCAGTGAGTAAGATGTCAATGATTTCAGCAGTTCTTGTGTTGACTTCTTTTGCACTTTCCTGGCCATTGAAATGGTTTTCATGTATGGATATGTAAATGAAAATACTGTTGGTTTTTGGGTGTGTTTTACTGTGCAGCTGTCGGAACTGCAGCAGTTGAAGTCTGTTGAACACCAAGTTTTCGAAACTGAGGAAATAGCTCGACTTCAGGAAGAGCTGACAGAGAGTCAACTGTCTCTTCAAGAGAAACTCAAGGTAAAGGAACAGAGAATGCATGAGATGCACTTTTGCTCCTTTTATTGTGCATTGTTGACTTGGAAAGTGTTTTTTTTTTCTACTCTGAGTTTTGATTTGAATCTGTTGTTCAGATCATAAAGAAGCAGGATCAGCGATTGATGGATCTGAAGAAACTCCTGCAGCGTGAGCTGAAAGTCACGTCCTGCGCCAACTCCGATCAGCCGCTGTTGGCCAACGGAAGTGGCTTATTTCAGAGCAGCGCTGATTCTCTTGCACAGGCGTTTGATTCTGGCGCCGACGCGGGGATGTCTGCGCCCGTCTTCATTCACCCCCCCGGAGTGGGAGCCGCTGGGGCCGCCACGCTTCCAATTTCCCACAGTTTTACGCACGGCAATGCGAGGAACACGACACTTTTTGCTGAGGATTTGGAAAATGTTCTGAGGAAGGACAGGTCGGGCGGTTCCTCCCGGGTTTTGCCGAGGTTCAACCCCCAAGGAATAGAGGACGACGGACAATATGACTTCACTAGAGAACTTAACTTCAAGTATTTGCGACACGTCGTCCTCAAGTTTATGCTCAGCCGAGAGACTGAGGTCAGAGTTCACCGACTTTTGACTTGGAATTTATTTAGCACAACTATTTAGAATTTGAATACTAGAATGGGAAGAATGTGCATTTAGCAGCTTCAGTCGTCTGGTTGAAAAACTTGAGCAATTGATTCAGTTGCTTCTGTTGATATCTCAAGAAATCGTTGTTGATTTTCATTTCTAGGCGATTCAGCTCATCAAAGCCGTTTCAATGCTGTTGAATTTTACAAAGGAAGAGCAGAAGCTAATCAAGGACACTCTCGAGTGGAAAATGTCTTGGTTTGGGTCCAGACCACAGTTGCCAATGAAAGGTCAAACTGCGAAGGTCATTCCTCCGTCCTTCTAGCGCACGACGCATCACGGATGATCGCAGTCTTTTCTGGTGGATTTTTCAGGATCCAAAGAAGTCACTTTCGTTGCGCGGTGTCTCTGTGGCCTTTGTTCAGGCGACTTCACGTGTTGTTGTTGTTGATGATGATGATGACGACGACGATGATCTTTTTTTGTGACTTTCTGTGAAACCGATTTCTCTAGGTTCCATCTTCATCACTGACGACTCTCACTTCTTCCTCGTCTTTTCCTCTCTTGGTTTTCAGTTTGTTCAGCACCATCAGCTGTCAGCTTCATTTAGGAGATATCTAATTTATCATTTAAGTCTAAAGGCTGTGAAGTCGGAAAAGTCGTTTAACTGGGAAATTTTGTAGATAATTTGCTGAATTTGTCTGCAGTCCAGCATTATTGTGGCCGTTGAATGGTCAGTATGTAGTGACCAGTGGCCTTTGACTGGAGAAGCAACAGGTCCTCCATCAAGCACTCTTTTCGTGGTTATATTGTGGAATGGTGTGGGGAATTTCTTGTTGTGTATTGGTGATGGCCTCTTGTGAGACGGAATTACAACATGGGCAATGTACTGTACAGTACGTTTACAATGTTATAACTGTAAACGTAATGGCAACAATGTTTATTGTAATGTAACTATTATGAGAGGATTCACTTCAGTTAATGTGCTATTTGCAGAGAAGAACGGCTTTTATTCGTATAACAGGTAAAATATTAATGAAATCGTTAAGTTATTACCAGTAGATAATAGGCCTATATTGCTTCGTAATAATTACTGTATTCAGTGGCGTAGCCAGGACTTCCGGAAGGGGGTGTTTGGTGTGACCAACTTTGAAAAATATTGACAAGCAAATAAAAGGTACTTTCCTTCTTCCATTTTTCTCCCAGGTGCTGTCATGGAAGTAAAAATAGGTCGTCACCAATTACACTGTTACATTCTGTAGCCAAGGGGAATTGTGACCCCCAAAATCGCGTCACAAAATATAAATGCATAGAAACTCGTTAAAATTTTTTTCGGCAGCCCAGGAAAGTTTTAAGCCCCAAACCCTTGACCCCCTTGGCTACGCCACTGACTGTATTGTGGCAAATATGTTGGCTGTGATTTTTCAATTCTGGTTAAAGTGATTCGATAAAAGTTTCTAATTCTTACTTTATTCTGAATTTTTGGGGATCTTATTTAATGATTGGCCCTCCATGACAGGTGTCGTCTTCGCGAATTCCCTTCACTTCTAAGCGACGACCTGTGCACTGATTTACTGAAAATTGTAATAATGTTATAAAAATGCAATTATTTTATTTGATGCTGTGATTTATTTACATGAAGCGTCGTGTAACTTCGTACAAATTAAAGTCGTTGAAATGTAGTTTTATAATTTGGATGGGCGATTGAATATGACTGGCGCCGTGAAATTCTCGGCGTCGAGGTTCTTGCGTTGAGTTCGTCGTCTTCAGTGGCTACTATAACCACCCACCCACCCCCTCTCGTGGCTACGCCAATGTGACATCGCGCCGTGGAAATCCAGTTATCTTAGACTCTGGTTTGATGTTCCGGTAAACCTGAAGATTAGGAATTCTCCGCTGACCACGTGACCTTCACTACGAAACCACAGTTTCTGTTTCACCGACTTCCCAGTGCTACTCTAAGTCAGGCCTTTTATTATAATATTATTGGATACAAAGACAGACACGAAACATGCTATAGTACACGCAGTGACATGCTAACATTGGCGTAGCCACGGAAGGGGCCCGGGGTCCCTGCCCCCTATTCGGGTCGGGACCTGTCGTGAGATTCGTTGAAAACCAGTGAGTATTGGGGAGGGGTAGCATTAGCTCCGGGTTGGCCAACAGGCGGGTTACATGCGACCCTCGATCAGGGCGTCTTCCCAAATAAATTATGTCGGTCCAATTTATGCGTAGGCCTATAGGCCTACAATATTGATTCACGAGTAACAGACTGTAATTAGTTCCCGTGCTTAATTTAGTAAAATAGTAACCAGTTTAATTTAACTGTTAATTCCTCACCAGTTACTATTGGTAGGGTCTACGTGACTGCGTGACCACTATTTTTAAAACAACGATGTGCAAAACGCATTAAAATTGCGGCCATCCACATGCTGAGCATGATTACAATGATCGAAATTTATAATGGCCCGCTTGGGACAAAAGGTTGGCCACCCATGCACAGTATTAGATCGAGGAAAGCGCACCAGACAGCAGACTTTAAAGCGTTTCAGACGACGACCTTTTTTATTTTGCTCGTCAAGACATTTAGGCAAGAATTAATGTGAAAGTGCCCCCTCTATTCTGAATCCTGGCTCCGCCACTGTATGCCAGAATTTGAGATTCGTGAAAGTGACGTGGAATTGACAAGCAAGTCGAACAATATAAATTATAGCATTTTATCTAAATAAGACGGTAAATAATTATGAGGACAATGCAATCAATTGGTCTGGAATTGTGCATTATGAATTGGCGCTACAGAAGTTGAGATCAGGAGACAGTAAACGCAGTGTGTTCAATTGATATAAAATATTTTTTAAATGTTAATTCGTGAGGAAAGTCCGCAATTTGTTAATATTTAGTCTCCGTGTTACCCTTAAGAGATTGCTTTATAGAAGTGTTATCGCATATAATCGTTGAAGTTTCTAGATTTAATTGTGCGTCTATAATTATTGGCTGCAATCTTAGAAGCAGATAGGCGCATCTGATAAAGACGTCGTCAGCTGCATCCGTTCCCGTTGTGTCTCTGTTTTTCTCTCTATCTCTCTCGGACATATCGCTCCTCCGTCTGTAGCCAAAGTGCCTGTTACAAGCGACAGTTGACGGCGTTTGCACTGAGTAAGTGTCATTGTTGCGGAATTACTTTTTAAAAGTCGATCTTCATGCACAGTTGAGTAAAAAGGAAAAGACATCGGGGCAGCAGTTGATGCAAACAGTGGCGTAAGATGGGGGCAGAGGCGGCCGTCCAGAGCGTAAAATATTTGGGGGAGCAAAATTATCGGGAAGGCGCAAACAGTTTTTAAGGGGGCACAAGAAATAATTGGCAGGGTCAGTAAAATTAAAATCATAAGAGACGTCGGTGAATGTACGGCGCCGTCCGCAGCGTTCATACTAAATTTATAATATATTGCAAGAGACAATATTATTTCTGACCCGCCCACGTCCTCTACGGATGCCGACTCCTGGGCATTTGCCGCCTCCTCGGCGCATTTTAGACACAAACAGACACTTGAGATGTTCCACTTTCTTCTTTGTAAACGTTCAAATTTCAGGCCATAGCAACACTTCTCGAGTCGTAAAGTTTTTAAATCATAATTTGCTACTGAAGCTGATACATTGAAACCTACACCAATACTAAACTAGGACCAATTGAACAACGTAGCTATTGTAGCCTATATGTCATCGTAGCAGACCCGGCGGGATCTTCTTCTGCTCGGACCCTGAGACAGCGATTGCCAGCCTTTAGCAGGGCATTCCACTCAGTCCTTCCAGATGCTACAGTCGACAAAATAATAGTCTATAGTATTCCGACTCCTGCATGCGCATCGCAGATTGAACCTGTCAGGACTCAGAAGCCAGTCTGAGGCGAAAAGTTTTTACCAATCAGCTGCAGAACATACTATACCTGACCCACCCCACCCCACCCACCCCCAAAAATTCTCATAAGATTTATACGATTTGCACGAGTGAATCTGGACGATTCGAACGCAGCAATTGTTCCAGTTTGCTCCAACGTATACAGTAGCTATATACCACAGTCAATGAGTCACGGTCACAATTACAGGAGCTCGATCCTGTTAGTCGAGTCTTATAATAATAATTGATAATAATAATAATAATAATAATAATAATAATAATAATAATAATAATAATAATAATAATAATAATAATAATAATAATAATAATAATAATGGAATAATGGATTTTAAGTGGTTTAGGCGGTGGTCTGGTGGCCACTGATGTAACATCTGCATTCAATAACCTAGTTTATCTAGATAGTCTTGAGTTGATAGCGAGATCTTTCTCCGTTTATAACGAACTGTGGTTGATTTGCAGGTAAAGTATTCGTCTGAAGAATTCTGTGATGGAATCAGGTTGTGTTGGCGGTGGTCTGGTGGCTGTGGTCATATCAACCCTTCTCTGTCTGACTGTTGCTCCCAAAGGAGTGGACGGTGCGCCAGATGCCGACCGAGTTTTTTTCTTCTGGGCTAGTAATTCAGCCAATAAACCATTATTCGGATTTCTGAACGTCCTGGAACCAAATAGTTTTAATAATAATCAGTAATAATAATAATAAATAATATCGTAATAATCATTGTAATAATAATAATAATAATAATAATAATAATAATAATAATAATAATAATAATAATAATAATAATAATAATAATAATAATAATAATAATAATAATAATAAATAATAATAATAATAATTACAGGGTTTAGAGAGTGGTTTATTAGGGTCTGCCCTGTGTGAGAATCCATTATGTTCCACCCGGCCATCTATTTACATTATGGGCAGTATACAACATCATAGATGGTATTAGATGCCTCATCCATAGACGTCGATCCCGTGAGGGTCCTAGGGTCCGGACCCTCACGGGATCGACGAAAAACAAAAAGTGGTTGTGAGGGTCCATAAAGCATTGAACCCTCAACCCTCACAAAAATCTGAATAAATCTATATTGTACCGTTGTACGATTATTTAACACAAAGCATCGACTGTCGCAGAACATAGAAACGCGAAGTAAGCGACGGAATGTCTGTCTCTCTCTGTCTCTGTCTGTCTGTCTGTCTGTCTGTCTGTCTCTCTCTCTCTCTCTCTCTCTCTCTCTCTCTCTCTCTCTCTCTCTCTCTCTTGATGCACCGGCGTCCTGAGAGTGAGCTTCTTTTCTGTAGGTTCATTGAGTCTGAGCGTGATCCTGCCAATGATCCGGTCGTCCTGTGGTTGAACGGAGGGCCTGGATGCAGCTCGCTGACCGGGCTTCTCGCAGAACTAGGACCTTGGAGGGTAATGCCATCGGCCTCTGCCGCCGCCGCCGCCGTCCAACTACCTCTCTCGACGCTTTCAGTTTCTCTCATATAATATATTATAGGATTTCAGCTGTTTTAAGATATCGGCCAACGGTCCGTGGTCTGCTAGTTAGTCTTAAAGGGGCTTAAAGCTAGACATTTTACAGATGGCATTGGGTCAGGGACTGACCCTTTGAACTTTTGACCCATAACTCATTGCCATCTATCCCTGCTAGACCTCAGTTGTGCTTCATTGCGGAATTCAATTGATTCCCAATTAGGCCTAAGACCGAATTTTTACAACTAAGACAATTTACGTCTAAACGGAGAATTTAAACAGCGTAAATGACTGAAACTCGAATCCATCAAAAGCCTTTTTACTGATTTATGTCTTTTATTGATTTTCGGTCATTTTCAGCCAACGGTCGATGGAAGTGGACTGGTTTGGTTTGAACATCGTTGGAACAAGGTATCTATGTTCTATTTATATCGATGCGCACTCAGTAATTGCTGAATCAATGTGTCAGAGCAATGAAGGCATACGAAACAGCCAGAGGTTATAGGCCTAATGACAGCAGCAGCAGCAGCAGCAGCAGCAGCAAAAACAACAACAACAACAACAATAGGCCTAATAATAATACTAATAATACTAATAATAATAATAATAATAATAACAACAATAACAATAATAATAATAATAATAATAATAATAATAATAATAATAATACTAATAATACTAATAATAATACTACTACTACTACTAATAATAATAATAATAATAATGTGTTTAAGATGGTTCGGCATAGGGTCTGCCCTGTGTGGAAAGTACTATGTTGAGATGGCTAGAAGAAGATTGGAGCACAGCAGTCGGGAATAGAGTTACGAAGAAAACCAGCGTTAGGCCTAAGACTCTGTTCCTCAACAGAGCACCTGAACTGCGAGACTTAATATTATGACGTCATTGACCCACAAATCTTAACCACAACGACGATTAAGTATATTGAAACTGTAGAAAGAAAATAGCGCATTCATTCGACTATAAAAGCGCGATCCAATATATGTATGTTTAAATTGCTTTCAGATTGCCAACATAATCTTCATGGAGTCTCCACAGTGCGTCGGTTACTCCTACGCTGACACCGAGCCATGCGTCTCTAGTGACAACCAGGTGAACTATCCTCTCTCTCCTGAGTCCCTTCTGTCCCCTCCCCCTCCCCCGCCGCCCGACGTCCGCCGCATGTGTCAGTGGTGGTGATGTCTGTCTCTTCTTCTTGTCTTTTTCAGACTGCGGCTGACAATCATCACGCTCTTCGCGATTTCTTCGCTAAGTTTCCCGAATATCAGGCGAACGAGTTCTTCATCACCGGCGAGAGTTACGCCGGGATCTACGTTCCGACGCTGTCCGCCAGAATCGTCGACGACCCTTCCTTCAATTTCCAGGTAGACAGACAACGTCTCTCAGGTATAACGCCCACCTGAACTCCGCATCCTATTATAAGGCGAATTTCTTGCTGAGTTTTGGCTGCTGTGGCATGCAGCGAGCAATTTGCTGAAGAGCTTCTGTAGCGCCGTGTGAGTATTTCGCGTCGCGGTTTTGTAATGGTTTTGTGTTGATGACGTTGCACAGGGCTTTGCTGTTGGAAATTCCGTGACGGACAATTACGTCATGAACAACGGTTACACGTACTACGCGTGGGCAAGAGGTCTCTTCGGCACAGAGTGAGCATTCAGACGACCGATGATGATGATGATGATGATGATGATGATGATGACGACGACGACGACGACAAGTTCTTCGTCTCTTGAAGCTCTTCCGTCGACTGCGTTTGCTGCGATGTTCTCTGCTGCTGCTGCTGCTGCTGCTGCTGCTGCTGCGTTGAGTGTAAGAGCGAAGTGTTCGTCTGTTTTGATGTCTTTTAGTCTCTGGAATGATCTGGTGAGCGAATGTTGTGTCGATGGAAACACTTCGAACTGCGTCTTCTTCAGAAACGACAACATTCGATGCAGTCTTCTGGTAGTTCTCTCTCTCTCTCTCTCATTCAAAGGTTTAGACCAGGGTATCCAAATTTTTTAATTAACCTAAAGACCACATTGCTGACTTTTGAATGCTAGTCGAGCCACAACAAGCACAAGAAATGAAATTTATTAGAATAGGTTTTGTGCATGTTCCTCATCTTCTGCCGCCGGCCGCATTACAGACATTGGCGGAGTGTGCTTTGGAGCTCTGGCCTTAGACGAAACGACGGAAAGTCATCGGTGGGTGCGACTGAAAATGCCAGACTGGAAAGTGGCGGACAAATTAGCAGAGAGTGGAAAATGCAGGCCAAGAAAATGGCGTGCACTCTCGTTCCACGTGTACACGCCAGATTTCGCATCGCTTGTGCAGAAGAACACTGTTGCTGCGATGTCTAGAAGTTGTCCAAGCTGTCGTAGCCCAATTAACCTCGTAATACGTTTAAATAATTTTGAATTATATTAGCATAAGGTCTTTTAAATTGTGAACATTGGGATCCGCTATTTTATTTACTTGCTTATAATAATAATAATAATAATAATAATAATAATAATAATAATAATAATAATAATAATAATAATAATAAATAATAATAAGAGCAAGGATTAAAGTTGTTCAGTAGGGTCTGCCCTGTGTGAGAACCACTGTATAGCTTGACGTATAGCCTACGTTTGTAACTATGTGTGCTTGAAGTACATTGATCAATTTGATATTTGTGTGTTTGTTTGTAACTATTGCTTTTTATAGTATAATGATGATTATGATTACACAGCTTATGTCTGAATTAAATTGATAACCCTAAGATCGCGCACCGATACGCGCGCCATCGATCCACGTACCCCTTCTATGTTTTTCATTTATAGTTCGTCATTTTCAATGCACCAAGCTGATTTTTCATGTAACAAGCATTTATTGTTGACGACTGCAGAGTCATTACTGTATGTGTGTGTGTGTGTGTGTGTGTGTGTCTGTGTGCTGCTAGTACGCGCGAGTGACTCAGGTACAGTGGTCCATTGGACTTAACCCGTACAGTGTCTACACCGAGTGCTACGGAGGCGTTCCAAATGCCAACTGGATCTATTCGGAGACAGACGAAGAGGCGGTCGTTATGCTTCCAGAAGGTCTACGACTCACCGAAGAAGAGCGCCACAGACACCGCAAAGTATGCTGTCTGTCTGTCTGTCTGTCTGCCTGTCTCGTCTTTCCCTCTTTTGTCGATTGATTTGATTGAAATAGTCTATTCTGAAAACTGTCGATGCATCTAAAGTGACTTGAACTGACATTGTCAGCCGTCGAAGAGTATTGCGTGTTCTTGTTTCTAGTTCATCGAAGAACTGTCGGAAACGAAGAACGTGACGATTCGCATTCCGTGTTCCTACACAGACGACAGAGAAACTTACCTTAACCGGCCTGACGTCAGAGCCGCTCTGCACGTACCAGACACCGTCCAGTACTGGCTTCCATGTGGGTAAGCAATACACCTCCTACCGACTCACCACCACCACCACCACCACCACCACCACCACAACTACTGCTGGCATGGGAAAAGGCACGGGTGGAAGGCACTAAAGTAAAGAATATGGCGGAGTAGACCATTGTTCTGAAAGCAAAGGGATTAGTTCCTTCTGTTCTTCATAATTTAGTATACTTCTACCGGTACACGAGTGTTCTCTCTCTCTCTCTCACTCTCTCTCTCTCTCTCTCTCTCTCTCTCTCTCTCTCTCTCTGTCCAGTTACCTGAAGACATGTTCCTTCTTTGCTCTTCAGTTGTGTTCTTTTTGTTTTCCTGTTCTAAAAGCAACATCGTCTACGATCAGCAGTACGACAACGTCAGAGACGAGTATTACAAAGTGCTTTCGATGGTAAATTTCACGCATCCATAGAATCGCCTTCACTTCAATTAACTACGATCGGAAATCTCTCTTTTTATCACTCAATTATAGAATTCGATCACGCTTTATCTTTAGGACATCGTCGTCGTCATCGTCATCGTCGTCATCGTCAATGTATAGCCACCATTATTATATTTTACAATATAGACACACTAATAGGGTGGAAAGTGACGGATTTTTCTAGTCCACTGACATCACTGCAAGGCGTTTGAAGGTTCTAAAGAGAAATTTGGGTGAAATATCGACATGAATTTTTGGGTCGCCCGAAAATTTTCCATGGACTATATATAGTCCAGGTTTTTTTCCGAAATTTGAGCGAAAATTTGTGGTGTCGTAGGGCTTTCATATTTGCACCGATTGAAGCCCAGTCGATGCCTACAAGGAATCTGGACCCGCATTTTGGATATCTATCAGGTGTCTGACTTTTTTAAAGGGTTAAAAATCTATACAATGTATAGCCACCATTATTATATTTTACAATATAGACACATTAATAGGGTGGAAAGTGACGGATTTTTCTAGTCCACTGACATCACTGCAAGGCGTTTGAGGGTTCTAAAGAGAAATTTGGGTGAAATATCGACATGAATTTTTGGGTCGCCCGAAAATTTTCCAAGGGTTTTTTCGAAATTTGAGCGAAAATTTGTGGTGTCGTAAAGCTTTCATATTTGCACCGATTGAAGCCCAGTCGATGCCTACAAGGAATCTGGACCCGCATTTTGGATATCTATCAGGTGTCTGACTTTTTTAAATGGTTAAAAATCTATACAATGTATAGCCACCATTATTATATTTTACAATATAGACACACTAATAGGGTGGAAAGTGACGGATTTTTCTAGTCCACTGACATCACTGCAAGGCGTTTGAGGGTTCTAAAGAGAAATTTGGGTGAAATATCGACATGAATTTTTGGGTCGCCCGAAAATTTTCCATGGACTATAGTCCAGGGTTTTTTTCGAAATTTGAGCGAAAATTTGTGGTGTCAAAAAGCTTTCATATTTGCACCGATTGAAGCCCAGTCGATGCCTACAAGGAATCTGGACCCGCATTTTGGATATCTATCAGGTGTCTGACTTTTTAAATGGTTAAAAATCTATACAATGTATAGCCACCATTATTATATTTTACAATATAGACACACTAATAGGTGGAAAGTGACGGATTTTTCTAGTCCACTGACATCACTGCAAGGCGTTTGAGGGTTCTAAAGAGAAATTTGGGTGAAATATCGACATGAATTTTTGGGTCGCCCGAAAATTTTCCATGGACTATAGTCCAGGGTTTTTTTTCGAAATTTGAGCGAAAATTTGTGGTGTCGTAAAGCTTTCATATTTGCACGATTGAAGCCCAGTCGATGCCTACAAGGAATCTGGGCCCGCATTTTCGATATCTATCAGGTGTCTGACTTTTTTAAAGGGTTAAAAATCTATACAATGTATAGCCACCATTATTATATTTTGCAATATAGACACATTAATAGGGTGGAAAGTGACGGATTTTTCTACTCCACTGACATCACTGCAAGGCGTTTGAGGGTTCTAAAGAGAAATTTGGGTGAAATATCGACATGAATTTTTGGGTCGCCCGAAAAAAAACCATGGACTGGGTTTTTTTTCGAAATTTGGGCGAAAATTTGTGGTGTCGTAGGGCCTTCATATTTGCACCGATTGAAGCCCAGTCGATGCCTACAAGGAATCTGGACCCGCATTTTCGATATCTATCAGGTGTCTGACTTTTTAAAGGGTTAAAAATCTATACAATGTATAGCCACCATTATTATATTTTGCAATATAGACACATTAATAGGTGGAAAGTGACGGATTTTCTACTCCACTGACATCACTGCAAGGCGTTTGAGGGTTCTAAAGAGAAATTTGGGTGAAATATCGACATGAATTTTTGGGTCGCCCGAAAAAAAACCATGGACTATAGTCCATGGTTTTTTTTCGAAATTTGGGCGAAAATTTGTGGTGTCGTAGGGCCTTCATATTTGCACCGATTGAAGCCCAGTCGATGCCTACAAGGAATCTGGACCCGCATTTTCGATATCTATCAGGTGTCTGACTTTTTTAAAGGGTTAAAAATCTATACAATGTATAGCCACCATTATTATATTTTGCAATATAGACACATTAATAGGGTGGAAAGTGACGGATTTTTCTACTCCACTGACATCACTGCAAGGCGTTTGAGGGTTCTAAAGAGAAATTTGGGTGAAATATCGACATGAATTTTTGTCGCGCGAAAAAACCATGGACTATAGTCCATGGTTTTTTTCGAAATTTGGGCGAAAATTTGTGGTGTCGTAGGGCCTTCATATTTGCACCGATTGAAGCCCAGTCGATGCCTACAAGGAATCTGGACCCGCATTTTCGATATCTATCAGGTGTCTGACTTTTTTAAAGGGTTAAAAATCTATACAATGTATAGCCACCATTATTATATTTTGCAATATAGACACATTAATAGGGTGGAAAGTGACGGATTTTTCTACTCCACTGACATCACTGCAAGGCGTTTGAGGGTTCTAAAGAGAAATTTGGGTGAAATATCGACATGAATTTTTGGGTCGCCCGAAAATTTTCCAAGGTTTTTTTTCGAAATTTGAGCGAAAATTTGTGGTGTCGTAAAGCTTTCATATTTGCACCGATTGAAGCCCAGTCGATGCCTACAAGGAATCTGGGCCCGCATTTTCGATATCTATTAGGTGTCTGACTTTTTTAAAGGGTTAAAAATCTATACAATGTATAGCCACCATTATTATATTTTGCAATATAGACACATTAATAGGGTGGAAAGTGACGGATTTTTCTAGTCCACTGACATCACTGCAAGGCGTTTGAGGGTTCTAAAGAGAAATTTGGGTGAAATATCGACATGAATTTTTGGGTCGCCCGAAAATTTTCCATGGACTATAGTCCAGGGTTTTTTTTCGAAATTTGAGCGAAAATTTGTGGTGTCGTAAAGCTTTCATATTTGCACCGATTGAAGCCCAGTCGATGCCTACAAGGAATCTGGGCCCGCATTTTCGATATCTATCAGGTGTCTGACTTTTTTAAAGGGTTAAAAATCTATACAATGTATAGCCACCATTATTATATTTTGCAATATAGACACATTAATAGGGTGGAAAGTGACGGATTTTTCTACTCCACTGACATCACTGCAAGGCGTTTGAGGGTTCTAAAGAGAAATTTGGGTGAAATATCGACATGAATTTTTGGGTCGCCCGAAAAAAAACCATGGACTGGGTTTTTTTTTTTTCGAAATTTGGGTGTCGTAGGGCCTTCATATTTGCACCGATTGAAGCCCAGTCGATGCCTACAAGAATCTGGACCCGCATTTTCGATATCTATTAGGTGTCTGACTTTTTAAAGGGTTAAAAATCTATACAATGTATAGCCACCATTATTATATTTTGCAATATAGACACATTAATAGGGTGGAAAGTGACGGATTTTTCTACTCCACTGACATCACTGCAAGGCGTTTGAGGGTTCTAAAGAGAAATTTGGGTGAAATATCGACATGAATTTTTGGGTCGCCCGAAAAAAAACCATGGACTATAGTCCATGGTTTTTTTTCGAAATTTGGGCGAAAATTTGTGGTGTCGTAGGGCCTTCATATTTGCACCGATTGAAGCCCAGTCGATGCCTACAAGGAATCTGGACCCGCATTTTCGATATCTATCAGGTGTCTGACTTTTTTAAAGGGTTAAAAATCTATACAATGTATAGCCACCATTATTATATTTTGCAATATAGACACATTAATAGGGTGGAAAGTGACGGATTTTTCTAGTCCACTGACATCACTGCAAGGCGTTTGAGGGTTCTAAAGAGAAATTTGGGTGAAATATCGACATGAATTTTTGGGTCGCCCGAAAAAAAACCATGGACTATAGTCCATGGTTTTTTTCGAAATTTGGGCGAAAATTTGTGGTGTCGTAGGGCCTTCATATTTGCACCGATTGAAGCCCAGTCGATGCCTACAAGGAATCTGGACCCGCATTTTCGATATCTATTAGGTGTCTGACTTTTTTAAAGGGTTAAAAATCTATACAATGTATAGCCACCATTATTATATTTTGCAATATAGACACATTAATAGGGTGGAAAGTGACGGATTTTTCTACTCCACTGACATCACTCAAAAGCGTTTGAGGGTTCTAAAGAGAAATTTGGGTGAAATATCGACATGAATTTTTTGTCGTTTGAAAAAAACCATGGTCCATGGTTTTTTTCGAAATTTGATGAAAATTTGTGGTGTCGTAGGGCCTTCATATTTGCACCGATTGAAGCCCAGTCGATGCCTACAAGGAATCTGGACCCGCATTTTCGATATCTATCAGGTGTCTGACTTTTTTAAAGGGTTAAAAATCTATACAATGTATAGCCACCATTATTATATTTTGCAATATAGACACATTAATAGGGTGGAAAGTGACGGATTTTTCTACTCCACTGACATCACTGCAAGGCGTTTGAGGGTTCTAAAGAGAAATTTGGGTGAAATATCGACATGATTTTGGGTCGCCTGAAAAAACCATGGATGTCCATGGTTTTTTTTCGAAATTTGGCGTAGGGCCTTCATATTTGCACCGATTGAAGCATCCTCAAGGAATCTGGACCCGCATTTTGGATATCTATCAGGTGTCTGACTTTTCTAAAGGGTTAAAAATCTATACAATGTATAGCCACCATTATTATATTTTACAATATAGACACATTAATAGGGTGGAAAGTGACGGATTTTTGTAAGCCACTGACATCACTGCAAGGCGTTTGAAGGTTCTAAAGAGAAATTTGGGTGAAATATCGACATGAATTTTTGGGTCGCCCGAAAATTAATAGGCTTTCATATTTGCACTGATTGAAGCCCAGTCGATGCCTACAAGGAATCTGGACCCGCATTTTGGATATCTATCAGGTGTCTGACTTTTTTAAAGGGTTAAAAATCTATACAATGTATAGCCACCATTATTATATTTTACAATATAGACACATTAATAGGGTGGAAAGTGACGGATTTTTCTAGTCCACTAACATCACTGCAAGGCGTTTGAGGGTTCTAAAGAGAAATTTGGGTGAAATATCGACATGAATTTGGTTTAGAGAAGACGCATTCTGGGATTTTCTCTTTCTCTGGACTCTGTACATTAAACACCTTACACAAGAAGACGACATGGAGTCCTGATTATATAGTCACCTGTGCTTCAGATGATCGCCAGAGTAAGTCGCCTATCTTCTGTGAGATTCAGCGGAAGATCGGAAAGTGATAATGATGATGATGATGATGATGTGGAGGAGGAGGAGGATTCAATGCTGCTATTGTTGTTGTTGATTTAAGGGGCATCACATACTCGGTTACTATGGAGACTGGGATATGGCGTGTGATCATCTCTCTGGAATGTGGTTTTTCGAATCTCTCGGTGAACCAGTAAGTGGTCACGTGGTCATAATTGTCGCCAACAGATAAACGCATAGGCATTGTACTCAACGCATACTAATCTGCGTTCATTTATGAAGCGCCGTTTTTGTCTTCTCTTCAACCGAATATCACATACACTGTAAACTGCGCTTCGGTTGGCTAAGGAAGGCCTCAACGGCCAAATCCAGAGAAGAATATTTTCGACGTGTTTCTACGCTAATCAATCGGGCGATTCGTTCAGTCATAGGCTACTAAAGTAGGTAAAACAAAGTGAGTTTTCCAAAGGGACGCAGATGGTTAACTCTGATCTGCGCCCAAATTAGAATCCATGGCTACGTAGCTATGTGACTAAAGAACAATTTAAATAATTATACGAGATAATTAATAATTGTCAAAAGTTGCGCTTCATTTGGTTGGCTTCTCTAATTGTATATTAATCGTTGATCATGATCGTTCGTCGTCAGTCTCGTCGTATACTGGAATTCCTTTATTTAGTAAGTGGGCCTATGGGCGTCGTTGTTTTGCCATTGTGTAGCTGAACTGTTAATTTTGCAGTTGGAGGATGGATTCAAAGAGTGGTTTTATCCTGATTCTTTGGGATACGACCAGATCGCTGGCTTCGTGATCCAGTGGACTAACATGAAATACGTCTCGGTCAAGGTCCGTCGATCATAAAGTTATTTTAAAATGGTCGAAATTGTCAATTTAAAGCAATGGCAATTAACACTAGGGCGACTGGGACGGGGGCCGTCCCAGTCGCCCTACCACTGCGTTGGGTGATGTTGAATAATTATTAGACGACGACGACCTTTGAACGCCGATCGCTGTGACTATTAGAGAGGCGAGAATCTTAGTCTCTTCAGGCGGACTCTCTTAATTCTACGACCCTCAAAGGACGTCACTCAGCTACACACGCTCTTAGAGAAGTTGTTCGCTTTTATTCGTCCATTTGTCTGTTTTCAGGGCGCCGGGCATTTCGTTCCAACCGATCAGTCGCTTTCTGCTTACATGATGTTCGAGAAGTTTCTCAAGAACGAACCATACTAAAGAAGAGAACTGTCTGTCTGTCGGTCTCTGTCTCTCTCTCTCTGCATAATAGTATCGCTAATATATATATATATATATATATATATATATATATATATATATATATATATATATATATATATATATATATATATTGCAAATTTTCCAACATTGGCCCTAAAATTTGCCAAAATTGCTCAAAATTTGCAAAAAATGCCTAAAATTTGTCAAAAATTTGCAAAAAATTTTCTCGCCCCCAAAGAAAAGTGCGGAGGCCTAGATGTCTATCTCGTTGAAAGAATTCCAACTGGTTATTGTGCAATGCGGGCGCGGTTGTTTGATTTCATTCATATTATCTGAAAGAAAGAACGCTTGAATAAATAAACCAAAAGCTTTTTTGATTAACGACTGACATTACTAAGCAAAAGCTTTAAAACTGCGATGATGATGAAAAGAAACCGATAGCCCGTCAGACTGATGTCATAAAGCGCCATAAAACGCATTGTGGTGAGTTGGAACTGTCTCCAAAGCTTCTAACTTTTAAAATTGTCAACTCGATATTTGCAAAAGCAGTGGTACAAAAAGCAAGTTAAATACATGTATATATTTATCTTCAGCAAATGTCTGTCAAACAGCGCAAATAATTAGTTTCAAAGCGTAATCAGCCAAGCGCAAAATAAAAACCGAGTAAAATACGTTCAAGTAGAAGATTAGGCGTCGTCAAGTACGCAACACGAAACGACTCCTCGTCAACATAGTTATCGAAAGAGTGTCGCCATCACTGTTTATTTCTTATTTCAAACGATGCAAAATCGCAGCAAACCAAATGAAAAATCAAAGACGTGAAATGCGTAGAAATACAAGATAAACACTCGGCACATAATTTGACAGATGAACGCATCGACTGAATTGCGCTCGAAGTGGACAAATGCATCCCTCGGGGCTTCAGACCATAATCTCAGAAAAGAAATTTCGTGGACACAACTATCTCAACACTGCGCAAACGGCTAGTTCTTAAGCCTGTGAGTCGGGTAAAACTACTATGAAATATCTATCACAATATAAGTGTCAGATCAGACACGCCGTTGAAAAATATGGCAATAAAGAAATTAAAACGATATATTTTCATCAAGAGAAAAGAAAGTTTCAGAGTTAGAAGCTTAGGGAAAACCGATTTTAATTCCAACACGTCCAGAAAGTATTGACGCATAATGGAAGCCTTTAATGAGCGTTCCTGCATCGCTGCAGCACACAATGCGCATCGCAGACTAAGTTCTAACGCCGATGGTAAAAGTAAAAAAAACCAATAGAACAATTTCGTGACATCATTGGACATTCAGTGTATTTCCAGCGCGCTACTTCTGTACAGTATGAATTCAGAATAGAAAAAAACGGTGGATAATCTGTTATCCGGCACCGGCAACACTTTGAATGCGATAAGACATTTTCAGAGACAAACTCCATTACACTATCAAGGCATTCACAAAATATTCATCAAATACAGAAATTAAATTAAGCAGCCAAATGTTAGTGTAAATTTCAGGCACATAATGACGATTTCAGAAAGTCTCATCTTGGACTCATTAGTTTTTCTAAGCGAAGACAGAGAAACAGCGACCGTCCACCACCACCACCACCACCACCAACACACCACCTCCTCCTCCTTTATTACGCCTCTGACTGCGACGACGCCTTCTTCTTGTGTGTTCGAGAGTCTTCGCCCTGTCGACTTTTGTCGTCTTGTTCTGGAAGCTGGACATGACCGGCGCTGACAACTAATTCCGTTGCCAATCCACTCCGTAAACCTTCTTGGATTCGTGGCCTTTTCTTTTTTTCTGCTTTACTTTTGGACGACTTGCCGCTTCCAATTTTTACGTGGAATTTCTGTCCCTTCTCGTCATGCAGCATTGAACGTTCGTTGTCTGACGCAGGGCTACTGCATTCCGCGGCTGCGTCGCCTCCGATGCTGATCGACGGAGACGACGTTACATCGATGACCGCTTCCTGATGTAATCCGGCATCATAGCTAGTAGCAAATCCACATTCGCCGTCTTTTCCTTTCCTTAAGTCCGCATGAACCCCTGGTAAAGACACGTTTGCCCCACCCGCGGCGCCCACCACTGCGGGCTTATCACCGGCAACTCCCAGAGAAACATCGACGTCAGCTTTGGGAGAACTTGATCGGTCCTTTGTAGAGAAGAAACCTTTCACTTTTCTTCCTAAAGAACTTCTTTTATCAGATTTAAATTCCACCCGATCCGTTTGAACAGTTGGCGATTCCACGTCAAATCCTCCAGAAAGACTTGCCTTTGGCTGGTCAACGCGGACATCGAGTGACGTTCCTCCCCGCAGACTGGCATCTGCCGAACTTTTCCCCTTTCCAAGCTGGATGTCTGCACCAGGAATACCTGCGGTAACAACTGCTGTTGGAGCAGTTGCCGAAATATCCAGACCTGAATCAGGGTTTTTTATATTTGTGTCCAATGAAACTGTAGGTAAAACCACCTGAACGCCGGTTACAGCGTCTATCTCTGGAACACCCCCTTTGACGTGTCCACCACGTGCACCCGCTACGTCGAGTTTTGGAAGTGAGCCCTCAACATTATAGGATGGGATGTCAAAAGACGCAGAAACGTTACCAGCATCTATTTTTGCATCTCTAACCTCTGCCGAGAGTCTTCCATCCGTCTCCATTCTAGTTCCGCCAATGCCTTCGGCTTCTTTACTGCCTTCCCAGTTAATACCAAATTTGGGAAGGCCTAAAGGAAAGCTTCCCTTAACATTGCCTGCATCCACCCTCGCCTCTAGGGGTTCGACTTTCGTTGTCCCCTCAAGAGTGCCTAACTTTGGTAAGGCAATATTCAGCCCTGTATTACCAGACTCTTTCTGATTTACAGAAGCGTCAGCACCGCCTGCGAAGATTTCTACCCCACCCTTAGGAACTCTCACATTTGCACCCATATGTCCTTCAACTTCCTTATTCTTAATGTGAACATCAGCTGTAGGAAAACTAACACTTACACCTGGTGATTGATTCCGCGCTTCCACACGTGCGTCAACACTAGGGATATCAATGTCACCCCCAACATCTATACGTGGACCAGACATATTGACAACATCGGGTGAGAGAGCAATGTCTCCTTTAAATCCATTCTTGCCCTTTTTCTTTTTGTCGCTAGAAAACAGTCTCTTCATTTTACCACCAATATCAATTTTCTTAGAACCTGTTGCTTTTGGGCTGCTAACATCTACTTCGGGCCCCTCCAAACTAACAGCAGCCTCAACTCCAGGTGAATTGCTGCGCAAATCAGCGCTCAAGCTCGACACAGGGACCTCAGCCTTTACACCACCTTTCACATCAGGACCGCATAAATTGGAATTGAAATTAGTCTTCACAGAGGGAATATCAAATTTAGTACCAGGTGAGCCAAATTCAATGTCAGCAGAATATTCAGGAACCTTACCTTCAGTCGAAAATCCAGGCGTTCCAAAAGCAACGCCTCCCATTACTTTCGACTGACCAGTATTGTCCTCAAGCCCCGGAATTCCTGTACCCTCGACTTTTCCTGAAGGAAGAGAAACATCACCCCCAATGTCAATGTCTCCCTTGGCCCGTGTCTCCCATACGTCGCTTTTACCCTTAATCCCGAAAGAAGGCAAACCAATTTTAAATCCTCCTCCTCCTCCTCCTCCTCCTTTCTTTTTCTGCAAATCAACGTCAACATCAGGACCTTCAATATTACCTTCGAATTCTCCATGTGGCAGAGAAGCATCAGCATCAACGTCTATTTCGCCTTTAGGACCTTTGCCTTTGAATCCAAATTTCGGCATTTCCACGTGAAACCCGCCTTTTGGTTTGTCCACTTTCACATCAACGTCGGGAAGATGGCCTTCAACTTTTCCTTCAATGCCTCCACTTGGAAGTGAGGCATCAGCGCCCACATCGAGCTCTCCTTTTGCTCCTTTTCCTTTCATTCCAAACGATGGCATTTTCGCATGAAAACCACCTTTTGGTTTGTCCACTTTCACATCAACGTCGGGAAGATGGCCTTCAACTTTTCCTTCAATGCCTCCACTTGGAAGTGAGGCATCAGCGCCCACATCGAGATCTCCTTTTGCTCCTTTTCCTTTCATTCCAAACGATGGCATGTTGACTTTAAATCCTCCACCTGCTTTCTTTTTCTGCAAATCAACGTCAACATCAGGACCTTCAATATTACCTTCGATTTCTCCATGTGGCAGCGAAGCATCAGCATCAACGTCTATTTCGCCTTTAGGACCTTTGCCTTTGAATCCAAATTTCGGCATTTTCATGTGAAAACCACCTTTTGGTTTGTCCACTTTCACATCAACGTCGGGAAGATGGCCTTCAACTTTTCCTTCAATGCCTCCACTTGGAAGTGAGGCATCAGCGCCCACATCGAGATCTCCTTTTGCTCCTTTTCCTTTCATTCCAAACGATGGCATTTTCGCATGAAAACCACCTTTTGGTTTGTCCACTTTCACATCAACGTCGGGAAGATGGCCTTCAACTTTTCCTTCAATGCCTCCACTTGGAAGTGTGGCATCAGCGCCCACATCGAGATCTCCTTTTGCTCCTTTTCCTTTCATTCCAAACGATGGCATGTTGAATTTAAATCCGCCACCTGCTTTCTTTTTCTGCAAATCAACGTCAACATCTGGACCTTCAATATTACCTTCGATTTCTCCATGTGGCAGCGAAGCATCAGCATCAACGTCTATTTCGCCTTTAGGACCTTTGCCTTTGAAACCAAATTTCGGCATTTCCACGTGAAAACCACCTTTCGGTTTGTCCACTTTCACAAAAGCGTCGGGAAGATGGCCTTCAACTTTTCCTTCAATGCCTCCACTTGGAAGTGAGGCATCAGCGCCCACATCGAGCTCTCCTTTGGCTCCTTTTCCTTTCATTCCAAACGATGGCATGTTGACTTTAAATCCTCCACCTGCTTTCTTTTTCTGCAAATCAACGTCAACATCAGGACCTTCAATATTACCTTCGATTTCACCATGTGGCAGCGAAGCATCAGCATCAACGTCTATTTCGCCTTTAGGACCTTTGCCTTTGAAACCAAATTTCGGCATTTCCACGTGAAAACCACCTTTCGGTTTGTCCACTTTCACATCAACGTCGGGAAGATGGCCTTCAACTTTTCCTTCAATGCCTCCACTTGGAAGTGAGGCATCAGCGCCCACATCAAGCTCTCCTTTGGCTCCTTTTCCTTTCATTCCAAACGATGGTAAATTCACTTTAAATCCTCCACCTGCTTTCTTTTTCTGCAAATCAACGTCAACATCAGGACCTTCAATATTACCTTCGAATTCTCCATGTGGCAGCGAAGCATCAGCATCAACGTCTATTTCGCCTTTAGGGCCTTTGCCTTTGAATCCAAATTTCGGCATTTCCACGTGAAACCCGCCTTTTGGTTTGTCCACTTTCACATCAACGTCGGGAAGATGGCCTTCAACATTTCCTTCAATGCCTCCACTTGGAAGTGAGGCATCAGCGCCCACATCAAGCTCTCCTTTGGCTCCTTTTCCTTTCATTCCAAACGATGGTAAATTCACTTTAAATCCTCCACCTGCTTTCTTTTTCTGCAAATCAACGTCAACATCAGGACCTTCAATATTACCTTCGAATTCTCCATGTGGCAGCGAAGCATCAGCATCAACGTCTATTTCGCCTTTAGGACCTTTGCCTTTGAATCCAAATTTCGGCATTTCCACGTGAAACCCGCCTTTTGGTTTGTCCACTTTCACATCAACGTCGGGAAGATGGCCTTCAACATTTCCTTCAATGCCTCCACTTGGAAGTGAGGCATTAGCGCCCACATCGAGATCTCCTTTGGCTCCTTTTCCTTTCATTCCAAACGATGGTAAATTCACTTTAAATCCTCCACCTGCTTTCTTTTTCTGCAAATCAACGTCAACATCAGGACCTTCAATATTACCTTCGATTTCTCCATGTGGCAGAGAAGCATCAGCATCAACGTCTATTTCGCCTTTAGGACCTTTGGCTTTGAATCCAAATTTCGGCATTTCCACGTGAAACCCGCCTTTTGGTTTGTCCACTTTCACATCAACGTCGGGAAGATGGCCTTCAACATTTCCTTCAATGCCTCCACTTGGAAGTGAGGCATCAGCGCCCACATCGAGATCTCCTTTTGCTCCTTTTCCTTTCATTCCAAACGATGGCATGTTGACTTTAAATCCTCCACCTGCTTTCTTTTTCTGCAAATCAACGTCAACATCAGGACCCTCAATATTACCTTCGATTTCTCCATGTGGCAGCGAAGCATCAGCATCAACGTCTATTTCGCCTTTAGGACCTTTGCCTTTGAATCCAAATTTCGGCATTTTCAGGTGAAAACCACCTTTTGGTTTGTCCACTTTCACATCAACGTCGGGAAGATGGCCTTCAACTTTTCCTTCAATGCCTCCACTTGGAAGTGAGGCATCAGCGCCCACATCGAGATCTCCTTTTGCTCCTTTTCCTTTCATTCCAAACGATGGCATGTTGAATTTAAATCCGCCACCTGCTTTCTTTTTCTGAGAATCAACGTCAACATCAGGACCTTCAATATTACCTTCGATTTCTCCATGTGGCAGCGAAGCATCAGCATCAACGTCTATTTCGCCTTTAGGACCTTTGCCTTTGAATCCAAATTTCGGCATTTCCACGTGAAACCCGCCTTTTGGTTTGTCCACTTTCACATTAACGTCGGGAAGATGGCCTTCAACATTTCCTTCAATGCTTCCACTTGGAAGTGAGGCATCAGCGCCCACATCGAGATCTCCTTTTGCTCCTTTTCCTTTCATTCCAAACGATGGCATGTTGACTTTAAATCCTCCACCTGCTTTCTTTTTCTGCAAATCAACGTCAACATCAGGACCTTCAATATTACCTTCGATTTCTCCATGTGGCAGCGAAGCATCAGCATCAACGTCTATTTCGCCTTTAGGACCTTTGCCTTTGAATCCAAATTTCGGCATTTCCACGTGAAACCCGCCTTTTGGTTTGTCCACTTTCACATCAACGTCGGGAAGATGGCCTTCAACATTTCCTTCAATGCTTCCACTTGGAAGTGAGGCATCAGCGCCCACATCGAGCTCTCCTTTTGCTTCTTTTCCTTTCATTCCAAACGATGGCATGTTGAATTTAAATCCGCCACCTGCTTTCTTTTTCTGAAAATCAACGTCAACATCAGGACCTTCAATATTACCTTCGAATTCTCCATGTGGCAGCGAAGCATCAGCATCAACGTCTATTTCGCCTTTAGGACCTTTGCCTTTGAATCCAAATTTCGGCATTTCCACGTGAAACCCGCCTTTTGGTTTGTCCACTTTCACATCAACGTCGGGAAGATGGCCTTCAACATTTCCTTCAATGCTTCCACTTGGAAGTGAGGCATCAGCGCCCATATCGAGCTCTCCTTTGGCTCCCTTTCCTTTCATTCCAAACGATGGTAAATTGACTTTAAATCCTCCACCTGCTTTCTTTTTCTGCAAATCAACGTCAACATCAGGACCTTCAATATTACCATCGAATTCTCCATGTGGCAGCGAAGCATCAGCATCAACGTCTATTTCGCCTTTAGGACCTTTGCCTTTGAATCCAAATTTTGGCATTTCCACGTGAAACCCGCCTTTTGGTTTGTCCACTTTCACATCAACGTCGGGAAGATGGCCTTCAACATTTCCTTCAATGCCTCCACTTGGAAGTGAGGCATCAGCGCCCACATCGAGCTCTCCTTTGGCTCCTTTTCCTTTCATTCCAAACGATGGCATGTTAAATTTAAATCCTCCACCTGCTTTCTTTTTCTGCAAATCAACGTCAACATCAGGACCTTCAATATTACCTTCGATTTCTCCATGTGGCAGCGAAGCATCAGCATCAACGTCTATTTCGCCTTTAGGGCCTTTGCCTTTGAATCCAAATTTTGGCATTTCCACGTGAAACCCGCCTTTTGGTTTGTCCACTTTCATATCAACGTCGGGAAGATGGCCTTCAACTTTTCCTTCAATGCCTCCACTTGGAAGTGAGGCATCAGCTCCCATATCGAGCTCTCCTTTGGCTCCTTTTTCCTTTCATTCCAAACGATGGTAAATTGACTTTAAATCCTCCACCTGCTTTCTTTTTCTGCAAATCAACGTCAACATCAGGACCTTCAATATTACCTTCGATTTCTCCATGTGGCAGCGAAGCATCAGCATCAACGTCTATTTCGCCTTTAGGACCTTTGCCTTTGAATCCAAATTTCGGCATTTCCACGTGAAACCCGCCTTTTGGTTTGTCCACTTTCACATCAACGTCGGGAAGATGGCCTTCAACATTCCCTTCAATGCCTCCACTTGGAAGTGAGGCATCAGCGCCCACATCGAGCTCTCCTTTGGCTCCCTTTCCTTTCATTCCAAACGATGGTAAATTGACTTTAAATCCTCCACCTGCTTTCTTTTTCTGCAAATCAACGTCAACATCAGGACCTTCAATATTACCTTCGATTTCTCCATGTGGCAGCGAAGCATCAGCATCAACGTCTATTTCGCCTTTAGGGCCTTTGCCTTTGAATCCAAATTTCGGCATTTCCACGTGAAACCCGCCTTTTGGTTTGTCCACTTTCACATCAACGTCGGGAAGATGGCCTTCAACATTCCCTTCAATGCTTCCACTTGGAAGTGAGGCATCAGCGCCCACATCGAGCTCTGCTTTGGCTCCTTTTCCTTTCATTCCAAACGATGGCATGTTAAATTTAAATCCGCCACCTGCTTTCTTTTTCTGCAAATCAACGTCAACATCAGGACCTTCAATATTACCTTCGATTTCTCCATGTGGCAGCGAAGCATCAGCATCAACGTCTATTTCGCCTTTAGGTCCTTTGCCTTTGAATCCAAATTTCGGCATTTCCACGTGAAACCCGCCTTTTGGTTTGTCCACTTTCACATCAACGTCGGGAAGATGGCCTTCAACTTTTCCTTCAATGCCTCCACTTGGAAGTGAGGCATCAGCTCCCACATCGAGCTCTCCTTTGGCTCCTTTTCCTTTCATTCCAAACGATGGTAAATTGAAATTTAAATCCTCCACCTGCTTTCTTTTTCTGCAAATCAACGTCAACATCAGGACCTTCAATATTACCTTCGATTTCTCCATGTGGCAGCGAAGCATCAGCATCAACGTCTATTTCGCCTTTAGGGCCTTTGCCTTTGAATCCAAATTTCGGCATTTCCACGTGAAACCCGCCTTTTGGTTTGTCCACTTTCACATCAACGTCGGGAAGATGGCCTTCAACATTCCCTTCAATGCCTCCACTTGGAAGTGAGGCATCAGCGCCCACATCGAGCTCTCCTTTGGCTCCCTTTCCTTTCATTCCAAACGATGGTAAATTGACTTTAAATCCTCCACCTGCTTTCTTTTTCTGCAAATCAACATCAACATCAGGACCTTCAATATTACCTTCGAATTCTCCATGTGGCAGCGAAGCATCAGCATCAACGTCTATTTCGCCTTTAGGACCTTTGCCTTTGAATCAAATTTCGGCATTTCCACGTGAAACCCGCCTTTTGGTTTGTCCACTTTCACATCAACGTCAGGAAGATGGCCTTCAACATTTCCTTCAATGCTTCCACTTGGAAGTGAGGCATCAGCGCCCACATCGAGCTCTCCTTTGGCTTCTTTTCCTTTCATTCCAAACGATGGCATGTTAAATTTAAATCCGCCACCTGCTTTCTTTTTCTGCAAATCAACGTCAACATCAGGACCTTCAATATTACCTTCAATTTCTCCATGTGGCAGCGAAGCATCAGCATCAACGTCTATTTCGCCTTTAGGACCTTTGCCTTTGAATCCAAATTTCGGCATTTCCACGTGAAACCCGCCTTTTGGTTTGTCCACTTTCACATCAACGTCGGGAAGATGGCCTTCAACATTTCCTTCAATGCCTCCACTTGGAAGTGAGGCATCAGCGCCCACATCGAGCTCTCCTTTTGCTCCTTTTCCTTTCATTCCAAACGATGGCATGTTGACTTTAAATCCTCCACCTGCTTTCTTTTTCTGCAAATCAACGTCAACATCAGGACCTTCAATATTACCTTCGAATTCTCCATGTGGCAGCGAAGCATCAGCATCAACGTCTATTTCGCCTTTAGGACCTTTGCCTTTGAATCCAAATTTCGGCATTTCCACGTGAAACCCGCCTTTTGGTTTGTCCACTTTCACATCAACGTCGGGAAGATGGCCTTCAACATTTCCTTCAATGCCTCCACTTGGAAGTGAGGCATCAGCTCCCACATCGAGCTCTCCTTTGGCTCCTTTTCCTTTCATTCCAAACGATGGCATGTTAAATTTAAATCCTCCACCTGCTTTCTTTTTCTGCAAATCAACGTCAACATCAGGACCTTCAATATTACCTTCGATTTCTCCATGTGGCAGCGAAGCATCAGCATCAACGTCTATTTCGCCTTTAGGGCCTTTGCCTTTGAATCCAAATTTCGGCATTTCCACGTGAAACCCGCCTTTTGGTTTGTCCACTTTCGCATCAACGTCGGGAAGATGGCCTTCAACTTTTCCTTCAATGCCTCCACTTGGAAGTGAGGCATCAGCGCCCACATCGAGCTCTCCTTTGGCTCCCTTTCCTTTCATTCCAAACGATGGTAAATTGACTTTAAATCCTCCACCTGCTTTCTTTTTCTGCAAATCAACGTCAACATCAGGACCTTCAATATTACCTTCGATTTCTCCATGTGGCAGCGAAGCATCAGCATCAACGTCTATTTCGCCTTTAGGACCTTTGCCTTTGAATCCAAATTTCGGCATTTCCACGTGAAACCCGCCTTTGGTTTGTCCACTTTCACATCAACGTCAGGAAGATGGCCTTCAACATTTCCTTCAATGCCTCCACTTGGAAGTGAGGCATCAGCTCCCACATCGAGCTCTCCTTTGGCTCCTTTTCCTTTCATTCCAAACGATGGCATGTTAAATTTAAATCCGCCACCTGCTTTCTTTTTCTGCAAATCAACGTCAACATCAGGACCTTCAATATTACCTTCGAATTCTCCATGTGGCAGCGAAGCATCAGCATCAACGTCTATTTCGCCTTTAGGGCCTTTGCCTTTGAATCCAAATTTCGGCATTTCCACGTGAAACCCGCCTTTTGGTTTGTCCACTTTCGCATCAACGTCGGGAAGATGGCCTTCAACTTTTCCTTCAATGCCTCCACTTGGAAGTGAGGCATCAGCGCCCATATCGAGCTCTCCTTTGGCTCCCTTTCCTTTCATTCCAAACGATGGTAAATTGACTTTAAATCCTCCACCTGCTTTCTTTTTCTGCAAATCAACGTCAACATCAGGACCTTCAATATTACCTTCGATTTCTCCATGTGGCAGCGAAGCATCAGCATCAACGTCTATTTCGCCTTTAGGACCTTTGCCTTTGAATCCAAATTTCGGCATTTCCACGTGAAACCCGCCTTTTGGTTTGTCCACTTTCACATCAACGTCAGGAAGATGGCCTTCAACATTTCCTTCAATGCTTCCACTTGGAAGTGAGGCATCAGCGCCCACATCGAGCTCTCCTTTGGCTTCTTTTCCTTTCATTCCAAACGATGGCATGTTAAATTTAAATCCGCCACCTGCTTTCTTTTTCTGCAAATCAACGTCAACATCAGGACCTTCAATATTACCTTCGAATTCTCCATGTGGCAGCGAAGCATCAGCATCAACGTCTATTTCGCCTTTAGGACCTTTGCCTTTGAATCCAAATTTCGGCATTTCCACGTGAAACCCGCCTTTTGGTTTGTCCACTTTCACATCAACGTCGGGAAGATGGCCTTCAACATTTCCTTCAATGCTTCCACTTGGAAGTGAGGCATCAGCGCCCACATCGAGCTCTCCTTTTGCTCCTTTTCCTTTCATTCCAAACGATGGTAAATTCACTTTAAATCCTCCACCTGCTTTCTTTTTCTGCAAATCAACGTCAACATCAGGACCTTCAATATTACCTTCGAATTCTCCATGTGGCAGCGAAGCATCAGCATCAACGTCTATTTCGCCTTTAGGACCTTTGCCTTTGAATCCAAATTTCGGCATTTCCACGTGAAACCCGCCTTTTGGTTTGTCCACTTTCACATCAACGTCGGGAAGATGGCCTTCAACTTTTCCTTCAATGCTTCCACTTGGAAATGAAGCATCTGCTCCCACATCGAGCTTTACATTAGCAGTTTTTCCCTTGAGGCCGTGACTTGGAAGCTTTACGTCGATGTCTGCTTGGGACTTTGAACTTTGGTCATGGAGTTTTAGTCTATCAATTTCAAGTTGGCTGTCTGGGACATGTGTATGGATATTGCCTTCTAATCCAATTCCCAATTTTGGAATGTTGCTTGAAATGTTGGGTCCTTGCATGGTGACGCTGGCTTCTGGCATTTGGAGTATCCCTTCGTTTGTTATTTCTGGTAGATTTGCCTCTGTGTTTATTTCCATTGTCGGTTTTTGAACGTCCGTATTTAAGCCTATCTGAATTTGACCCGAACTGTCTATCTTGCCCTTTTTCTTTTTACTGTCGCCGCGCTTGAAGAAGCCTTTAATTTTCCCTCCGATTGAAGTTCCTGATGATTCCGTGTCTATAGTTGGTACAGTCAAATCAATCGAAGGTCCAGTAACTGAAATGTTTCCGGTTGGTTCTGGAATGCTTGTCTCCCCTTTGGCTTTAATAAATCCAAGATTTGCGTTGACGTTGGCGTCTATATCTGATCCAGTTGAGCCGGTGCCAGTTTTCGGCTGCTGAATATTAAAAGTAGCGTCTCCTGAGGTATGTGGTGCATAAATGTCGACCTTTGGTGTCTTTCCTTTTAGTTCTGCCTTTCCCTTGACGTCTGATTTTTCAGCAGCGATGTTTCCCTCTAAACCAGGAATATCGGCGTCTATGTTGGCGCTGGCATCCGTTACGGAATATTTTCCTGATTTTCCAAGACTAATCTTCGGTTTGTGTTTGTCAAACCAACTTTCTCGTTCTCCTTTTGGTGCCTTGACTTTCACATCTCCTTCAATAGTGGACCGCGAAATGTCAACATTGACGTTCGGTTGATCAATGGTTAGATCTACGTCTCCTGGTTTGGCCGATGCGTCGAAATTTCCACCACCTAATTTGTCAACATCCAACTCAACACTTGGGAGGCAAACGTTGACTTCGGCATTTCCCTTGCCTTTTCCGTGCTTGTCATTCTTTCCATTGCCTGAACTAAACAATCCCTTAAGTTTATTCCCCACTGAACTTGGTTTTCCTACTGAAAGATCAATCTTCCCTGGATCAATCTCCACTTGAGGCATGCCTATATTAATGCTACCTTTGGAAGTTCCTTCGACTTCCGTTGAGACAGTTGGAAGCTCAGCAGAAACTACGCCACCAAATGATGGTGCTGTGCCGCTGAATCCAATATCAAGTTTACCTTCTGGAAGGGTGATGTCTTCTTTGGCTCCGTTAGCGCTAAGGTTAAGCTTAGGCGCATCTAGCCTAAGTCCGGCAGCAGATCCTATGCCTTGCCGTTTAACACTCAATTTCACAGGAAATGCAGCGATGGCGCTGAGAAGCGTCGACGCTTCGTCCGGTTTCAGTCTGCCGAGATCAATTCCAATGGCCGTCAACTGGTCGCCTGCAAAATCAAATTAGATATCGGTTCATTCATTACGTAAACTGTGCATAGCCTATACTAATTTGGCGATTTTAAAGTCCATTACCAAATACAAAATACCATGAACACTGACCATGATTTGCCTTCTAACATGATCAGCACACGATACCCAAAACCAGTGGCGCCTCCACATGGGAGACCTGGGGGGCCCATGCCCCCTATTGAATGCCTGGTCCCAGTGGCCCCTGTTGGGACCCTATACTATACTACATACCTATCAACAAATAGTTGCCCCCATGCATAGAAGTTGCCACCCCAAGGCGCCCCACTTGCAAAACCCTGGAACCGCCACTGCCCAACGCATTATAATAATGGTCATTGACTGATTGGACGCAACAACGTTTTGTCTAAATCTCAACAGCCGTCAGTGGACCAAGGTATTCTGTGCGTTCAAAGACGTAGGAACTTCCACACATACATTTCCGTTAAGTAAAATCTCGTAAATTTATATAGCGCTTTGGGTGTAGTAGGCCTATAGTAGTAGCTGCTTATTCTTATGCGCTTAATCTTTTTTTGAAATAGCCATAGGCAAGGTGGGTTGTCGGCCGGGGTCATAGGTCAGTGTATCCATGAGGTGGCTTTAATGGCTTCCTAACATTTAGTATAAAATCGGTCAAATCTGGCTCCCAAGACATTTGCTCAATAGCAATAAGAATCTATGATTCAGTTGTTTAACAGACTATCGACCAACAAACCAAAGCGCATTTCAAGAAAAAAGCCTCGTCAAGCACTGAATGTAGGCCTATTTGTATTGCAATGGCGACTCACATATAGCGCGGTGAAGTCAACCAGGCGATATCTATAATTGAAAGAGAGCAAACAATGTCTGCAAAATGTTCGCACGAAACCTCTGTGCGAATTCGGCTCTGGTCGTTAGCACTCGCATATTCATGCTGACTCAGAAGCAATTCATGTCTCAAATCGCCCAAATATGCTCCCGTCAGGCATAGACATAGTGCACGTGGGTGTGTGTGTGTGTGTGTGTGTGTGTGTGTGTGTGTGTGTGTGTGTGTGTGTAGTCCTTTGCTTAACATAAATAATTGGGACAGAGAAAATTTGGGACAGAGAGAGACAGACAGACAGACAGAGACAGAGAATGATTATTCCCGGAGATGCTATAACATTTATGTAGCAGCTATATATTGTTTTGCTACATTACATTATATCAGGAAGGCAAACAGTTGAAAGGTTTTTCATGACACCACGCATTTGAATTAATTCACAATGAGAACTGAATGCCGGATACTTTGCAGTCTCGATATTTGACTTGCAATGCGATCAGACGTCTGTTGAGATCTCACAATAATAATAAGCAATCGTTTACCGGCTTTTATCTTTCCGGTGGCGCCGGCGATGCCGTCGCTTTTGACGTGGTCAACGGTGAAGCTGCCGTCTGGTCGAGCGCTGACTTCGAACCCCAGACCCTGTCCATTGTGGCTCTGCAGAGTCACCGACTCCTCACCAGACTCCTGTATACGGCATTTCACAACGCACGACGATCAAAAGATATTCACAGAAAAACCAGCAACATGAAAATACCACAACTACGTGAACAAGTGACCTACATCTCAAATATAATTAATCTGCAACGATCTTACTGTCTACTGTAAAATGGCTCTTGAATTTGAAACGTGTATTAGCTGACGACAGAAAATCCAGACACAGGGGGCCCTATATAGGATTCGAGTGTTTTCTTTAAGAGGAGACATCAGACGTTCAACCAGTACAAGAGATCAACACAAAGTCTATGACCACTGACTAATCGTCCAGAGGTATTGGGGGAGGGGTGGGGAATGGGTGGGTTGGATGGATGGTGACGCCTGTGAATGTATTCGATTAATATATTATATCCGCTGAACATTGCTTGACTAACCAGCGATGGAAGGGTCGCTGCTCCAGAAATGCTCGCTTGCATCGTCTGTGTGTTGCGCTCTGTGATGATGAGAGCTGACGACGGCCACAGTGTCTCTCGTCAATGTCTCTGCTCCTGCTTAAGCCGGCGTCTGTCGTCGATTAAAGATCTAAAGCGTCAGAGAAAGAAAACTACAGGAAATCTTCATCACCGTCATCATTACGAACCGCAGCGCGGGGAACAACAACGACCAAAACCCTGCACATCGAGAAACAGCAGAACAATAGCCTTGACAGCAGTAGACGACGACGGGGACGACGGGGACGACGGGGACGAAGAGCCGTGTTGTATCGAACTCGAGAGCAATTTGATGGGAGTTGTGAAGGAGTCTTAAAGTAGGTAATCAGTGACAGAAAAAGGGAATGCGGAGTCGACTCACCAACCGCCTCCTTTGACGTTTTTGACGTAGAAACAGACACTACTGGAATTTTGGACTTCCGTTCCAACCATAGGCGTCAATCCCGTGAGGGTCCTGGGGTCCGGACCCTCACAAAAATTTGGTTGTGAGGGTCCATAAGGCATTGAACCCTCACAAAAATCTGAATAAATCTATATTGTACCGTTGTACGATTATTTAATAAATTCTTGTTAAATTGTTGTGCTGGATAGATAATACACGTAGATATTATCAGCAAATGGTATTTTGGAACATTAATAAGAATGATAAGAATGATACTAAAATGGTTAGGCACAACAACAGGTGCACCCTCACATCTTTTACTACAGATTGATGCCACTGGTTCCAACAGCTTGAGGCATTTTAAAAAGAAACCAAAATGAAATGTGAAAATTCTAAACAGGAGATAAGAGAATTGATTGAAACTTATAAAGATGAACATGACATTGGGAAATATCAAACAAAACAAAATGTCCGATCAACGAGCTCCGTTCACATCAGTCGACTGCGCAAAATACACACGCCATGTGAACTCACAGAGAGAGAGAGAGAGAGAGAGAGAGAGAGAGAGAGAGAGAGAGAGAGAGAGAGAGAGAGAGAGAGAGAGAGACAGAGAGAGAGAGAGAGAGACAGAGAGAGAGACAGAGAGAGAGAGAGAGAGAGAGAGAGAGAGAGAGAGAGAGAGAGAGAGAGAGAGAGAGAGAGAGAGAGAGAGAGAGAGAGAGAGAGAGAGAGAGAGAGAGAGAGAGAGAGAGAGAGAGAGAGAGAGAGAGAGAGAGAGAGAGAGAGAGAGAGAGACTAAACGACTGCTGTGTTAGGTGACAATGCTCAGTATGATAATTAGAATACAACCCTCCTCCATCCGACCTTTCCGTTCTCGCCATCAGCTCAAAGTCAGATAAAAAACTGAGTAAACTGCAATATCAAACAAAGTAAGGCCTATGACAAGGCCTTTGACACAAAGTCACAGCCACCGCCTTTCCATCCGTTAAAACATGAAATAATCCATTCAAAGACCGAGCCACACAACCACCTCAAAACTCTCCAACATCATCCGCCTCACCTTCTCCCCCACAGCCCAAAAGTCTGAGGGAAAAACGCCGCCTTCGTCACGATGGCAACGGGTTGCGCATTGAGGGAGGGGCGCAATGAACGGGGGGCAGTTGGGCCACAAAGGATACTAACAGAGGGCGACGCTGAAGCTGCTCTTCCATCGACGAAGCCATTTCATGCACGAGTTATTTACTTACACTCACTCTGCGATCGCGTATTGCAAGTCAACAAGCCAAAGGTGAGGGTGGGGTGGGAGATGGACAGCATAAAAACTGAGATGTTGAAGTAAAGGAGAGTTCAGGTCACAAACTGTTCTGCTTCTCAAACATATGCACAAGGAACGTCTGTCTGTTTCTGCTTCGTGTCCTAAGTTGCGATTGAGATGAAGGGAACTGTTTTGCGTCTGATTATAGAACATTTTGAAAGGATGGGGACTAGACATGGATGTTATTGTGAGTCCCGATTAGCAGACAGTCTCTAAAAGCATTCACCTGCACAATTAGTCTAAGACCTGTCCCACCGTTTAGGATCACTTCCAAACGAATTAAACCGACCATACCTTTGAATCCAAAGCCATCGCCCACTGTCTCATCATAAAGGTGACGTCATCGATAACACCCAAGTGTCAGTTTCGGTTGAACGTCCAAAGGCGAAGAGAGAGAATTTCTCTGCAGAATTTTTGTTGATCGTCCGTCAAATCGACGTCATCAGTGCAATAGAGATTTCTATTCAACCAACCAAGACCTCACCTGCGTCTGCTCATTCAGGTGTAGCCATTACCTGAACTCAACTGGCTCCCACCGTGACGACCCATAAATAGTTGACAACAGCAAAGTCTACTACAGCTGTCTGTTTTTAACATGTCGTCTGCTCGTCTCTGTCTCTATATACTTCCTTGTATGCCTCTCTCTCTCTCTCTCTCTCTCTCTCTCTCTCTCTCTCTCTCTCTCTCTCTCTCTCTCTCTCTCTCTCTCTCTCTCTCTCACCACTTTGATTCGATCGTTATCTTAGGCCTATGTTTAGGCCTAGACTGAATTTTACTTTAGCTGGTCTGTGTGTGTCTGAGAGAGAGAGAGAGAGAGAGAGAGAGAGAGAGAGAGAGAGACAGACAGACAGACAGACAGACAGACAGACAGACAGACAGACAGACAGACAAATCCGAAGCTCGTGTTCGTGGGTGTCTGCCTATTTCCCCCTACCTCTCCCCATCCCCACATATGCATTGCACTTTTCGCATTCTCTACTGACGCGTTTATCTTAAGAAACAAACAGAAAGAGTTCTTGACAAAAGAAATGATCGAACCGTCATATTTTCTCAATCCAAAAAAGCCACGGAATTTTCCAATCTCAATTTCATTAGACACCTTTAACCAACAGAGAATGGAGACGAATGATTTTTTTAAAAATATATACATAATTAGGCGCGAGAAAATATCAAAGACATGAATATCCGACTGAAAGTGATTCTAATCATCCCTCAGACGGAATGATTACACATAGCGCCCCATAGGGGGATCATTCAGTGCATTGAAAGAGTTGTCAATGGCAGAGCAGCTATAGGCATAGGCCTATAGGCTACAAGTGTCTTACGTATTTATTAATTGTTGAAAATAACTCTGACGTCTCTAATAAATCGACGCTATGACCAGCGGATGACGTCACGCATTTCATAATAACCGATGTTTTTATCGCTTCAAGAGTCAAACTCATGACGTAGTATAGACAGACAGACAGACAGACATACGGACAGACAGACAGACAGCGGGAGGGCAAGACGAACAGAGTTCCGCGTGACTAAGTCCATGTAAACAAGAAAACTTGAAACTGTGTAATGACAAGCTAATGTTCAGAAGATGAAGGGAATACGCAATTGACCAATTACAGTCTCTGTCTCTGTCTGTCTGTCTGTCTGTCTCTGTCCGGTCGTCGTCTCCGGTGGATTCTGTGGCGTGAAACGGGCATCCATTCTGTCATTCCTCACTCACAGTCAGTCAGCAGTTAATTGGAATCAGCTCTTGGCACTTTGCCAAGATCCGCTCACGCCTACATCTTTTGCTTCAAAGTTATCCGACTGGAGCGCCCACAACCACCACCACCACCACCGCCATCATCATCATCACCACCACCACCGCCATCATCATCATCACCACCACCACCGCCATCATCATCACCTAGGCTCTGTAACACGATCTCCAGCGCCTGAAAAACGTTCAAATATAGAGCTTCGACTGAAACAACGCCCTGCAAAAAGGCGGATCGGCCCTGGCCCCGGCCCCGGCCCCGGCCCCGGCCCCGGCCCCGGCCCCGGCCAGAGGGCCTGAAGATGTCCAAGAAATCACCTCCAACAAAATTTGACAAACGCCTCTGATGAAAGTAACACATTTCAGGCACATTCCCTATTAGCCACAAGTTCAGCGTCATCGTGTAATTGTGCATAATTACACCTACTCACGCGCACACACACACACACACACACACACACACACACACACACACAAAGCACGCCTAGTCAACGGTAGCTGGCAATGGTTTTCCATCAGCATAAAAATGCTGCAAATGAATTAATTATTGCGTGTACCTTGGCCGTAGTCAGAGGGCAAAGGTCAATGGAAGCCCCCAACCATAGTTTCCAATGCATATGCATAGACCAATAGAGAGAGAGAAAGACAGAGAGAAAAGAGAGAGAGAGAGAGAGAGAGAGAGAAAGATTTATATATATATATATACACACATACATACACACACATATATATATATATATCTCTCTCTCTCTCTCTCTCTCTCTCTCTCTCTCTCTCTCTCTCTCTCTCTCTCTCTCTCTCTCTCTCCTCTCTCTTTCAACTGTGGTCTCATAATTTGGCGTCTCTGGACATTTTTGTGAACTGGATTGACAGCTGTCAAATGATGGGGCTTCATGACGTCACTGACTGCCGGAATCTATGGAAGCCAATTGTGAGTCATGATCAGTCATCCTACACAATTCTCTGACCTCGGGGGGCTCTAAAAAGCGCCCTGCTTCACCCCATCCACTCCACCCATCGCCTCCTCCACCTCACTTGCGTCTACTGTTTACTCTACGCAAATTCAGTCCCAAAAAGTCGTCATATTTGAAAAATTAAATCAACACAAATAAAGCAGTCAGAAATCCTATTAAGAATCCCCGACAGACACAGACAGACACACAGACAGACGAAAACACACACTAACATGCATGCATATCTAAAGAAAACTACAGTGACACCTCTCCGCTCTTATTAATTATGGGCAAATGTTTGTGTGTGCGTGTGTGTGAGTGTGTGTCTCCGTCTTGCTACTAGTCCTATCCTGTCTCTGTCCATACGCAATAAATGTGCTTAGTAATATTGCTAGCAAGACGGGTTCTGCACGCCGTCCTAACTATTCTCAACATGGTGGAAGTACCATCGATTGATACCCTTGGGTATTAGAACTGGTGCTATAGAAGTGCGTAATTATTATTATTTTTAAAACTTATTTAACATAATATTTGTTTGATAATTTATTTCGCCATCAGAGACAAGGCCACAATAAAGCGTTAAAACAAAAGACGGCCACAGCCAGTGGCGGCTCCACCGGGGGGGGAGGGGGGCCCGTGCCCACTGGCCACAGCAGAGAATCCTCGCAGAAACACAAATTCCAAAGGAATTCAGACGCGCAAAGAAACGCCAGTCACAAAAACAGACACAATTATAAGACAACGCTATCAGTGGGGCTTATTAAAGCACCTGGTCAGTTTCCATCCACAGAAACACCTGTCAAACGCAAAGTACCGAAGCTATTCAGGTCAGGTTGGCCAGGTGGGTTGCTCGGTGAGGAACTAACCAATCTAAAGGTTGTCTGCCATGGATCCAGATTTAAAATGTCTTCGCGTCTGCGGACATTTCTAGCAACATTCAGGAAATATTTTGGAATCGATCGTCAACACATTAGCCTCAAAATATCATAATCTGATATCTAAATGCCTCCTCTTCCTCCTCCTCCTCCTCCTCCTCCTCCTCCTCCTCAGCGTCAAACGACTCCACCCTTTCATGCAGATTAGAAATAATTATTGTGTTCGTCTAAAATAATAAATATTCCAAATTCTAGATTAGACGACCAAAGGCGTAAGAAACTTTGCAGCCGCAGGCGCTAGGAACTCAGCAGCAGCAGCAGCAGCAGCAGCCTCAGCCGAGAGGCAGATCGGGTCCGTTACGCCTCCTCCTCCTCCTCCTCCCCGACGGGGCGGACGCAGATGCAGCCGTTGAAAAGGGCCAACTCAATCCATTACGAATAATTCTGGCGATGTTAGAGGCAGCGCTGGGCACCAGTTGGGTCTCAGCCGGTGAGCGCAGAGGGAGCGACGAACGGCGTCCCGATAGGAAGGCGGCGGCGGCGGCGGCTTACTCTATTCTGGATGCAGGGAAGTAAATTGAACAGATGGGATAGCTGGGCTGTGCCTTTCCTCTCCCCCTCCTTTCGAAGCAACGCTGCAGTTTTTTCAGCAGTTGACTGCTAAGAATTCGAATCAATTCAGATTACATCAGATTGAAACAGTTAACTCTAAGGCGTTCGCGTGTGGACTTCCTCTTCACCTGTAATTGTATGCAGTGGCAAAGTTTGTTGACATTCAGTAGGCAAAACACTGCCAATGTTGACGTTTTCCCTTCTTTATTTCACCCCCCTCCCACACACAACTTCCTATGATTTCATTTCGTTCCTCCACCAAGAAATCCTGGAACCGCCACTGCCTGTTTCGCTGCGTTTCGTTCAGAGGAATTGTAAAGATTTCAAAGAAACGACCAATGATATCCTATAAATTATAGTTAAATGCTCAGACGAGGCGCGTGAAATTCGATCTCGTGCAACGGCGAAGACAGACAGACAGACAGACAGACAGACAGACAGAGAGAGAGAGAGAGAGAGAGAAGAACGTTGTCGTCACTTCATCTTTTGACGAATTGGTGACCTGGACGCAAAAGTTCTAAACACGTATTATTAATTATAAGAAGCGAGAAATATAGACACAAAATTCTCTTCAAAGCTGGCGAAGCTCACGCTTTCGCAGCTGAATCGACAGAAGCAAAATTGCCGGAGGCTGTTGCATGAGTCTGTGATTCGCAACGACAATTATGAGTAAATGACAACGACTCTCATCGTTTTTTTCTGTCGACCATTTCAGAACACAAGCAGACAAGCAGCAGCAACAGCAGATGCAACCAGCCCCCACCCCACCCCCATCCCCCGCAGGCGCCGCTCTTGGGACATGCGTTGAAACTACGCTCGAAGCCAATCGTCGTCCAACAGACAATTGATCTTTTGTGGTTCATATTTCATCCCCAAAACAGCCATTACCCAACATGAACAGTGAACACCAATTATAAATTGTACTTGCATCGCATTTAAGTTGTAGCTCGAGCAGACTACGTGGCAATATATGTCCCCTCCCTTCCCATCACAAAAGCTGAACTGAAGATGTCGGCAGGTCCTCTGTCTTTCTGCAGAAATGCAAAAAATGCGCCAAATGAATGTCCCCTCCTAACAACCTCTTACAACGACGACCTCAGCGTCACAGAGAGAGAGAGAGAGAGAGAGAGAGAGAGAGAGAGAGAGAGAGAGAGAGAGACCCTGAGCATTAGAGTCTAGACTCTAGAAGACCTACTCTAGATGCATGAGCGTACAACACATAACGCCCATACACAGAGACAGCATGCATACACAACACACGGCACAAAAAACCGGTTTTGTAGTCTATAGGATCTCGTGTGGAGAAATGTAAAAGATGGAATAAAGATTACGGAGAGATACCCGGTCATCATCTAGAGAGAGACCTTCACAGTGCCACTTCTCCTTCTCCTCTCCGTCCATCCTCTGCACTCAGCGTCTAACGGCACTCGCACTCCTTCCTCCCTTCCTCCCTCCCTCTCCTGCTGCTGCTCCTCGCTCGTCCACCTGCACCCTATCGTCGTCTTCACTCTTCGTAGCCTTCATTCCTTTTCGAAACCTCTTCTCCGCTTACACTTCAAACACTTCCTTAACTGTACACGATCTTTTCTCCTCCTCCTCCTCCTCCTCCTCCTCCTCCTGCTCACTCTCTCCTACTTTTCCTTCACTAAGCAGCATTTCTAATCCAGGCTCACAGCAGTAACTTCAAAGGAAGGAGATACTCCCTGGTAGCAACGGACGGACAGTGACCGAGAAAGCGGAGAGAGAGAGAGTGTGTGTGTGTGTGTGACCGTAGTCTGCGAGCGTTGCTTCATAAATTGCTGTATTCTTAGTCATCATCATCATCATCATCATCATCATCATCATCATCATCATCATCATCATCATCATCATCATCATCATCTCTGCCCTGTATGGCAATGCATCTGGAATGCACTTAAGGAGTCGTTAAGGCAACCCGTTAAACGGTAGATGCTCATTTGACCTCATCATTTGACCTCCTCATCTAGGGACAGAGTCCTCATACAAAAGTCCGATTGTCTCGCGGTCCTCTCTGATGGAGACCCTCCATCCGCCTCTTCTTCCGTTTTCCTCTGCTTTTAAGTTCTTATTCCGTGAACTTTCCCGAGTGACGCAATCTTTGGCTACCTGTTGCTGTCCATCCTCACCGTATGACCAAAAAACCCTCCAAGACAACGAAACGTGGACATCAAAAGACAACCAAAACCAGATTCTTAGCAGGATTAATCAGCAACACGCCCACGCTATTTTATTATATAATAATTTATTTATTTATTTAAAATTGACACCTTTGAAACACTGCAGCAACCAACCGCAATATTCAACAGTCTGATTTTGAGAATAAACAGACCCCGGTCGCTGCTCGCATACCTTCGTAACACTACAATCTCTCATCCTCCTCCTCCTCCTCCTCCGGCTGTAGAGGCTGAAACGCCAGCCGGTGGTTGAGAGGACAGTGGTCGAGGAGGACAGTTTCAACAAATTGACGTCCTTTGCGGATCCAAAAGACAGTCGTAAAAGTTCTTCAGACTCGTCAGTTACAGCGACGACAAATTTCAAGTAAGAATAGCCTAAGTATATGTCCTTTTCCAACTTCTAACACACACAAAGATCTCACTAGAAGGAACTCGAAATCCAACCTCTAAAGTTCGAATCCACTCTAGATTAAGAGGTTAAAGGGGGCGAAAGTCAGAGAACGGATAGCCGGTATTGCATAGTATGCGCACTAGTAGTTTGCGCACCCGAGAATTTGCGCACCAGTAGTTTATGCACCTGTACATTGCGCACGGTTAATAACAATGTGAAGAAAGATTACATACATACAACATACATACATACATACATACATACATACATACATACAGAAAACATCAGAATAGCCTTGCAGGGATGCTAACAAGGACTCAGTCCTCAAGGCCAGGACCAGGACCAGGGACTTGAAACCGGTCCTTAAGGAGTCGTTAAGGCCAAGACCAAGGCCAAGGACTAACATCCATATAGCATTGCCGCTGGTCGCTGTACCTATCCTTTATAAGGATAGGCCCTATATAACGGTTTGAAAACTTGGACTAAAGTTTGCTATTTATTTATTTATTTACTGACAATTTATATAGCGCAGTAGACAAGGCTAACGCCTACAACAAGAGCGCTTAACACAGTTCGTATCCAATTTTAAATAAATGGGTACTACTGTACTTGTCGGTTATCTGTAGTCCCAATAAATGTTTGCTTCACAGTTACTATACATGGCCTAAACGCAGTGCGAGTTAAATAGTATAATCATGCAATGGTTCAAATATTAAATGTTAGTTGGCAATTTCTAAGCCAGCGACCTATAAAAGAATGCAAGGTACTCCGTCACATTGTTATTAACCGTGGATACTTACTGTAACTTGGTGCGCATACTATAGGTGCGCAAATAGCGGGTGCGCAATGTACAGGTGCACAAACTACTGGTGCGCATACCAATGTAAACCCGGATAGCCAGGTCCTAAGTTTGACAGAAAGCCAGTCAAGGTCTTCTAAGAGAGAGCGGTGGTTGAACGCCATCAGAGCTGCTCTCTCACCGCTTGCGTTCCAAAAGCGATCTTCTTTTTCGATTCTTTTCCGTTGATTTGCGAATGAAACGCAGACGACAGTTCCGAAAATAGACCAATGAAACGTCTCGAAGCAAACGGTCTCAGGGATGGCAGCCAGTGAGCGTCGACGTCTCTTCCTCCTCCTCCTCCTCCTCCTTCTCCTCAACGCTCCTCCAATCGACAGAAGTCCTCTCTCTGATCCTAGAAAGCTTCGTCAGTCGTCGACCACAGTTCGATTTTCTGCAAAAGAAAACGCAAAAGAACTTGCTTCATCAAAAACAAACTGTTAGAGAATTTCGCCGACAGAACGGTTGTTGAAGACAACAATTGAGCAACGAAAGGAAAACAACAACGACAACACTCGAATGACAACAGACTTTATTTGTATTCAGAGGAACGCATTTGATGTTTGGCAATTCGTAGGACAACTGTGCATCTGGACTTGCAAATCTGCCAGATAGTCATATGCCAACCAAGCAGCCAGCCAGCCAGCCAGCCACAGTGAAACAGCTACAGGTCATCGGTACAGGTGGGCACATGGGCCCAGATATCTCGGGTTATGAGCATCTTCAACAGCGCCACTTTTGTGGCGTCAACTTCTAAAAGATTGAAGACCAATCGACGACAGAAACTGCCAATGCACCGAACAGGAAATGACCCGAAATGTGGAATGACTGGACTTCGTCGCCACAGCAACGGCGCGCATGCGCAGATAAGACCTCGATCAAATTCAGGCCACGGCTTGGCAACAATACGACCGTTGAAAGTACTTGCTAAGTCAAAAACAGGACTGAACGGCCACATCACCCGCACCATCCGCGAGGCACATCAAATAGGCTTCAATTGTGTGGCCGTCGTTGCCTACATTCAGTGTTCCGCTGCCAGCAGTCAACATTAAATGCATGCAACAAAAGCGAGGGATAGAGAAGCAGACAGACAAACACACGAATGGACTGCTACTTGTAAGAACGAAGCAGCACCGAAGAGAGGCAGTTCCCGTTGTAAAAGCCTCAAGTAAATCGACAAAAGACGAAGGCAGCACTCCCCTCCTCCTCCTCCTCCTCCTCCTCCTCCGGATATCTCATGACTAAACATTCACCACATTCAATCGCCTACAGCAGAACTGGCGAAAGTCTAAGGTCTTCTTCTATCTATAAAAGCTCTTAGTTTATCAGAACGCAGCAAGCAGAGACAGACAGACAGCGTATAGCAAAAATGTGGGAACTTTTGCAATACATGTAAATTCAACGAAGACCTCAGTAGGCTCAAACTCTGTGGAACTCTTAGACATGTTTTGACCTTGTGCTGACACAGACCCATGTTGCCATCTAAGCTCACCTATTAGGCGCCTACCCGTTGCCTATCTCTACATTATCAAACGCAGAATCCGAAAAGAAACACGCTTCTTCGATGCACGAAACACGAAGAGAGAGACTCACAGACACGAAGACACACACACGGAGACAGATCAAAGAGAAGCAAACAATGAAACACATAAAGAGAATGTCAGCTCTAAGAAGATGCCTTAAAGTTGGATTAGTAAACACTTTTGCAACAATTCCTGGAGACTGTGAGCATCCTTCCAAAACCGTTTTATTAATATTGACGTCAATCGCAACAGACATCTTCTTCGGCCAATTCTCAGCACCCGGTTTAAACAAACGTCTCGGCATCATTACCTGTCATTAGGCCATTAGGCAAAAGTCCGTTCTATAAGACGCAGGACTACGAAGTTCGCGAAAACAGCAAACTATAAAGCAATCGAAGGAAGTTAATTGGCAGTTTAATCTACAAGCAGTGGCGTATCTAGGGGGTATGCTCCTGATCCATAGCGCACCCCTTTGGTCTTTGGCCTTTGGTCCTTCCCTTTGGTTGCACCGCAAAATATTTAAAAATGTGTTTTAGGAGATATTTGCTTCATAACTTAATTAGTAAAGAATGTAGTAAAGTGAAGAAAACTTTAAGAAAGTATGCGCTCCATAATTAGGCCTAATAAATGTTTCGTTACTGCATCGTTACAAATTATAATCAGCTTTCGTCTGTTAAACAATTATGGAGCTAAAAATTGAGATAATCAGGTGGTATTATTAATAAACTTAAACTGTATGTTATTGCAGAACATTGAATAACAGTTATTTTTCGAACTTCTTAAATTTCAGCATACCCCTTTCAGCCTTTCTAAATACGCCCATGTATAATAATAATTAATACAAGTCCAATTGAGGTATGAGGAGAGATGGAGCGTCGCTGAATATTAAGGTTAATTTGAGAAAGAAAGAACATCAGCCGAAGACGATTTGCTCGGAAAATTCTGAAACACACGACGCCCTCATTTCCAATTACAAAACGTATTTCGTCAGCATTACACTACAATGTAAAGATTACATTTCTTACGCGATTACAGACTTCTAGTGAGTCAATGCAGAAATCTCTAAATAGCATTCTAGAAGCTCATAGAATAATGTCGACTGATTTTTGTGGGAATATTTCTTCTGGAGCGTTTGTAACTCAGGACTATCACACGCAGAAGTCCCTCCACTCAGTCCACTGTTCCATTAACCCCGCTTCACTCTGATTCTCACACAGGGCAGTCCCTACTGAACCACTTTAAACCTTGTTATATTATATTATATTAACTGACTCTACGAACGCCTAACACTTAATACCCTTCACGTGGAGAATGTCTCTCCTCAGCATCCGATCGGTCCCTCAACATCCTTTTTTCTGCGTCCCGCTGACTCTTCGATGGAACGTCTTCTTGTAGAAGACCGCCTTCTTCTTATGGGTTCACCGCCCGATTTCGCCACAGCATGTCAACGCTTTCGTTCCATCTGAGCGGATTTCTCCTAAGACCAACCGCTTCCGTTCCTCATTGATTTGTCAGTGATGTATATGTGCTTGGAAACATTTTCCTCACAGGCGCAATATAAATAGCCAGTTTGACTGATTGATTTGAGTGGGAGGTCACGACCCCCAGGGATGTAAGTCAGTGCAGCTGCTGGACCCAAAGGGTGTTGCCATTTGAATGAGACGGTTACTCAGCGAGACTCTCTCTGGCTTTGGGTGTAACCTTGAATCGTTGGGCGTGGCTTCAAATTCTCTCAGCCTGTCTCAGTTAGTTACCGTCGTTAGTTACCGTGATATATATATATATATATATATATATATATATATATATATATATATATATGCTATATATATATATATGCTGAAGCGCTCAAGAGACACTCGTGCAGTCGAGAGACGACTCCAGTTGGACGAATATAAGAGAAACAGTATACGGTCTCGAATCATTTGAGATAAGAATAGTAGAATACATAATGTCTTCATCTCTTTAGTTCTTCGTCTTCATTTCTTCTTTTTCTTCCTTCTCCTTCTCCTCCTCCTCCTCCTCCTCCTCCTCCTTTGCTAATAATGTAGATTGCAGCCTTTATTCTACTTATCTGAATCTCGCGTCGACAGCAATAATATTATAAACAAAAGACGGTAATCACGTGACATGGGGTCAGCAAATGCAATTCTACGACGACGATGACGACGATGATGATGACCGCTTCTTACACCGCTTACGTCAGTCCTATAAATAGACTCTCGTTCTAAACAGAGAAAATAGTACACAAATACAGAGAAACACACACGGTCACTTGACGCCACTGAACAGTGTCTGCCTTTGACTGTCAACGACACCTCAATGATGATAATATTCATTCGACGCTCGAAGCGACAATTTGAAAAGAAATTCAACGCAGTTAGTTTCAATGTCTGAGAAAACAAACTCTCGAAAGTCTTCCACTTCAGACAAGATTTCACTCAGCGAATGCCGTGTGAAGTCTACACGGAGACGACATGTAGACGGAGAGAGAGAGAGAGAGAGAGAGAGAGAGAGAGAGAGAGAGAGAGAGAGAGAGAGAGAGAGAGAGAGAAGCGATCGGCCAGGCGACATTCGTCTTAATTTGAAAAGTTGATTCTTGACGAATTATGATAATTATTTTTGATGCACAACACGATTACATGTGACGTTTTCTATGTTAGCGTTTAACAGCAGCAGCAGCAGCAGCAGCAGCAGCAGCAGCGAAGAGGTAGTTATGCAAGCGCTATGCACAGTACTACTGCTACTACGCAATTCAGAATATTATCAGACATTCACCTACCTACAAAATTACTTGGCAATTATCATTGGTAGACAGTGTATACCTCCACCACCCCTCCAACATCCAGCTCTCACAAAGCCAGAGTCCTGTAAAAACTCACAGATGCGTGAAAAACAAACATGTTGACAATAAAATTGTCCCTCCACTTTTTACTCGTCCATTTAATACACTTATCCCCCCGAATGGAAGAATGGAGTGAAAGAGAAGAGGAACGGAGCTGTGGGCAACAAGGACAGTGGACAATCAAATAAGCATAATAGTCGTCTGTATAGTCTTACGTCATCTCTAGCGTGAGACTTTTTTCAAATTATGTGTCTCTCATTACTGGTGAATTCAATAGGACGCATCTCTCTCTCTCTCTCTCTCTCTCTCTCTCTCTCTCTCTCTCTCTCTCTATATATATATATATATATATATATATATATATATATATATATATATATATATATATATTATATATATATTATACTTATATATATATATATATATATACATACGCATAAGCCATCATCTTGAGCGATTGATTCGCGGCGGCGGCAGCAGCAGCATCAGACGCATCCATTAGAGATTCGCATCTAGCGTTGGCCTATAATAGAAAGGGCTGCGACGGCGCCGGAGAACAGCAGCGCCAGTGCCGATGATGACGATGATGATGATGCAGACGACGACGACGACCAATTATATTTGCCATGCCAACAATGAGCTAAAGGACGGCTGAAGGCGCGCAGCCTGCATAACCACCACCCACCCACACGCACATACACATAGGCCTCTCAATTTCTCCCCCAAAGGAGACAAACAGAGCCGAATGCATATTCGATGACGTCCGTCTGCGTTGGGGAGGAGGAGGAGGAGGAGGAGGAGGAGACGCTTCATCGAGTGCGAGTTGCAGGCGATGACTGCGATCGGAGGACAACAGTGTCGCAACTGCAGTCGGTCTCCTCCTCTGATGTCTTCTATGAGCAGAGCAGGCGTCGTCGTCAACGCCAAGGGATGTGCATGGAAACGACTGCTATACGCACCACTCGACCATTGACTGCGGCGGCTGCTGCTGCTGCTGCTGCTGTATGTCTAAATGCCCGTTTGAGTATTGCACATGGCCCATCAGGCAAACATCAACATCACACTACACCAATGGGGACACTGCACACCTTTGACTCGATTAGCATTACCTGGAAATTAAGCGTTAGTCTAAAGTGTAATAATAATTATTACACACAGGTGGATGGAATGCGTTGAGTCAACCGCCTCCTTAGCTAATGGAGGAGGAGGAGGAGGAGGAGGAGGAGGAGGAGAGACGCGCAATGATAGAATTAAGACCAGAGTGGCGACGGCGACATTTCCAAAAGACGGCGCTTATCTGAATGGCACCTGAGGCAGCGTTTTAATCAGGTCTGTTAGGGGAGATCCCTCACACGCAAAAATACCACAGAAATCTCCCCAAAATTCCAGCACTGGCACAAATTTTTGCACTGAACGAACTAACTGTGTCTATTCCCCTCCAGCCAAGTCATTCCCCCCCCCCACAAGGTCTGGAGTCGGAATAAAACACTGCGTACCTGTCACTCCTGGAACTGATAATGCGTTCAGCAGATATTTTGGAAAGCAAGAGACCGCAGCATCAATATTAGACATGGCGCTGAGTGGCGGCGGCCAGAAGAGAGCAAGACCGTTCAACTGCGCAGATGCAAACGAAAGCTCTCCCAACAACAACACCAGCGCCTCTTGCTCCCGTCGATTGTCTGCGCCCATCCGCCTGCAAAGGGCGTTTTCCTTTCCATCCACCCTCCGAAAAAGGCTTCAGTCATAGGCAGCTAACCACACTTTTCCTCACGGTCTGCCGAGTCAAAATGAAAATTTTATTCGAGAAAGATTCTTAAACTTACTGTGTCACTGAGAGGAAAACTTCGAGAGAAATAACCAACGACCGACTTCGAAAACAACTCCGAACAAACTTCCGACCGAAGGACGAGAGAAGAAGAAAGAGAGAGAGAGAGAGGGAGAGAGCGAATGGCGGACGGCAGAGAAGGAGGAGGAGAAGAGGAGGAGGCGGACGCTGGCCCTGGGCCACCGACCGACTACTCATCGACCACAGAACAACAACAACAACAGCGGGCTAAACCTTCGGCTGTGAACAGTCAGAGAGCCCATAACACCGTTTCTAAAGAAATCCTGCTCGAGGCGGCGGCGGCGGCGTCGAGGGAATAAAGCCATCCATGCTCCGAAGACCAGCAGACCGTATGGCTCGCAGGCCGCAAAAACCATTTGGCTCAGCCCACCTTTACTAGGCATGCCTGGCTTAGTTTATAGATCTACGTTTCTATACATCCTTCACTCCGACCAGTCGACTGAGGTATGCACGAAGCAGCCTGAAATATTGTCTCTTGCAGTGCAGATTAATGGTGTGCCTTCTGCAGTATTCACTCGCATATATTATATGCAGATGTACCTGTTTTAAAGCCCGCTTCTCTTTAGCGTAAAGCTGGATTTCATCGTACGCCTCTCCACCCGTTTCTCTCACAGGATACACACACGCACACACACACACACACAGGGCAGCGCACACGCACACAACGCCTGACTGTGGCGAAGTAGCTGCCGCCGCCGCCGCCGCCGCCGCATAGTAAACGGACGGAAATATTTGAAAAAGATTCTTCTCGCTTGGAAAATTGCATCAGGTGCAAAAACAAAAGTTACCTCAGAATGCCTGAGAAGCTCAGACGAATAATTAAGCACAGGAACTAAAAGTCTTACTCATGACTCAATAATCAATATTATTCTAGGCCTACGCATAAATAGACCAATGTAATTTATTTGGGAAGACGCCCTGAGGGCCGCCAATCAGCAGCCAACGGGCCTCCAAGCCCTCCATCGACCCACCGGATGGCCAACCCTGGGTTACATAAGTCGATCGACCGCGTCTTAAGACGTCTGGTCCATTGTATCACGGGTTTTGATTTATGTGCAAAATGCACTAAAACCAGTAGCGTGTAGAGGGAGGGGGCGGGTGGGGCGGTGGCTCCGGGCGCAGACCAGGGGGGCGTAAAATTGAACCCAGATGACCTTTTTTGCCTTTCAGACCATTTGGGCTGATGACGTGATGACGTGGCCCTTGGGGCGCAGACACCACAGGGGGGCGTCAAAATTGACCCGAGTGACCTTCTTCTTTCTTTTTTTGCTCGTGGGCGTACTTTGGGCAAGTTGGCCCCGGGCGTCGGCCACCCTCTACACGCCACTGACTAAAACTAACTTCTAAACCCGCCGTTGAAAAAGTAGGCACGGTTTATCACATGGGAGTTCTGGACGGTGGACACGCACCAAGTTTTGTGGCAGAGATCGCCGCCTATGTTTTGACAGCTTTAGAAATCCGTTTATTCAGTTAAACGAAGTGAGAACTTGAACGTTTAGTTTTGTGGCAAACGACACCAACCAAACGAAGAGCACTTTCATCTCACGAACTCTCCTTTGCACAATTCACCGACAGTCATTTAGCACACCGCTCCATCATCATCATCATCATCATCATCATCATCATCATCATCATCAGCAGCAGCAGCAGCAGCAGCAGCAGCAGCAGCCGTATCACCCGACTCTTCTGCAATTCAGTCACAACTGGAAGCACCAAGTCAACTGAACTCTTTTACGCTTTTGCAATGTACACCGTAGCGTAGGCCAACGAGTTTGTTTCGCTTAATTTATATTAGTTTAGCCGAACACAGAATGCATATCTGCATAGATATAATCAATTTATTGGTAATCGACAATAGAGTTCACAATCCACTTGAAAGAAACACGCGGATAACTGGAATAGTTGTGCTATTCCTTTGTGCATAGACTGTGCAATTTAAAATATACCATTTGCTACGGCACAAATATATCCGACACAAATAAAGGTAAAGTTGAATTTGAGTCCTCCTCTCTTAGCTTAGAAATGCAAGATTGCTAACAACAGTCCATGGAAATTCACGATGAAAGATATGCAGTAATCGATTTTCAACAAAGAATCGATTTTTACAACAAAGAATCGCATAAAACAGTAAATTTTCAAAATTAATGCGTCCCATCAAAAGAGAACAATCAAACAATCTCTGAAAACAGTAAACTACTTGTCTGGTATGAAATCAAATCATTATAAGTTATAATGTTATCTTTTGTCCCTATCAAAAGAGAACAAATTTCATGTTAAAACTGGACAGAGAAGAATCAGCAGTCTCTGTCTGGAGCGGCAGTTCCTCTACTAAAAGTTGTACCAAAACACACGGTTAAGACGAAGACGAACATGCACGGGCAATTTACTAATGAATGTTGAAAGCATTTCAAATAAAATCAGAATCCAATTATGGGAAATCAGTCACAGCCTTGGGTCTAAATTAAATGAAATTCAAGAAATGCAAGTTCCACATTTCACGATTCACCAAAATTTTTAAATTAAACTCCCCGAGATTTTAAATCAAATAACAAAACCACTTTCAAACAATTTCCTCAAAATGACCAAATGCTGTGCGACTGCATATAACCAACAACAACAACAACAACAACACAAGAGAAAAACATCTGCAATTCAATGAAAATGACAACAACTTCATTTGTCAAAACGGGTAATGATTGAAATAAAAGAAAGACGGAAGGACGAATATTTGCACAAATTCTGCAAATACTATTATCACTGACAAAACAGAAGTTTAACGCTTTTCCAACAAAGGAAAAGTGGCAAGCATTTTTGGAAATATTTCTTTCTGATTTGAGTGAAGACTGTCAATAAGATAAACAAAGCAAACTCATTCACAATAACAAACTAAGCAACACAGTTTCAAAATAAAAAAATAATTAAATGATCAAACTATTGACTGAATTAATAATGTCAACTTCTCCCTTCGTCCATATCTCCCTTCTCTCTCTCCTCTTTGTCTCTCTCATTTCTCCCTCTCTTCTAAGTTAATTATCAAAAGCAGATGGACAATGGTAACCACTGGCAATGCATCATATATCTTAAATATTCAAGACATCAGAAAATTCAACAGAGACTGCATTGGGCTTAAGACTGTCCAACGAATTCAACTACAGCTCCAATGTTAGCACAGAAATTTCAAATTTAAATTCTAATTGCAGGTCTTAACTATTATACAATAATACACACACACACACACACACACACACACACACACACACACAGAGTTCAAAGAATGCCGAACTTTACCACTGTAGAAGTATTTGCAATATTCGCCAGAGGGCCGAATCATTTCCTACATTAATCACTAGAGCAATCAGTACCAATGACTATGAAACCCAGTTGGCCGCAAAGCAGAAGTAAAAATCTCATAAAACGCAGCACAAGACAACAGACAGAAGAAACCATCAAAAGCAAAAAACACCAAAATTCCAAACAACAACAACAACACCTGAAGAGAAATGCAAAGAGAATAGTCACAAGATTCTCATGAATCTAACAACTGAATTGACTGATAAGCCATTGAGCGAAATCTTAACCAACATCCCAGAAATCCATCACAACTACCGGTACAAATTCAAATTATCTGCTCATCAATAGCAAAATAAATTATAAAATTTAAAACATAAAAACATCAAGAAAAAACAGCAGAAACAGCTGGAATGCAATGCAGCCATAGGTCAAATAATATTAAAATCATTTCTTGTAATAAACTGACCTTCACAACACAGATAGGCCTATCTTCAAATCGGGTCAGAACAGAATTTACATTTCCATAAGACTGTGTCAGTTGAATAGAGCTGCATATTGCTCAAAGACTGAAGAAGAAACACTTTCCCAACACAAAATGCTAATGAAGAGGGATGAAGAGTGAACTTACTCAACACTCCGATCACAATATCCATCACATCATTAATAAGTAAGTTCAGTCGAGTTCCATCAATGTCTCAAATCTGTTTACGTTGAGTATATTAAAGACACCTTTTGAGGAAATTTAACAATGCAGAAATAGTTTGCAAACAATATATTAATAAGGACAACAATCAATCCTAAAACACAACCATCTTTAAATAAAATTTCATAAAGATCCAAACAGCTAGAGGTCTAAACTACGATGGATAGCATAGCCGCTCCCTCACTCACACAGACACTTGAAAGCAGGCTATTTCTTTTAAAATGCAAAATAACATTTCCAGTTTTTAAACATATTTATCAAGTTTTCTTCTCTCAGACGACCAAGAGACTAAAGAACAATGGGTGTTTTTTTCCAAAGGATCACGGGTCAAGTCCAAATATCCAACTGACATCATGTCCCTTGGGAAACAGGACTTCAGGAAGTAAGCAATGACAATACTAATATTGTACAAAGAAAAAACTACACCCTTTCGTGACTAACAGCCACCAGGCAGAGAAAAGTAAACAGAAGGATGCCGCAAAAGTAAAGTACATAGAAAGATAAATGTTAAAAGCAGCAGCAGCAGCAGCAGCAGCAGCAATGACAAATTCAAAGGTACGCCATCCTCTTTTAGGAGAAATGCAAAACAGCGAAGAATATATGCACCAATAAATTATAAAGAACCAATAGATAACTAAGATAAATGGGAAAAAATAAATAACATCAAATGCAAAAGAAATTCAGCAAAAATGGAAAATAGCAGAAACTCAGATCAAGTACAACTTTACAAGAAGAAAAAAATTCATCAGTTGAAAAACCTGCACCTAATGAATGGTCCAACAAAGTATCTGCAATGCTGGAATTCACAGACAAATTAAGATAAAATCGTAAAATGACACACTGCATAAGAAACTTGCACTTTTTCTTCCTAAATGAAACATAATAAAGTAGACATGAATAGAGTGTTGAGTTGTCAGGAGGCAATTTGCAACAACTTGGCCTGAATCAATTTCCTCTGCTATACATCAACGACCATCTTCTTGTGAACGTCCATATTTCCAACGACCTAGAAAACCAGAAGCCACAACACAGCTGGAATTCACCAACAACAATTAACACCTTACAGCCACACTCAATAACATTAATCATAAGAATGTCAACAGGTAATTCAAATGACTTTACGTCTCAACTGTTACTCCAAATCAATCACAACCCCAATGCTGACCATAAACCAATGCAAAACTATTTGCATAATGTACACAAGTGGCATTGAATGCAAGGCTCTTAAGCCACGAACTGCACGTACAGCGCAGAATTCCTCAAAGGAAATCTTCCCGTCTCCGTCCGTGTCTGCGTTGATGATGGTCTTGTCAACAATTTGTTGGAGTTGAGTGTCTTTGAGATTATTTCCAACCATCATCTTCAGAACCTGAAAGAGCTCGCCATTCGAGATGTAGCCGTCGCGGTCGATGTCGTAGATCTTAAAAGCAACTACAACACAAAAAGGTAAATTGTCATATTCAGGAAGAAGGAACTGCTGCAGCAGAGAGACAAGTTCTGATCTCTGTCCTCGTGGAATCAGATGAAAATGATGATCTAACAAGCTCCAAAAGCAGAATTATATTCTCTGCAGACAACAATCTACTTAGCAAATAAAAGAAATAAATTAAGAACAAGACTCAAGAGCCGATTGAAATGACAGAATCAGGTGAGAGTACAGGTAAGTGAATCAGGTAAATCAGCAGAGGCACCTGAATGACATGAGAGCATTGCAGCACTGCACTAAATGAAATATTTAAAAAATTGAAATAATTTTTTGAAAACAACAAAAGAAAACAGCTAAGAAATTAACTAAAATGTAGGAAACAGAAAATTGGTCCTAAATTTTCTTACTCAAATGTAGGCCAAAGTCTGTGCCTTTTGGCAGACACCAGGTGTTAAAGGACCCCAACTGGGTCAGTATAGCAGGATAAAAACAACAGACGCATAAATACCAACAAAGCAATTTGAAAATGCCATATCCATCATCCGAGATTCACTTTTGAAGAATAAGAAACATCAACAGTGGACATCAACAACTAACGGTCAACAAAAAACTCAGAGTAAGACGTCAATGATCGACTCACAGCGCAGCTTTGACAGTTTGTCACCCTTGACGCTAAACAATGATACTCCTTCGATGAACTCTAAACATCAAACAATGACCACAGGTAGAAATGCAATTACCGGTACTCAAAACAAGGTCCTTCCACAGCCAAATTCAATTGTCTTATAGTAAAATAAAGAAAACTTGGCAGGTTTCTACACAGCTTGGAAAAGCAAGGTCATGAGAGTAGAGACCAAACTGGAGATACTAAGAACGTGCATCTTCAACGTGCTTCTATATGCATCAGAAACCTGGACCATCAAGAAAAGAGATGAAGAACTGAAATGATGTGCTATGGATGAAAATAAAGAACACAAAGATGTGAGAAAGCATTGAAGCCAAAATAAACATCAGGCAAATGCTGAAAAAGAGGGAAATCAATTTTTTGGGTGCATTCTATTCTATTCTATTCTTCACGACGATTTATATAGCGCAGTAACATAGCGAGGGCCAAAGTCAAGAGCGCCTTACATGGAACAATCGTACGATCATAGGCAGGATGGACGATAGCAGAATGGTCAACAAGATCATGTTGGGAACTATGGATGGCAGACCAAGAAGAGAGTGACTAGATGACATTCTGGAATGGGACCATGCCGATTGTCATACCATAACCAGAGCAACACATGACCGAATGAGATGGAGACAGATTGTCAACCAAGCTATCTAAGGGTACAACAGCCATGGAGCTGGATGATGATGACAATGATGATGATGATTATGTAAAAAGATAAATTCTGACCTTTGAAGTCAACTTCGCCATTTCCATCGGTGTCGAATATTTCGATGACACGCTGCACAAGAGGATTCTGTTGCAGTTCGGGAAGTGACATAAACTCGTCAATACTCAAAGATCCCGAATTATCAAGATCAAGCTTTTTGAATCTCTTTCCGAGTCTCTTAATCTCTTCTGCATCAACTTCAATGAACAAAAACACAACAATAATCGGTATTCAGATTTTCATCCAACTCACATGAAACTCTAAAGGAAAATATACACCAAATTCAAGATAAAGCATCAGAAACAGTGAAACATGTTGACATGCAACAACCCAGCGTCTTGTCTTTAATATTTTCAAAGCATCATCACATTTAATAAATATGAAATTGAAAATGCACATTTGTTTGTATAATAAAAAAACAGCAACATATGATTATTGAAAATAAACCAACAAAGAAATTCCATCCATATAAATTAAGCCTAAAATTTGTTTGGCAAATCTGCCAAAGCTCCAATCAGTAAAAAAATCAAGCCATGCAATGATGCAAACTGCTGATAATCACAGGTTGAGCACAGCTCCAGAGGAAGGGATGCTTCATTGCCCTGGAAAAAGCAAAATACTGCAAAGCATTAGAATAGTAACAGGAGAAAATGATGCATATAACAGTCTATTTCAATAAGGTTAGAAGAGGGTCAAATATTTTTCCAACTGCATTCAGTCCTAGATCCACTTTCCTCCATCAAGGACGGCTCTGGCAATCTTCCTAAGCACTGACCTTTGTTGTCTATATTTTAATGTATTTGATAGTGAAATGTAGTGACAAGTTTCTCTAATCAACCAATAGTTTTATATTAAAATCCTCTGTGATTACAGAAGGCCAAAATTATTGAACTGTCAACAACTTCGACTGCCTATGATCTCTATGGAAACTCTATGCAATGGAATAATATCTTTGCGCTTACTAGCTTTTAAATATTTCACTGCTATATCCCGGTGTCACAATTGCTCTAGAGCTTATCTGTCCTTTGATTCAAAACAGATTTTTAAAACAAACGCCCTACGCGATTTTACGAGAAAAAATCAAAGAAACGAATTCAATATCAAAGCATGTTTTAACCGTCAGAAAAACTACCGTGGCTCTGTAACGCACAGTTCGGTTCTTTCCCGTTATCCGGACCATAGGCGGCGCACTCCTATCGGCCCCGTCGGCCCAGGCCGGGGTACTTTTGAAGGTACCCCGGCCCGCCATAGGTCGGGCCGGGTACTTTTTAGGAAGTAAGAACTGAAGAATTGCGATTTTTAAATTGTTTGGTTAAATTCTCACTGTATTTGAAAAAAAAGCGCTGTCGCTGGAGGGCGAATGCTCTGCCGAATAGGGCTTTATAGTTGCAAGATCAGATAAGATCAGATAGGCATGTCATATTCTCATTTAACCAGAAGGCATCAAACACGGCAGTCATAATCTTATTAGATTACACAGCTGCTGTCGCGGGAGGAGGAATGCACTGCCCAATAAGGCTTCATAGTAGAAAGATCAGATAAGATCAGGCAGGGGTATACACCTTTAACCCGAGGTGTCAAACGCAGCAGTAACGTCTATAAGTTAACATTAGATTAAAAGACGGCGGAAGGCCCTTTGACGAAACCAAGTGGGGAGACGGTGGGCGCTTAAAAAGCGAAAGGGCAGCAGAGGGCACCAGGGAAGCAGTAGAGGGCGTTAGAGTGTTTCACCGAGAGATGGCAGTGGGATTTGGGTCCCGATCGAAAGTGATCAGTTAGAGCTTCACCGTGTTTACATAAATTGCGGAAAGCAATCTAACGACTTCAGGGATTGATTCAATCGTTCAACAGACAACAGCGCTTCGCCATCGACACAATGGACAAGTTTGTTGTTAAACGTCGTAAACTAAATGTCAAGACCCTGAACAAACTGTAAGTACTTCAGATACAACATCTGCGCAAATTATTCCATAGTGATGAGTGTAGGACTAGGACTATGCTACGAAAAAAACTATAATCGTATAAATCTCAACACTAGACATGGTCACCCCAAGATTTATGGGACTCCCCGAAGTTGTTTTTCGCCATAGTTTTCATCCTTCCCAATCCTATTGTATGGAGCCTTATTCTTGATTTTATATCTTCTTGCTGACTGCCTCTGCTTTCAATGACACCTTCAACACATCTGAATGGCCTGACTCTTTCCATGTTTTTGTCCATTCATTGTAATATTCACGATTTTTGTATTCCCTTTCGTTGTGTTATTAAAAACATTTTATTTTGTTTACAATTACAGTACACATGGACTACTGCCTTCTTACAAATGTGATGAAATAAAAGTTTTGCAGAATGCAAATGTTTAAAACCGTGCCAGTTCACCTTGTGAATAAACATCTTACAGTCCCAGTGGCGTGCAGGGAGTTGTGGGCATACGGGGCCTAATCGATAAAAACCTTCTTAAAACGTTTCTTTTGTTATAAATCACAATTTAAAATGCATTTTGGCTATCTACTGTAAGTTAGTTAGGCACCTCGACCCTCAACGACCGCTGCCGTTATATAGTAAACGGGCCGGGGTACTTTTTATTGTCTTCCGCCGCCTCTGATCCGGACCCCAGTAGAGGGATGGTGTAGTTGGCTAGAGAGGCGTTAGGGTTAGGGTTATGGTTAAGATAAGGGTTAGGGTTAGTTCCCGACCGAAAAGCTATTACACTTCACTGGGGTCTCGGATAACGGGAAAGTACCCACAGTTCTTTTGTCTGTCTGTGTCAGCTTCATCCTGCGATTGAAACAGTGCGTCGTTGTAGTTAGTAATTTGTCTACAACTCATGGAGCTATAAAATTCCTGAAACACCGTGATCTAAATGATAATAGCTATTGCGAGCAGTATATAAGAGGAAATCAAATTAGACGTTAACAGACGTTAAATTCACCATTTCAGCCGAATGCGGACAAAAACAAAGAGAAAATAAGAAGAAAAATACGATTTTATCTCCGATTTATTTCTTCGGCAGCGGCCGCCATTTGCCGCAGCTGCGTTGCCAGGCAGTCGACCGCTGTTACGCTCAAAATCACCAAAAAGATGCCAATAACTTCAAGTCCAAGAAACTCTAAATAGTAATAAATTAATAATATGATTTAAAGTTAGCCTCAGAGCTGGATCACATTGTCAATTCCACTTTCTAAGCACTGTTTGCAATTGCCTAGGGTGGAATTTTAGCGTTCGAGTTGGCTCTTTAATTTCAATTGGCCTTCAGTTGCTAGTTCTCATTTATGGTTTTGCTATCCTACTTTGAAAGATACCAGTTATCAGTAATCGATGGAAGAAAATTAACAACGGAAAATCTACCGATGATCCTACTTGATAGGAGGTATTAGTCACTTCGGTGCCATGCAAATTGGCGAAAGCAGTTTTTACTGCAAATCAGACTGCGATGCTGTAATGGCAGAGGCAGGAATGATGATAGTGTATGCCATGGGCCCATGGGCCCATGACCCGTCGCTGAAAGAGCCCGAGATAATGACGCCCTCTTCTCTGCCTCCGCCTCTTCCTCCTCCCCTCCTCCTTCTCCGCACACTCCTGCGGCTATTCCTTTGCCAAGCGCAAGCCCCGTGCCTTCTACCAGCGGCAGCCACTGAGCGCTTTTGCTATTCCGTATGCGAAGGCTAAGTTTAACCCGGTTGACCTTCGTCCGTTTCTGTCTGTCTGTCTTGTCTGTCTGTCTGTCTGTCTGTCTGTCTCTATTCTCCCCACAGACCGTGAGAGGTAAAGCTTGAACGAGTTTAGTGAACGGTGATGTAGAAGATGCAGTGTTAGATGATAATCTTGCTTTTAAGGTCGAAGGACTAACGGAGCACGCAGTCGCTCGTGTCTCTGTGTAGATGTTCGTTTCGGCGTTCAGGGTTTCTCTTCAACTTTTACTCTCAAATCACGAGGTGAGCGGAGACAGCGAAAACGTGTCGACGATTCGACATTTCTAGAAAGTTTTAAATAATTATTACTTACATTTGGATATTCGGTGACACGAAAATCACATCTATGTCTATAATAATAATAATAATAATAATAATAATAATAATAATAATAATAATAATAATAATAATAATAATAATAATAATAATAATAATAATAATAATAGCAATAATAATAATAGCAATAATAATAATAGCAATAATAATAATAGCAATAATAATAATAGCAATAATAATAATAATAATATATTATTAACAACAACAACAATGTGATTTAAGGTGGTTTAAGAGGCTAAGTAAGCCTGTGTGACTACATCACTGTAGTAACTCCACATTCAATAGCCTAGTTTTTCTAGTAAAAGTTACTACAGCTATAAAATCTTATAACAAAGTGACAAATATGAATAACTTCAACAAGACAGACTATGGAGGAAATGCTATATTGGAAGAGATGTGTTTAAGCCTAGATCTGAAAATATTGGAAGATCTGACAACCAGGGGAGATAGTTCCAGATTTAAAATTTTTGGCCCAGAAATAGAAAAAGTATAATAGATCAATACAGTTATGTCACATGATCGTCTGATTGTGCCAGGACAGTTTGTTCTAATTGCATTGAATAGAATCCTTTAACTGTGAAAGAGCAAAGATTGAAGGGCTGTAGTAGTATCCTAGTTATCATTCACAAGATAGAGCAGTTCTCACAGTGAAGTAATTGTCCAAGGGCTTCTGGGCTAAATTATTTGCATTTTCCCATTTGAGTGATGTTGAAATCATATTTCATCACAAACCACTTAAGGAAAATTCAGCACAGTCGTAAATACTAAGGCAATTTGAGATATTTTATTTGCTGTAAAGTGCTCTTGATTTTGACCTTTTGTCATGCATACTGCGCTATATAAGTTGTCAGTTATGTATGAATGAATGAATTATTGTGGAGTGCATTCCCAAAACTTAGCCACCTTTTATTTTGTTCTGGTATGTGAAATCCCCTTACAGCCACTTTAAATGCTACTCTGAAAAGGTTAGGTTGGACGACCGACTCAAAAGTCCATCGGATAACTGAAGCAAAGAGCCTTCATTTTTGGTACATTTTGTGAATTATTATATTTCCAGTGATGCCCATTCTTGATCAGGTGACCTTTCTTGAGTTGATATTTTGTGGGAATGTTATTGAGATATGTTTTATCAGCTCATTAATTTTCCAGATTATTCCAACAGGCTTTTCACTTGAGCCTGGAATGACTGTCGAGGTAAATATTATGAAACAGTCAGACTACCCTATGCATGAGTAAGTCTCAGGTATTTCTTTGTCTCAGTTGAGTGATTGTCAACCAAAATGTTCTGAAGAAGAAGCCAGGATTTTATGTCAACGGACCTGATGTGAATGTTACTACAAACAGTCAATTGCATTTAGGTTTGGATGAAGCTGGGTTTGTGATGAACAGTTTTTTTCTTCTGTCTGAGGTTTTATAGGACACTCTTATATGTGTTTTCCTTGTTTGTGTACTAATTTTTTGATGCTGTGCTTGTCATGAATAAAGATTATTTGTCATGAATAAAGATTATTATAAAAATGAGAAGCAGTTGAGCAGTTGTTTTGCCTTCTGCTGAGTTGTCTGATTCATGCTGCATCATGATTATCGTCTGATGAGGATATATTATAATTATTGTCATTGGGCTCCTTCTGGAGGATCCCTTGATTCCAATTCAGGGTCATCGTCAGGTCTTGTCTGTTGAAGGTTTTAAGTGAGGAATTTACATTTTTGAATTGTGAAAATACAGAATCTGATATTTTGAAAACTGTTCAAGAATTTTTAGGATGAGCATTTTCCTATTGGAAGTTAAGCATTTTTTCTTGCAAAGTTTTCTAATGATTATTCATTAGATTAAGAGAGGTCGTCAGATGCGGTGTCTTCTTGAGTAGTTTTGTTGCAGCCAGTGGCAGTGACCTTTGAACCTGACGTTTGGAAGAGAACTGATCCGCTAGCCATCGGTTAGCCATGGGCTGTGACTCTTATCATCTGCCTAACAGTATTATAATTATTTGGCATTGGCATGCTATTTAGGTCAGCGGCTAGAGTAGTGGGTCCTGTGCGCTCAGACAGAAACATGGATTGTGAGTCTGTGACGGGGAGGGAGGGGGTGTGGGTGGCTGCTCTGTGTCTCCGCCGCCAACTGTCTCAGCCTTAGAGTTCTGCAGGCAAGTTCACCGAGGGCTGACAGCATCTGACGCCCCATGTTGAGTTGGGATTCTGACTAGTTGTCCTACTTTCCAGATGTTCTTTCCTCTATTTGGTGCCAGTTTGTGATAAAGACTTTATTGTAGCCTAGCTTCGTAATTCAAGTGAAGGCGAGAGACAGTGGATAAGCGCTTTTCCTCAGGTGAAAATCAAAGATCAGTCTGATGGTGAGCAGCGGTGGTTGGAGGGGGAGGTCAATGGGAAACATAATTTTCATTATCACCATCATCAGGCTCTCTTTTCTTCATCAACTGGTTCTGTTCTGACGATGATGACGTTGAAGGGGATGGCAGATGAAGATAAGACAGGTTGCTCTGTGTTGATCTTATTAGATTTCTGTTTGAAACGTTAAAAGTGAATGAAATGTTTGACATTCATTGTTATTTTTCAGCCTAAAGATGTTTGCTAAGAAAAGAACTCGACCCGTCATTTCTGGTCCAACGAACTTTGAGCACAGGGTCCACACAGGATACGATCCAATCAGAGGGACGTTTGTGGGGCTTCCTACACAGTGGAACAGTGTGGTCGAACCAGTACCTGTTCCTAGAAGAAGACCGCCTGCCGATCCCTCCCTCACCAGTCCTTCCAAGGTCTCACTTCTCACTTAAATCAATCAATTGCTAAACACCGTCGTCGCCATCATTCAGCTTCTTTAATTTGCGTGTTGAATTGATGTTTATCTATTAATTGATTGCATTAACTGTGAATATTAGGGCAGTCGCCACCGAGCAGTGTTTTCACTTTCATTTAAGTGAGAGAATTGAATGATTGAATTCAATGCATCATTAAATAAAGCACAGGTGTAGGGTGAAGGCAGCTGTGACCCTTGACCTGCCCTGATGTACCCCCACCTCCTCCCTGCAGACGGCCCTGGGATGTGCAGCTGGGGCAGCCGAGTGCCTCCTATCATGTTACCGCATCAAGTGAGGCTTTGGGTGACTAGGCTTTTATTTAAGCCTGCCTCCTCCTCCTCTTCCTCCTCCTCTCCTTCTTCCTACTCATCATCCTGCTCCTCCCTCCCTCCCTCCCTCCCTCCCTCCCTCCTTCCTTCCTTCTTTCTGCTGATATGGAATTTGCATTTGATCCAGTTCAGCATTCTGTGCAAAGATTATATTGAAGCAGATATTGCTGCTGTAACCTTTTCCTTCAATGATGCTGCTTCTCATTTAGCTTCAGTTGGTTGATTGTGAAAGGAGTCTATTGTTAAATCTAAAAAGTAAATATTTTTTGTATTGTATTTTATATATTTTATTCATAATTATTTAGCTTTGGTGGTTATATGATTTAAATTTTGTGTCTAACTAGACAATTGTTCACGGTTCATCTAAGATCAAATATGGAAGTCTTCATAGAGACATTAACACTGGTCGACCTCTCAGTTCACTTCACCTCAAGAACCATCCGCTGGGTCTTGGGTCAAACGGCTTACGCGACAAATATGACAATTACGCTGACCTTACAATAACCGAAAGTCCCCGGATTACACGGCCTCTGTCAGGCTTTGGGTCCACGATGTATCCTACTTACAGATCAAACTTTATTGACGACGATTACATCAGCAATTATCCAAGTCTTGCTTCATCGGTTTATGATTCTAAGATTTCGCCGTATTCGCCTTCTAACGTTATCGGCTCAAGTCGAGTCCATCGAAGTCCAAGTGCTCTGCCTTACTCGGGTAACACTGGAGTTGGGTCGAGCATAAACGATTACAATAGAGAGAGAATCGGTCACATGACGCAGGATTTTGATCTTCCTCGGATAAATGAATCTTTGTCAAAGAGAATTCCATTGAATTCCTCCGCAGTGAAGTTTCATCCGATTACCGTTAGCAGTGTGGGTGAGCGATCAAATCAGAGTGTTTCGACAGGTGTGACAACAACTTATACACCTCATGCGCTGGGTGTACACGTGACACCTTATGAAGTGACACCTTATGAATTGCGACTGTCAAATGGGAGGTCATTTCCATCATACAAGGGTTCAACTCTACCTCGCCACTGGGGTTATCTGATGGAGGGAAGAGATGAAGAGGAGAGGAACTCAGCCACTCCTACGACCACGCCTGGTCAAATCAACTCTAAACCCCAACAGTACGATAAGGTATCTCTTTGTATCCTTTATATTGGCACTGATTTTATTCAGGTTCATGTTTTTTTATCAGACTGGATATAAGGTTTAATGACAGCTGATGTTGATGAATTGATCAATTAATTGATAAGTGAATTGGTAAGTGAATTGATAAAGTGAATTGATAAGTGAATTGATGAGTTGATCATTGAGTTGTATTGTATTGTATACTGGACTATTTATATAGTGCCATAACCATAACCAAAAACAAGGGCGCTTAACAGGGGGAGTTGTCGTCAGAGTGTTTAAAATTGTTGGGCGTAAGTCCTCTGTGGGTGTTTAGTTTCTTGTTAGTTGCTACATCAATTGATCTCTCAGATGAGTCAGTGTTCAAGTTTTTATAACTGAAGGAAAACAGAGGCAGACGATTGTAGACTCCAGTCTCCTGTTCACTCTCCATTGACCTCTTTTTGGGTCTTTTTCTGCATAGAAATAAATGGTTTGCAGAAAGAGTTTCTAAGTAGAGAGGCTGAAGGACTTGCACTCGACTTAGTCTGGCTTCTTTGCCAATTTCCTTCCTCTTTCTTTTCTTTTTAAATTAACTGTCTTATCGACAGCGTGTTGCGTGAGTCTGGTGATAAATTGTTTTGCAGTTTCAAAAGGCTCTAAGAATGGTTGTAAGTCCGGGAGATCCTCGAGATTATCTTCAGAACTTTATAAAGATTGGAGAAGGATCGACGGGTATCGTTCGTACGGCCCTCGATCCAAAGACCGGGCACCGAGTGGCTGTGAAGCAAATGGATCTGCGAAAACAACAGCGAAGAGAACTGCTCTTCAATGAGGTCACTTCTTGCATTCTTCATGTTTTGCAAAGTTACATTTTTCTGGGTTTTTAGAATGACGGACAAACTGAAGAAATCGTAATTGAGTAAATGTCTTAAATTGTGTAATGATTACTTGTCTATTGTGTGTGTGATCACGGGACAATCAGAATGCAGTGTCCAATAATTGTTTAAATCTGTTGAGCATGGTTGCTGCTGCTGCTGCTGCTGTCTTCATCATTTGGTGTAATGTAATTTTTTCATTCCTGATCTTGATCACTGCTGAGCCTTGGTCATTGTAGGTCGCCATCATGAGAGACTATCATCACAATAACATCGTTGAAATGTATGACAGTTATTTGGTGGATGAGGAGCTGTGGGTGGTGATGGAATACCTTGAAGGTGGAGCACTCACCGATATTGTAACGCACTCCAGGTGAGTCTTTGGCTTGTTATTTATTTTACACATATCGTAAATCATTCATAGATTTTCCCAATCAATCAAGCAATCAATATAGCTTTATTTTCATGAAGGCAGTCAGTGTGAGTTGATGGTTGCTTGGAAATAGACTTTGAGGCTTTAGCTTAGAACTTTTATGGTGACTGATTCAGGACACGTGACATTAGCGTAGTTCTACATTAGAAAATACACTTGACTGGTTGAAGTGGTAAATGTGGTTTCTGATTTCGAAACGGTTCATAGGAGAAACGTTTACTGTTTGTAGTTCTGCGGTTCATTGTTTTCTTACTCTCTGTCCTGTCCTCATTAGCAGCACTGTGTCTGACTCTTCTTAGTAGGTACATGTCTTCCATTGTAAGTGGACGTAGTGTTGCTCTCTGAATGAAAATGCTGGCTGTTGTTTGTCCTGGTCACCAGAGGATCTCTCAATCAGTTCTGTTTTAACAATACTCAGGAAGAAGTTATCAAGAATTTCTTTGCTGCTTTGTAAATGCTTACTTAGATTATATTTTCTTAATTATTTTAACTTTTCTGTGGGTTTATGTTTAGAATGGATGAAGAGCAGATGGCAACCGTATGCAAAGCGGTTCTCCAGGCACTTGCTTACCTCCACAGCCACGGAATCATCCACCGGGATATTAAATCCGACTCCATTTTGCTTTCTAAGAATGGAAAGGTTTGTGCTCATTTGTAAACAGAATTTCCAGTTTCTCATAATTTTTCATAGGCTAATTTTTCCAGAAAACAATTTCGTAAAACAGCAAAAATGCTAGGCAGTATATGAGCCAAGTATTTCAATTTTAAATTGATTCAAGTGGTTATATGTTCATTGTGTTCAGGTGAAGCTTTCTGACTTTGGTTTCTGTGCGCAAGTGAATTCGGAAACGCCAAAGCGCAAGTCCCTTGTTGGTACTCCATATTGGATGGCTCCTGAAGTGATATCGAGACTGCCTTATGGACCAGAGGTTGGTTTGCCGCAGACCAGAGTAAACTCTAAATATTGTACAAGAAAATGATCTGGCAATTGACTTTGAAGAAAATTCATATTTATTATCTGGAGAAGCGCATTTGTAAACTGGTTGATGTCTTATGGTCGTTGTTTAGAATGCATGTGATCTTAGCCTTTAAATGGATGTGGTTGTTGTAGTTGTATTTTCATGTGGTTGCTTTATGTTGTCTGAGTGATTTTATTAAGCTTTGAGCAGTTGATATTGAAATGAAATAGCCTAGATTTTAGTTATGACTATTGCATACACAATGTTTAATTTCAATTGCCCTGTGTTTGCTTGTGATGTAATGTAACGAGGCATTTATATAGAGCCTCTTCTGAACGCCCTCTCAGAAGTGTGCCTGCTGTGATTGCTTTGAATATAACACAGGCAGATTTTCAAGTGTGTGTGTGTGTGTGTGTGTGTGTGTGTGTGTGTGTGTGTGTGTGTGTGTCCTTAGACATATTTGACATTGTATATTTATATGAGAGTTTCATTGATAAGATGTGAATTTGGCTTGAAGTTGACAGTGATTGCATTTGCTGCAGACACTTTGGCATGTGTGATGTTCTATCTCATGACAAGTGATGTATCAATGTGAGTTCACATGATTTGAACTTGACTGTTTTATCATTGCTTTGTCTTCTGTTGTTTAGGTGGACATTTGGTCAGTGGGCATTATGGTCATTGAGATGGTCGATGGTGAACCGCCATTCTTTAATGAGCCCCCTTTGCAGGCCATGAGGAGAGTCCGGGACATGCCCCCACCTGGTCTAAAAAATATACAAAGGGTACATGACAAAACTGGATTGTCATTTGAGATTAATCACAATTTTATTATTTTTCCATAAATATTTGGTTTGAATTTAAAATGTTGTGTTATCAGATGAATATACTTTAAAAATGTTTACCTGAGTTGGTGATGAGGTTTTTTATTTTCATATTTTAAATGCTATTATTATTCTTTAGATGCGTTTGACTTCCATTTGGCTTTCAGGTGTCGCCGCGTCTTCAGGGCTTCATCGAGAAGATGCTCGTTCGCGATCCATCGTCAAGGGCAACGGCCTTTGATCTGCTCCAGCATCCGTTCCTTCGTCAGGCCGGGTCATGTGACTGCCTGGTTCCTTTGATACGAACCTATGTGGAGAAATAGTTAACTAAGCGATCACAGTATTTGGAAAGTGATCCATGATGAATGTTTGGAATTGAGTTCGTCCTTTCCTTGCAGTGATTTGAGTCCAAGCGACTGGTGAAGTGTTGAAGTTGATTGACCTTTAAACCTTAAGTTTCAGAGAACAGTGAGCGATTGAGAGTTTTCTATTAGGAACAGTTCTGGTTGTAATTGAAATTGTATATAATTCAACTGAGAATTGTGGGTAATATTGTAAAACGAGCACCAATGGTCGATTGTGTATCATTAACCGCTGCTGTAGCAGAGTGAACCTGTTTGCCTCTTAGGGGCTTTAGATATTTTCTCTTTACATTGTTTTAATTGTGAGCATTGTTATTTTGTCGTGCCCATCAAAGTTTTTCAAAACGTTTTCTGTCTTCTAAAGAGAAATGTGTTTAAATTTTGAATTATGAATGAAGTCAGATTAAGAATTGTCTTTATTTTGTTTTGCAGAATTGTTTGTGCCTTTTTGTAGAGGTTGTATAATGTTTTTAAGCTATTCATTTTCTTCTAGTTCTTTGTTACAGATGTTTTATGCTGAATGAACACGATTAAGCTTCTGAGGCATGTTTCTTCTGTCTCAATTTTTTGTGCAATGAAAATAATCTGAATGCTAATATTAAATCAGCCTCATTATGTCAATTTTTTATACACAGCTATTTACAGTACTGCAGATGGAAGTTTATGTCAAGTTTTATCATTGAAGCTGATTCTATGTTTTTGAGGAATTTATTTGACGGTTGAAAATGCATTATCCATTCTTCCACTGAAGACATATCCTGTTACGATTGAAAGTTATAACTGCAGAAATCTCATATCAGTAAAAGATAATTTACACTTTCAGCTGTTGATGATTTTTATGTGTTTTGATTTGTAACTGTCCTTTTACTGCACAGTATTCTGTTTTTTTCTTTACAGTATGTATGTTAGAGTGGCATACTGGGCTACAAAATGGGGCCCTGGAAATTGTTGACCCCTCACGGGGCCCATCGGCCACAGTTGCAGTATTCCCACTCAAGTAGACGCATATTAAGCTGTTGTCCAATTTTGATGCTTTTCATTTGACAAACTATTATAAGTTACTAAAGCAGTAACATGCGGTTAGAAACCCATAAAGTTTATTGGCCCTCAAGGGGCCTTGGAAATTCCCCATGCCCCAATACATTGCCAGTATGCCACTCATATATTGTGTATAATATATTATTTTTTTTAACAGTTTGTATTTCATGTATACAATACAATGTGTGGTCAAGTAAAGTACTGTGCATGAAATTCTACTACAGTACTTGACACATTGTCATGGATCGTCTCTGAACTTCCAACCAGGAAAATGTACTTTTGGTTTTTAGCTTCTTCAGCCGATGATAAGCACCTGGCGTTAGAGTCACTTTGTTGTTTTACTAAGTTACAGATTACATTTATGGTGTAATATATAACTGATGTAACAATCCACAGGATAAGTGCCTTTGAAGCCAAAGCAGTGACTGAACTGACAAATGCAAGAAGTTGGTGAGAGGGTAAACTGAGTAATAATAATATTCACATTGCAATATGAAAACTTTCTTGTGCTGCTTATACCTGGCGTTGGCCTTTAGAAACATGTAATAAGCTACAGAGTATTAAATGTTATATAATTAATACGTTAAAGTGCATCACAGCAATGCAAAAGGCTGCAAATTGTGGCATTAATGCAGTGTGCAACATCTACAAGATTTTGTAGATGTTTTATTTCCATAACTTAATTTTGAAATTGTTCTATTTTATCTTGGAATAAATCTGACTTTCAGACTGTGTAGTTTTTTTCTTCAGTTTAATTGTAAAAAGCTCTACAGAATCTAAAAATAAAACAGAACTGGACTCTTCTGCTATGGTAAACATATTGAACGTTGTAGAGTAAGTTTCAATCAACATGGAGTCTTGTTAATTAAAGCCTTGCTCTGGTGTTGATGTGACCAACTGCTCAACTTCATTAGGAAAAGATTTAATTACAATTAGCACATTATGGCCAGGTGTTTAGAAAACAGCATTAGAGTTTCATCTAGTCTTTAATCTCTTTGTCGTCCTCTCCAGAATCAATCATCTCTGCTGCTGCTGCTGCTGCTGCTGTGCTTTCTGCCAATGGGAGGTCACTGACCACTTCTGCTGCTGCTGCGTACCCGGCCTCCATTAACCGGTGTCTCGACGCTTGCGGTGTACACGGTCCATCGTTTGCCACAGAGTACGGAGAGGGGCTGACGCTCGGGGTCGTTGCCCTAGAGTTGGTCAGGTTACACTGGTCGACCAAATGCATCAACTCGTCCGGGGTTGGACCACCAAGCGTCACATCAGAACCTAAAATTTAAAAAAAACTGGCTCAAACAATAAATTCTGAATCCTCATTTGCCAGTAATTAATTCCTGCATGATCCCCTCATGTCTTTAGATCTAAGCTTAAATTGTTCCTTTTTCTAAATCCAACCTTGCTATACTCTGATGAGTTCAACAATCAATGGCAAAAGTAGTTTCAAAAACCCCAAAATGTGAGCACACAACTCCAGTTCGTAAGGGTCTCCACTGGCTTTCAATTAAAGAAAGGATAGACTTTAAAATCTGCCTCCTAGTATACAAAACCTTTATATTATTATGAATCTAGCTGCCTCTTTCCAAAACTCTGGTGTAAACAAACAAATACAGTACTTAACGAGATCTTCATCAACAGTAGTTCTCTCCCTCTCTCTCATACTCTTGCACATCCATTATCAAATTTTAAAACAAGATTAGAAACATCCTATTACCTGTGTTATATACCACAGACTGTCAAAAATAATAATTATGCACTTCTATAGCACCATTTCTAATACTTAATGGTATCAATCGATGGTACAGTACTTCAAATCCATCTGCAAAAGACCAGGCCATCTGGTTGTCCAACCTGACATCCTGGATTTGACCTGGATCTTGTGTTAGTTTGATTTGGTGTGTCATCAGCTGATGCTCCTGTGCATTATGAAGCGGCGCTATAGAAGTTTAAGAACAGATTAGATACGGACCCGCCCGGGTCCCCTACGGATTGCCGGGTCCCCTGGGCATTTGCCTCCCTTGCCCCCTCTTGACAGGGGGGGGGGGCTGCTTGAACTGAGGTAGAAACAACAGTCGTATTACCTGCTGCTTTGCTTGACAATTCAAGGGCTGTCGACAGATCCCAAATCTATCCAACAGAAAACCACATTTCACAGTCCAATGACGGTTTAGAATTAGATTCCCGTTTAAAAGTCTCAGCAAATACAATATTAATATTCGATTCTTGAAACCAAACGATAAAGCACATATACCTGGATAGTTCCATTGCAGTGTCCAGTGAAGAGGTACCTGCGAGGTCGCGACCCCATCCGACTGGACCCTTCACACTCGTGAATACAGAAAGCCGTTATCATAATTCCATCAACAGATCTTATAACGCATACCCTACAATCAACCACACAGTTTAAATCAACAAAAGAAAATGCAAAAACGTAATTTGGATGGAGAAAACGACACAATGGCACATCCATAGTCTGGTTAACCTCATCTCTTGAACTTATATAGCGCCACGATCACGAAAGTGGATATGACCTATTTAAGAGGCAAGTATGTCAACTGTATAAAATTCATTCTGCACAGTGGTTCTCACACAGGGCAGACCCTACTGAACCACTTTAAACCTTGTTATAATATATTTTATATTATATTACTATTTTTAAAACTAATAATAAAATGAATGGAAGGTTTTTAGCAGGCCTTTCACCTGTTGCCTGTCGATGATAAGCGTACAAACAACTGGTCGGTCTCTGGAACAACTTTCTGAACAAAAACCTGCTGGTCGTCTTTCTCTCCAAATGGACCTTCAGTCCAAAAATAAGGTTCAATTGAAACACAAATATTGAAGACATCAACGCTCAATGTTTTTATAAACCAGAGAGAAAAAGAATAAAATTTTAAAAGTAAAATAACAAAGAAAAACTGAAAAAAGCAAGAACAAATACCGAAGTCATTTCCGTGTGCGTAAGACGGAGGCGACGTTGGATCGTCAATTGAAACGATCTTGAAAGAGGCGAGGGGCATTGAGCCAGGCTGTGTGCTAATCATGCCACGGAATCTTGTTACACTCCAACTGCGGACGTGATTGTATTCAGAGCAGACTAAAAGTAAACAACAAGTAAAAGCTAAACAATGACTCAACTAAAATTCAGACCACTTCAGAAACTAACACCCATCAAATTATGCTATAAAACAAGAAGTAAAAGAATGTTAAACACCTTCACTTAACATATATATATATATATATATATATATATATACATACACACACACACACACACACATATATATATACATGAAATAAAATTTGAATGACTTCATCTCCCTAAAATATTTCCACAGTTATGAGTCTTTACAGATAATTAAATGAATGTCCAAGTGGTCTTAACATGCTATTATTTCAAATTAAATTGACAAAAAAAAAATTCAAAAGTTAATAGTTGCCAGAGAACCTATAATAATTGAAAGTGCAATGAAAATGATGAAATGCCACAAACACAGTCAACTGGACCCTCAAATGTCTTGATCATGACCTTAAAATACATCACATGAATAAGACGACACAATAGGAGGACACTTACCAGCCACCAGGTGTCTCTCTGATATCATTACTTTAACAACCGGGGAGCAGTGAACCGTGAAGGTTTGGAAGAGCTGAGGCCCCTGTCCGTACGTCGTCTCAGGATGTTGAACTATGATTCTGACCGTTCCAGTGCTCGTTCCATACGCGATCTCGATCCAATTTCCACTGCAACCGGCAAACTGTTGATCTAAAGAGAAAAGACAACCGCCACCAAGAAATCCACCAAGAAACACACGGAACAAATACCAGAAATCATCTCAATTGGCTCTTAACATTCAGAAAAGTGAAATGAGTTGTAAGCAGCTAACTGGCTTTTGGCGTCAGGTAGACGCTGAGCGCCGTAATGCGATCACCGGTTGGATCTTTGTAGAGTTCCGTAACCAGAAGGTCGTTGTCTTTCATTCTCAAAGGAAATTTCTGCATGTCTGGAATTTAACAATACAATAATGCAATACACTGATATAAGAAATCACGCTCAAGACAGAAAAACACACAGACGACCAACAACTGGCATGCCCTTTATACCCACATACAAATGAAAAATTAGACCAATTGAGTCGTTATACAGCAATAAAGTACCTTGTGTGCATGCGCGTGTTTTCTATACACAGAGAGGGAGATTGTTTCTCAATAAAAACTCAGCATCACTCCATTGAACCACTTTTAGCCAAATGTTTCATTCTAGCTTAGTCAGAGCGTAAATTTTAACTTTACAATTACTTTGTAATATGTAAATAAAGTAAAATTTTCAAAGGCTGAAGAAATGAAAGGGAATTTGAGGCTCACCAATGTTGTAAATGGATCCATTTTCACAGCCAAGCAGCAACAGGGAACCAGTTGTGTCGTAACTGGTAATTGGAACAACGTCCTGAATCTGATGAAGAATATTAAAACAGACTAAAGCAGCAAAACAACAACAACAACAACATTTAGGAGATCAACAATCCAAAGAATTCCTTCATTGAGGAATAATACTCTGGAGACAGTCTCTGCTTTGTACATAAATTCAACGCACAATGACCGAGTCCTCACCTGCCAGTTTTGGGTCATTGCATGCCACACTCCAAATTTTCCGGTTTTACTCAGAGCCACCAAATGGCTTCCAATGAAAAACAAAGAGTTGACATCAACCGTCAAACAAAAACGACCTACAATGCACCAAAAGACAAAACGCCTGTAACACCACCACCACCACCATAAACAACAACAACTAGGACCATTCCTATTAATGTCATACACGATATATATATATATATATATATATATATATATATATATATATATATATATATATATATATATATATATATATATATATATATATAAGCCATAATTTATGCCGTCAAATGAAACTAACAAAAAATGTCCGCTCCATCGAATGGCTTTTTACTCAATTACTATGATTTCAACATCACTGTCCGTCCTCTAATGCAGTTCACAGAGAATTACTTTTATCAGAAGCTAAAGAAGTAAACAGAAGCAAGCGACCAATGCGTCTGACCGACCGATCTCTCTCGTTCTCTGGCCGTTGTCGCTGATTTGCCACAACTGAACAAAGCTCCCGTAGTTAACGGCAACCATACGGCTGCAGCCATCTTGACCTGGGTTCATGACCTTGGCATTGAGGGCAATGTTACTGACGGTCAAGTCAATGTATGGACTGGTCCACGTCAAATTCCACCCAAAAGACTCCTTCAGCCTTAAATGCAAAATGGAGAAACCATTTTAATAACAATATATTTATTACAAAAACACAATCACCAATGTACCAATGCAAGCAAAATGCACATCTGCAAAGAAATAAAGATCAATACCCTTATTTAGTTAATTGTACCAAAATAATTTAAATAATAACTGACCGGAAAAGACTGACAAAGTGCGGAAATGCGACGGCTAGCCAATTGAAATGCCCTTTGATTATAGTTACACGCAATGGATGTATGAAGTGGGAACCTGAAAAATAAACAAAAAAGTAAACAACAACAAAGTGAATCATTTGAATGCACAAAGCCTCTCTTGTAAAACAAAACATAAGCAATATTTTGTCCAAATACAATCTCAAATACCTCCAACATTTCCCATTTTCAAATCAGAAAGATTGAACACGGCCCCGTGTCTGGAATCTGATGAACAGTAAACTCCATCTGTGAATGACTGTCTGCAAAATGAACGCAACCTTCTTTCATAAAATCTATTTCCAAAAATATATTTTTCATTTTTTATGTTATTAGAAAACAGTTTCACAGTTTACTTATTAGAGCAACACCGAAACTTCATCACCACAACAATAAACATGAAGATGATTCTCACTTGGACCGGGAAAAGTTGTTTCGAGGATCGGACAAAGTAGTGCTTGGAATATTGATGAGCTCTGCATCAATGCTTGCCACTGATTGTCGCTTGTCAGCAACTGGAAACGGTGGAGCTATAAAAATCAAAAAAGATTGCTTCAATGCATCAAAAGCAATCAAATAAACTGTAAAGAAAACAGCTCAATTAATAAAATATTAATTTTCATCCAGTTGACACTTTGCTTCCGTCAAAAACGAGGCCAGAAAATATTCATCAGAGACATTACATTTAATTATTTATTTATAAACTGGCAACTGAATGAGAATCAGCACACAAAGACACCATTACAAGTGTCAACATCATAATTATGGAGCAAGAACTTCCCAGACAAAGTCGACACCAACTGAAATTCAACACAAAATAAACAACCAACCTACTTGGCTGTTGTTCTTCATAAAACGGCAAAATCACAAGACACACATATTGCTGAAGAAAACAAGTAAATAGTTCTTTTAAGAAGTAGCAAAGGACAGAGAAATGAGAAGAGCCACTGGAAGCTAAGGAGTCCAGCATCCAGGCACACCTGTTGATGCCAATCAGCAGAACTCTTATGAGCAGGTGAAGACATGATGCCGCAGTAAACAGGACAAAACCTGTCATGAGAAACATCTTTAAAGGCTGTAATGTTTGCATCCTAAAGTACAGAGTTAGTATTTTTGTATCTTTTTATTAGCAGTGTAAAATCTGTGGAAAACTGTTTTGCGTCCATTCCAAATGACGACCATCAATTTCCTAAACGTCTCTTTGTTTGTCGCTCAATAGAAGCATCACAGAGCGATCCATTTCATTCAAATTCTGACCAAATAAGCATCACATAGAGATCTACTTACAGGGCATGGCAATAGATCCGTGGAAAAGAATTCCTCCACACGCAGACTGATCCAATTCCTCACATAACATCAGACGACGAACTGTCCAGAAAAAAAGATAAAACAAAATTATAAATTTCAACTAAGGGACAAACCATCCAAGCTGATTTTCTGATTTAAACAATGATAAAGTTCCTTAAACAATAAAAAGGCCATGAAAATATTTTAACCCATTTACCGGCCATGACTTGCGCACCCATTTTACATTATGTTACAAATAAATGGCCGGAAAGATCAAATGAAAAATTGTAAGCAATGTAAAACATATTTTATGTAAAATAACATTTTTACCATAATTATTATGAAATTTGAAATATCTTCAGCAAAATTAAAGATATGAAAACTGAAATAAACCGGTCACACATCACTTGACTGTCTCTGTGTCAGAAGACGCAATAAAAATTATAAACAATCGGAAATAACTTTATCAAGAACTCACCTAAAGGTGTAATCCCGTAGAATTCAGCTTCATGGCGAAAGCTGCGCACATCAACATCACTACAAGGAAAAATGGTCATCATCAAGTGACTCTCTATCAGTTTAAAATTTGAGTTAACCCTTTTAACCTGGTTATCTGTATAACCAATAGGCTATGAAACTGAGTATCAGCCTTACTTGACAAAAGGGTTAATCCTAGTTCAGACGAGTTATCATTCTGCTACAAAAATGTCACCAATGCAAACTTTCTCTCACTTCAGTTGAATTTCTTTTGATCGAAGGTAATTCAGAATCTTTCCAAAAAAATACGGATCTCGATCAATGAAAATCTAATCATAAAAAACCCATAAACCATTCAATAAACAACCAAATCCAAAGCAGAAGTTTGGACAAAAGATCACAAAAATAAACTGCTGAATGAGGATCCTGATTCAGTGCTTTGCCAAAGAGATACAAGCTAATGACAAGTCAATCTTCCTTAACTAAGGCAGTGTTCTTAGCAACAAACTACTGATCAGCCAAAAAAAACTGACACTCATCTTCAATGGAAGGGCCCCATTAGAAACTGATTTACTAGCATTTAGTCAAATGCTAAAAGCAAATTAAATCGGCAGAAATCTTAGCAATAAAAATTAGGTCAACTAACAGCTCCTGCTTCATCTTTATGACTTGGAATTCTTCCACTCAGCAAACTGTCAAAAAATCATACAATATCAGTAGCAGCAGAAACAATAACAACATTACTCTAAACTATTACATAATCAAATACAAACTGCAAACTATAATGAAACAAATATTACAACTTCTGGGAATTACATTAAAAGCATAGACATTTGTTGAAATCACCTGGTAAAGAAGGAATCTTGGATTGAAGTGAGAGTCTGTCGTGAAGAACTGAACCTGTAACAACAGAAAAGGAGACAGTTTAACCGTAGTACACTGCAATTAGACGTGCCATATGATCGATTCTTTACATTGGCACACATTGGCAGCACAAGAGGCCACAAAAGCAAATTGTTTATGCAGAGGGTGGCGCCAAGAAAGATAAATTTTTAGTGCAAGGGTTGTGGACAAATGGAACAGTTTGAATGAGGTGGGAGTGACAGTTGAAACAGTAAACGAATTCAAAGGTTATCTCAGAAAACTAGGTAATTGAATGCGGACAGTTACTACAGTGGTTTTCACACAGACTTACTTAGCCTCCTAAACCACTTTAAATCAGATTATTATTAAGACACTCAAGACACTCTTAAGTCCTCGAGATCACGAAAAACGAAAACAAATTAAAATGACTTCGACGATGATCAACAACGATAAATATATAATTATGCTTCTAAACATTAAAGTAGCACTCCACAAACTTTCCGAAAACAAATTAAAACTATTCTTTTCAAGAAATCTTATGGCGAAATCCTTACTATAGGCCTGCATTCTATTCACCGCAAATATTGTTATCATCCTCAATAAAAAAAACTTTGCTGCGACTGCCTATCTCAATCTACAACCTCGACCACCACGAGAAGGATTACGGACTATGGATTTTACCCAGATTGAGCGCTCGAGAATAAGCTGGTGCACTGCCCCAAGCTCTCGGTCAGCGCTATAGAAATTTCGTCTTACAGAAATTGGCTATTGCATTGCAAAACACTCGTGGGCGATATTAAACGAATTGAGAGAACGTTCACCTCTGTCCACCGACATTCAGATGAATTATTTCTGACATTTTGCTCAGAAATCCAAATTTAATTTAGAAAGAGCTCCAACATTTCAGAAAATGTCATGGATAATTTTTAACAAAACTCTACATGTTCTCTATTTTATTATTTTCGATGTTTACGAGCAATGAAACTTTAGTAAGTAAGCCAAATTAGTGGAATGAGGAACAATTGAAATGATAATACAATATCTCTTTATTGACATCAACCTTGACAAAACGCAAGGTCAAAATAATAAAAGTATCAAGTACATTTTTCAGTTGCGTCCTGAATATAGTAATCGTATAATAAAGTTTTTATCAAATAATTGATCCGGTAAGGAATCTGAAGGTCGTGTTCACAAGGTCGAAGGGAGCACCTATGCTGAGGACCTGAAGCATTGCATTATGATTAGGCGGAAGAAATTTTCGAATGATGTGCATGCAGATCGTTGTCTTCAATTGCCTGGTCTGTTTCTTATTTCACTATGTAATAGATTTCTTCTATTTTATTTTGCACGTAGTATTAAAGTCATATGCTGTAGTCAAACAACAAGCTTGTTGTTTGACTATGCATTCAGTCATGGACTCATGGTATTCTGAATAAAGAGATTGTATGTATGTATGTATGTATGTATGTATGTATGTATGTATGTATGTATGGTATGTATGTATGTATGTATGTGTATGTTTGTATGTTTGTATGTTTGTATGTATGTATGTATGTTATTTTAAATCTATTCAAATAAATTGACAATTCGTCCGTGAATTTGCTATGTGAACCCCGTGTCATGACACGTGATCTAAAGTCTTTTCCGTTCTAATTTCAGGTCTGGAAAGTAGCCAAAGGGTGAAAATTTAGGAGAAATTCATTTAAAATATAGAAAACTATTCCATAATTTCAAGGTTTGCTATATATTTTAGTTCACGTTGACTATTTGATTGGATGCGTATTGTCTCTCGACCGATTCAGTGTCTTAATAAGCGAATATTCTGTTGGTCGTTGATACGCGTGTTGAGTGTCTCAAGATAATTATTATGCAGTCATTAGAAATTACAACGTGTTTAATATTAATTATTAAAAGTTCGTTAAAATTCTGGGCCGGTTTAATACGATCTGTACGCGAAGAAATCCGTCACAACAGAAAATAATCCGAATTGCATTGTGGAGCCATTGTGCTTAGTCCGTCCACGTGCTGGAAGCACATTGGGCAGCACGGATTGATCTTCGTCGGTCGTTGGCCAAATCCTGGGCCTAGCTCCACAAACCCAAGTGCAGCAGGTTTAGTTTTATAGTTTTTCTCCATGTCCATTTTATTCAAATGTTGCATTTCTTATAGAGATAAAAAAATAAATTAACAGGATGTTGTAAAATGATCTGTTTACCAGTATATTTGAAAGCGATGCCTGCCAGAATCTACATAGGAAAGCTGAGTGATTCAGCGCGTGAAAGAGATGTGGAGCGTTTCTTTAGAAGCTATGGCAGAGTTTGTGATATTGTCCTCAAGAATGGATATGGATTTGTGGTATGTTATGTATCGATGACAAACTCTTCTAACAGTTGAAAATTGTAAAGTTATTTTTGGACATTACAACTATATTGCTCTGTTTTTAGGATGGTTATTTGGAGGGCGTGGGCTCAGTGCATAGTTGCATGACTTTAGCCATCCAATAGTAAAAATGTTACTAAGTAACTGTTGATGAATAATCATGTGTAATATCCATAACAATAGCTATATGCACACACTACAGGAGTTGTAATTTGTGATGGCTCTAGCAAAGAACATGTAGCCCTGTATTACTTTTTTAGGTTATGTGTATAATAAAATTTTTTTAGCATTTGGTTGGTTAAGAAAGTAAATACTTTCTGCCTGCCCATGTCATCATACAGTCATACTGTTTTATCATGTCTTGTGTTTCATGTCCCACAATGATTTTCCATTTCATATTTACTTCTGTGCTTTGGGTAAAATAGGGCAGTCACAAGTTATGCCCACATTTGAATAAGTGGTATTTATTTAGAATTAGGTTTTTTAAATTTTGAGGTATGTTATCTGTTTTGAAGAAAGGCATTATGATGATGCAATCTTTCGGGACTGATCTCCTGAAGACAACAAACTCCAACGTGTAAAACTTCTGAATGCCTTTCTTAAGAGTTGAATATGTTTGAAGATGCATGCAATGCATTGTGTGGTTTCAGTTGTTCCACTGTAAACTGTTACTCGCCTGTTAGGAGTTTGAAGATGAGCGTGATGCTGACGATGCCGTGTATGACCTGAATGGGAAAGAACTCTGTGGTGAAAGGTAACTCTGAAATTACCAAAACTATTAATTCTTTAATTAAGCTGAATAGTTTCTGCTTAATTTCAAGTGAGAAATTTAGAAATTTGTTCTGTGGAAGTTTTTCAACTGCAAAGACAAGACCTTGCAACGTTTTTTGTTAACTTGCAATGATGCTGTGATGAATAAATCTTTCGGGACTGATTTGTGATGAAATTTTTCCCAACGTGTAACTTCAACTGAGCATCATTTGCCACAGCTTACCTAAGTAATTCAGGTCTTGTGAGTAATTGCTTAATGTTTAGGCAGTTTGTTGTCCCTGAAAATCTATGGAGATTATGAACTGACAAGAAGTATGGCTATTATGAATATGTTATAGAGTGAAGTTAGAACATGCACGTGGAGCAACGCGCAGGACGAATAACTCGGCAATGAGAGCGAGGCCTACTTGGCTTGACAAGTGAGTGACAGATAAATCAGAACATTGAAACTTAGTTGTTTTATTATGCTGTTTAGCAATTGATGTTTTACAGCTGTGTTATTGTAATGACTGTAATCTTGGCACACCAAAACCAAGACGCTTAGACGCTGGAAAATCAGCCTCTGACATCAGTCAACAGTGAATCTATGGTAAATGGATCAAAGTGACCCAGAGTCCAAATACTGCAAACCATCCATTCCTGAGGATTGCTAAGCACCTGGTGAGTTAACAGTAGATAGAGTAGGTATAGGTAGCAATGTCTTAATGAGCTGTTTGAGGCCGTTGATTTCAGGTGGACTGAATAGCTGCTGCTGCTATTATGGTCAGAATTTTTTTGTTAACTTGCAATGATGCTGTGATGAATAAATCTTTCGGGACTGATTTGTGATGAAATTTTTCCCAACGTGTAACTTCAACTGAGCATCATTTGCCACAGCTTACCTAAGTAAGGGGCATTAAATGAAGCTGTGGGAGGTGACGTTGGTAATGTTTGGCTAAGCTTCAAATAGCAGAATAGACTCGGTGAAGTACCTGTTGATTTCTCTTAAGTCGGTCAGATGTCGCTTAATGTTTTCAGACTGAATTTTAGAAAGAGATTATTTATTTGCTCATTTGGTTTTGATGTGCAGTTGAGGTCTTTGCTGCTTGCCACAGTTTCTGTCTTATGATTGTTGTACTTGTTTGTTGATTCCACCTTCTTCAGGTATGGAGCCCCAGTGAGAACAGGATATCGACTGGCCGTTCAGAATCTGTCGTCAAGAGTTAGTTGGCAGGTAAGAAGCTGGAAGAAGAGCCAGAATTTTGGATCAATCTTTTTCTAGTTGCTTCTTCAGCTATCTGAAATTTAACAAGCTCTGATTTTGGTTGATGTGGGGTTTGGTTTGATTTTGCATTTGTCTATAGAAATTCTGTACTGGGGGGTACAATCAAAGATATTGATTACTTTAACGCCTGGTATATTGGAATTGAAGTGAAATCAATTGATATGTCATATTTTTGCTTTTAAGTGCTATATAGTATAACTATTAAAATGATAATGGTAATAATTTTCTCTTGATGAGGATAAAGATGATGGGATGAAGTGACTGGTGGCTGAAGTGAGACGGAAGATGATGCACGGGTCGGAGGACGTCTATTCTGGATTGATGAGCAGTTATAGTTGCGCTTCCCATAGCCACCCTGATGATGATGATGATGATGATCTGAAATTGCCGTTGCGCCACTCGAGTGACGCATGTCTAAGTCCAGACTGACGATTCCCTCGTTTGGCTTAAGCTAAGACGATATCGATGACTGAAGGTGCTCTGACTAGATGATGATGATGATGATGATGACGATGAGACGGTGATGAGATGACAGTGGCGCGCTCTGGTGTCTCGGGTTGTTAATTGATGGGTCTCTTGTTGTCAATGAGGTAATACTTTGTGTGCCTGGATTTGCAATAATAAAGAAAACTTAGATGGGTCTTTGATGTATAGAGGCATATATCAAAATTAAATATTACATTTTAAACTAATTACAATTGTATCAGATTAGCACACTATATCAGTGTACATTTGACTTATTGTTGATTTCATTTAAATCTAGTAGACATTTTGTATATCAAGTTCATCTGTGACATTGGCTCTGATTATCGTTTTATTCTTTAGGATTTGAAGGACCACATGCGACAGGCTGGAGAGGTCACTTATGCAGACGCACATAAGGAGCGCAAAAATGAAGGGTATGGCATACACGGCTTAAACAACTGCATAAAACAGAGGTGGCCAACCTTTTGTGACCTGGGGGCCACTTTACACTTTGATCACCATGCAGAGGGTTGCATGATTTTGTTTGCTTTATTGTCAGCGGTGAAAGCGTTTGCTCTTTTGTTAGCTTTGGAATTGTTGATAATTTTAGAGTTGTTGAATTTGCGACTTACGGTGACATGAAGAATGCGCTGGTGAAACTGGACGGCATGGAAATCAACGGACGAAAGATCAAATTGGTTGAAGACAAACCAAAGAGCAGAAGGAGAGGAAGGTGATAAGGCTAAGGAAGCTTTAGTTTAATGAACTGCTCTGTGGTTCAATGGCAGTCTGTCTGTGTCTGTTGTCTCTCTGTGTCATTGTATAGGACAGGGATGCACGGCTCGTGGGTCACCCAAGAGGTGTAATTTTGTTCTAGAAATTAAATATAAACTGGCGGAACTATCAATTTCAGTTGGGCTTCTACTATTCTTTGTGCTCATTGCAACGTCTATTACAGTAAATCTTGCTTGAGTTGCAGATTTATTTAAAATAGATTATAGAATCTGAGTTTGAAGAGTGTGCTTCCCAATCAGTTTGACCCTTGACCTAGAAAAAGCTGTGCACCTGTGTTGTGGGATCAGATGTCAGATGTATTTCACTCTGTGTAATGAGATTGCTCTGCAGAAGGTGTTGCTTATGCTTTGCTCTTATAGTTCCTCAAGATCTCGATCAAGAAGTCTATCTCGGAGTAGATCGAGGAGCCGTAGACACAGCAGGAAGAGCAGAAGTCGGTCTAAAAGTCCAAGGAAAAGGAGTCCATCTTCTCGTAAAACTAAAAGCCAGACGCCTCGTGACGACCGCAGTCGTTCGCCTCCAGGTGCAAAGACCCTGTCGAACAGCATTAGTCGGTCGCCTAAGAAGAGTCGTAGCTCTGCGCGTGACGAGAGCGACACGCCACAGAAGAGTCGCAGTCGATCGGCAGGGAAGAGCCCCCGAGTGGCCGCAGCAGAGAGAGATGACAGCCGGTCGCAGGAGAGAAGCGGAAGCCACGGCAAATACAGAAGAGGCTTAGAAAGACACCACAGTGGGTCTGCTTCCCGCAGCCCTAGTCCAATGCACGACGGTCGAAACGACAGTTCTGATGAAGACTGAACAAGGACCTTGCTTCTTCGTTTTGACTCGTGCAGTTTCTTGATCAGAAAGTCGTTAGCATTGTGGATTGTTGAGTTTTAAAGAACAGTTTCCTGTCGACTGAAAGTGACACAAGTTTATTTTGTTTAAAATGATGAGAACTGTTACAATTTGAAGTGGTGTTTACGAAGGTATGACTGTCTTGTCCACTGGTTTACCTAGACTGTAATGGTTCATACAAGCCAAATACTGTATCTGTGTTGATGATCATGCTGAAAATATTCTGTCTAGGTTTCTTTAGAGTCTGAATGACCTTTCTGTGGCTGTTAACTGTATGTTAATTACAGTACAGGGTACATGTAATTTGGAGGCTGCTTTACTTTGGATGCTAGTGAGTAGATGAAAGCTCAACTGTTTTATAATGATTATACTCAGTTTCTGGTGGTCTTTGAGTTTCTGTTTAAAAGAATGAAGTGTGGCTTCTTGTAACTTAGGTTGCTGTTTAATAAAAGAAATAAGACGAGCAGTTTTGATTGCATTTGTTTGATAAAAGCAGCTGATTTTCAGGTCGTACAGTGTACATTCCTCAACCAAGGATCCTGGTGTGTGGATCCGTTCATGTACCCGCTGAGGGGTGGTAGGATTTAGGAGATTTTGCCTATGTACGCTGTGCAAACGGGAGGAGGGGTTGAAAATAGGGCTGTAATCGCGATATTATCGTGGAGTCGGTCTTATCGCGATGTTTTTCGCTTTCGCGATATTTTAATAGCGCTATATAAGTAATGGGTTCATTCGGTTGCTACAGAAACTATGCTCATGAATATTAATGACGCCATCTTCCGAAGTTCCGGTTTGAGACTGTGTTAAAAATATACTATTGCGCTATATAGCAGTTATTATTATTATTATTTTATTATTATTACTATTATGGTACAGGAAAGAAGAACATGGCGCCATTTTCTTTTTCTCCCTACGCCCAAAGATATACAAGCGATCTTTGCCTACGACGATATCGCGATATCTTCGTAGAAATAACCGCGATATCGAGACAGAAAAATTTCCTACGATTACAGCCCTAGTTGAAAATATGAAATAATTACGGTATTTTACGGACGAACCAGATTGAGTCACTTAGCCCCTGACCAAAAAGATGACTAGGTGACATTCGGCAGAGGGCTTTCATTCTGCTCTTCAACTCGGACACAATCCTTGGACCGTCTTTCCGGTTGCTTCCACTAATCGTGACCGTCTCGGCGTCGACCTCTGGTCGGTTCACTCGCTCTTCTCTTGCTCATCTACAGAATGCACTGCCGGCGGCATCCTTAAGGTCAGTATGCCATTAACTTAGAGCTATATAAATATAGCCTCACTTTGCGGTTGAATTAGAAAACTGGGTCGAAGCATGTTGGGAACGGGGTCTGTCTTGTATTTTAGGAACTTGAGCAGCCATTGGAGCGTCATAAAACCGAAGCTAAGTCTGTTTTTCCTATCGATCAATTGTACTCGGCCGTGTGCTGTGCTTAGGGCGCGTTTTCTTGTCGCGGCCGTCGACAGAAAACGAAGCGGAAACGCGTCCACGAATCCAGAAAAGACGAGATTAGAGCAGCAAAAGAAAGATCGAATGGACGAAGGAATGGACGTTCTTATAGCGCAATCACGCAGCTGCAGCAGTACATTTATCTATTCTGTAAACTAAACTGGCGCTTATTTAACGAAAATTCAACCCGACGAGATGGAATCCGTATTACATTCGCGGTCTTTCTGTTCGTATCCCGTGGACGACAGAGTTTAACAGTGGTTGGCTACGGAAGAGATGGCTTCTTAGCCGTTTGCGCGCCTTTATTTGAGAGCGGCGACTGCCTCAGTGTATTATGGGCGATGCAGAGGAGGTCTGTTCGATGTCTTCAGCATTCATCCGTGCGATGGTCTTCTGTCTTCTGTCTTTCCTGACCGTCTTTGGATTTTCAGTGGCCGATGACAGCAGCTACCTCGGAACAGAGGAGGCCTCGAAGATATTTACCGCTTCTTCGACCACAGAGGGCGCTGCCATTAGGACCCAAGGTCAGACATTTTTTCTCTTTGCTGTGCAATATTATATTATTAATCGTCCATTGGCGTTAGGAGATGGAGGAGCGGGCGTTGAATAGATCCAGTCTGTTACGATGCTTTCGGCTTTAATTAAAGCATTTTATCATCACGTGACGTCGCTGCGGAAAAGGCAGAGAGGAGAATGGACAGAGGAAAAAGAAAGAGAAGAGAAACGATTCATTCGTATAGGAAGAGAAAACGAGTGCTGGCGGTGTCTGGATTGGGGTGATGGGTGGGTGGGTGGGTGGGTGGGTGGACAGAGGCTGAGGAGGAGGCAGATTCTCCGTGAGAGCCCCTGCGATGTTTAGCTAGGAGCAATGTAATTCCAATGCGTTGTCCGCTAAATCCACACAAGAGATACATCGAACATTCTGACTTTCTGTTCAGCCGACCAGGGGCTGATGTCCCGACAATTGCTCCGATGACACGGGAAAATCACACGGGGTCTAGTGACAACATGCGTACATCGAAAACACGTCAGTTGTTCGTGCGGCCTATAGGGCCTAATGGCAAAATTACAACAAATGGTATTCATTTTTCACGAGAAAGCAATATTATGGCTGAAAAAATATAGAACTAGTATCTGTTTTCAATATAAATTATTAGGCAGTTGTTATCTTGCGCTTCGTTAAGTTGTTTGATAAGGAAATAAAATTACTTCTGACGTCACTGCAGGCCTCTTTTTCGTCTCTCCTTACTCTACCCTGTGCTGTATTCCTTTGTCTTTGATCGTCTGTCGGACCTTTGGAATCGAGTGATGGATGAGCTTCCCTCTTAGAAGTCGTCGTTCCTTTCCCTTCTTCCCTTTCCTGTCGCCCTTTTCCATCTCTCTGCAAAATCTCAGAACCGGAAATTTGAAGAAGAATACGCTTGCGTCATCATGTCACGCGCATGTGTAGTATGTTATGCATGGTCTGCGCATGTCTCTGAATGTCACGTGCAATCGACCGGAGATGCGAAAAATTCATTCACGTCTGAATTCACTTCATGACATTATACCAAGCACAGGATTACACAGTACACAGCCCTATACTGTATATATGTATATATATCATATCACAGAGCAAATGTTAAAGACTCGATCTTATACACGGAGGAATGTCCGTCCTTCGCCCTTCTGTCTGTCTGTTTGTCTGAGATTGATTAGAAACCTTCGTAGAGTGCAATCTGCTGAAGCCGTTGAGCTTCAATGAGTTTCGTTTGGCGGAAGATGCTAATGACGTCATCCTGTGTGACGTATTTCCTGCTCTTGAACTGACGTAATTGGTGTTAACAGCGAAGCAGACGAAATTAGAAGCCGAGATCGAACAATTCGAAGGCGGCCATTGATCTCATTAGGTCCATCGACCAACCACAGTCCTCTTCTTCTGCCTCCTCCTCCTCCTCCTCCTCCTCCTCCTCCTCCTCCTCCTCCTCCTCCTCCTCCTCTTAATCTCCCGCACAGACGCCTTTGACGAAGTCTCAAGGCGATCGACTCTGGACTGAATCAGACGCTTGTCTAAGTCCACCGCATCGAGCACTTGACACTGCAGTCACACCAAAACTCAATCACGCATGCAACAGTAGTTTCACGAGAAGAAGAGGGAGAGGAAGAGGCGGAGGAGGAGGAGGAAGAGGCAAAAGAAGAATTGAGAAAAAGTAGTTTTTGCTGAAGAAATTCGGTTTCAAACGAGAGAAAAATGGCGTCAGTCGATGTTCAGCGATCAGAAGCAGCAAATCGAATGCCACTGTGGAATAAGTGAGTGAGCGTGAGAAGCTGTTCCTCCCACTTCCAATGGTCGCTGTCTGTAGACAAGTGAGCTGCTTCTCCCTCGGTTAACGGTCGCTTCGAGGACGAGATCATTGCGTTAGAAATGAGAGAAATAAGTTTAACTGCGTAGAACGCATGATGCAGAGAGGAGAGAGAGAGAGAGAGAGAGAGAGAGAGAGAGAGAGAGAGAGAGAGAGAGAGAGAGAGATGGATTTTGCAACGATTGAACAAATGCATAAAGTATTAAATGTCGGCGGCGATGATGATTATGATGATGACAACACTTAACGTAATAACAAAGAGGTCGACGACTAAGATGACTGCATTTCTCGTAAAACGGAAATGATTTATGCACCGGAAGTAGCATTTAGTCTACGATGGGAAATCCACTTCCTGTTCCTGTTCTTCACTAAAAGAACAAAATACTGGTTTTCATCGCTTATAGCAGACGAGGCCTGAAGTCCATAAACAGCTAATTTGGTTGACGTCTAGGACTACTTGCTGCCAGATGGCCGCAGACTACGAATATATAGGAGGTTACATCCTTCGACGCTCGGATGCAGAATTCTATTTCAGCAGCAGAGGCAGCATCACCGTGAGCGCCATATACATCATGACGTCATTGACCGCGCCTCTGGCGTCCATTTCTGCCATTATCCTAGTTTTTTACGGCCTCAGCAAATTATCCGTCGAATTCGGTTTGCGCAGAGAATTGGTTTTGATCGTTGTCTTAGTCGTTGCTTATGTCGTCGTCGTCGTCGTCGTCGTTATTACAGTCATTATCATTATGGCGTCGTCATTACTAATTTCGTTGTTGTGTTCTAACTCGTCTGCATTAGTTGATTTATTCGTAGAATTCGCATAGAGCCATATATTGCAGGATATGTCGTCTCATTCAAAGACCAAACGCCTTTTGAATCAATCGATGCATGGATAAAATAATTTATAAGATTTGAAGAGAAATTCCGAGAAACTGAATTCATTTCACTTTAGAAGAAAAAGATTTCGAAGATTCGCAGAATTATTTCTTGCAGTTCTTATGAATCCTCCCCCTTTGAAGTCGGCATTAGACACTTAACCCCTTTACTGGCCATTTATTTCTAACATAATGTAAAATGGGCGCATATGTGCGTCACGGCGGTAAAGGGGTTAAGACTTGGCGTCATGACGCTTGACGCCGGATGTGTACCGTCACATCTGACTTCAAGAATGCACCGAAGTCTCCTCTTTTCAGCTTTGTATCTCTTTGGTCACATGGTGCAATGTCTGTCTTTGTGTCTGTATCTGTGTCTGTCTTTGTGTCTGTGTCTGTGTATGTCTTTGTGTCTGTGTCTGTGTATGTCTTTGTGTCTGTGTCTGTGTATGTCTTTGTGTCACTATATTCATTTTCTTTCGATGACCTTTGGCTCCAATTGACTCAGATGTCCTTTGGCGGCCATTTTACAGGAAACTCTTTCGCTGGTAATTTCCGGAAGTCGGTTTCGCTTAATTCCTCTTCCACTTCCGATTCGTTTCCGGTCCTTGGAAAACTCGTCTTTCCCGACGAAGAGGCTTCGTTGACCACGACCACTTCCGCCGGAAGTAGCCGTGGATGGCGCGACAATGCCATTCGATTTCCGGTGATGCTGACGACTTCCGCTTCTTACCTGAAGACAAAGCACAAACTCTACGGAAAGTTCAGCATCTACTTCAAAGTAAGTAAGAGGCGATTTAGTCGAGCCATAACGAATCAACTAATGCATTGTCTGTAGATGTCTGTTGATGCTATTCACATAAACTCTGATTGAAACGACTGAATACGCCTTGTTTGATCTCTCTCTCTTGACATACGACTGAACGAATTGATTGATTGACTGATTGATTGATTGATTAGATGAAGACGACCCATCCGTCTGGTTTGCTGTTGTTCGGTGGTTTCTCTTCGATTTCGCGGGATTTTTTGGCGGTCGAGATCTTTGGAGGTCGTCTGCGCTATGTCTTTGATGTTGGCAGTGGCACCCGCACCGTCTCCCCCTCCCATTCCCGCCCTGTGAGTGACAATCGTTGGCACGAAGTGACCATATCCCGTCCAAGCGTCACTCAGCACATGGTCAGCGTCGACGGAGTGGACAGCTTCGACCACCTGCCGGACAACCGCTCCGTCCACTACGACCTGGTGGCCGACGACCTGTACATAGGGGGACTGCCAAGACACCTGTTCAACGGCGGCGCCGGTGGCCTACCTGCACAGGTGATGTCGAGGCATGGATTCCAGGGCTGTCTGGCGTCACTGACATTCGATGGAGTCAGCTGGAAAATGGCGGAGAGTCGAGTGGAGATTCCAGAAGAACACAGAACCAGCGTCAAAGAAGGATGCGTCGGTGAGAAAACGACGACGACGACGACGACGACGACGACCTTCCTTCGTTCGTTCGTTCGTAAAGTGCAGTCTGAGATTTCCATTTAGACAAAATAACTGACGATCAATTTCTCCATTTGCCTTTCGTTCGAAATTGTTTCTTAGTTTTTCTCTACCTTCTTCTGTCTGTCTCTGTCTGTCTCTGTTTCTGTCTGTCTCTGTCTTGATTTGTCTGCCATATTATACGCAGTGCAGTATTCGTTTGGCTGTCACTGACTTATGATTGATGGATGGAGTTTATGCGAGTGAAAGACAGACAGACAGACAGACAGACAGACAGACAGACAGACGGACAGACAGACAGACAGACAGACAGTCCGGGACGGACGATGCAGAGGTGGAATTAGCGATGCATTTAAGCGTAGCATTTGATATAATATTAAGAATCTCGTCACTTCTGCATCTTCTTATTCTCATTTCTTCCTTCTTGCTTTATCTAGCGCCAGTAGCTGCATGCAGAGTCACTGAAGCTTACTAACGATAGAACACTTCTATTAGAAAACGGAACTGTCAATCAACAAACGTCTAAAACGGCAGACGATGTAACGCTAACCTAGCACAAGTACATAGATTGGTTGGTTGATTGATGGATTGATTGACTAATTGATTGAAGGACCGACAGATGAGTGCAGCTCCTCTTCCTGTTATAATGGCGGAATTTGTGTTCAGCAGTGGAATTCTTACGCCTGTGATTGTGACATGACGTCATTCACTGGACCGAAGTGCAACGACGGTTAGTGAGCCGGGAAAAATAGTTCGCAAAGCGCGGAACAATAATTATAAGAATGTGAGAATTTGACAGTTAAGCCTATTATGTTAAAAAAACTGACAGAACGATTTGAAGCACTGCTGAGTTTTGTCTTTATCTCTGCTAAATGTGTGGAAATTTAGTGTTTAACATTATAGAGGAAATCTCTTTAGTTGAAATGAACATTCTAATAATAGTCATAAAATATTTTAAAATTTGGAAGTATTATATAAGATTTCCAGTTTACTATAGAAGTATTTGATTCATAAGCTGTTATATAGAGTGGACGTGCTGTGTCATTCGCTAGATGGCGTGTCGTTCCAGTTCGGTTCGCTAGGTGGCCTGATCGCCGTCACGTTTAGCGACAGAGAAAACAGGAAGTCCGATCGCCTTGCATTCGGCTTCATCACTTCAAATCACCATGGCAACCGACCGTTCTCACGACAACAACGCATAGCAACGCTCCTGAGGGTAAAGAGTGCATCGTCTAACGACTTCATCGAAGTGCAAATAGTAAGTGAAGGAGCTAAAATGGCGTAGCCAGGCAGGGGCACGAGAGACCGCCCCTATTCGGATAGGGACCGGTGGTGTGAATTGTGGGGTGGGGGGCGGTAGGGGTAGTATTAGAAGAAGGAAACGCACCAGACAGCAGACTTTAAAGCGTTTCAGACGACGACCATTTTTGCTCGTCAAGACATTTGGGCCGAATATTGTGGAAGTGTACCCACCCCTATTCTGGAATCCTGGCTGCGCCACTGAAGGGCTTTTACTGATAGAGGAGGAGTAGCACCGGAGGCGCATGGTCGCTGCTTCCCTCGGCAATGGCTGCAGCTCTTCGGTATGTTCGTGTACTGCGTGCGATTGTCACTATGCTTGATAGATTGACGGCGTTATTAGCGTCGTTTACAACATGGGAAAAGTGGCACATCGCATTTCGTCGGCTGCGAATCTTAGACTGGACGACGGCCGATATCACGTGTTACGCTTCGTCCGCATCGGTCAGAATTCCAGTCTGCAGGTGGACGAGACAGGTGCCACGAGAAAGACCCCATCAGGTGCGCAATGTTCTCTCTATTGGGTGGATTTCAGAGATGAGAGTGTCTGGCAGAAACTGTGCTTGGCTTGATAGCGCCGGGGTCACGTGGTCAGCAGTTTTTTGGCCTTCTTTTGAAATTCTCCGGCATTACCCTTAACTTAAGCGTAATCGTAATGTAAATTATCTATAAAATTACCGTGAAGAATCGTCGATAGATGAATGGTCTCACAGCAGCGGACTCTTTCGCGAGAACGGAGACGTCAGAAACGAATAATGTGAGACTCTCTTCGTATAATTTGAGTCTTAATGATGTCTCTATTAATTAAATGAAAACAATTGATTTGATAAAGGTAAGCAACTGACCACCTTCAACCAACCGACTGCAGTTTACCTGGGAGCCAATAAGGACGAAGCAGGTGGATTGGTCAGACAGTTCCACGGAATCATCGCAGGTCATTCATCGCCTTCTGGTTTTAAAATTGCGATAACAGAGACCATAAAACATTAATAATAATAATAATAATAATAATAATAATAATAATAATAATAATAATAATAATAATAATAATAATAATAATAATAATAATAACAACAACAACAACAATAGCAATCATAATACTGACAACCACCCTCAAGTTTGGCTATTTTATAATATAGACAACCAATCGAATAATTTGGCTATTTTAAGAGATAAGACGAACTCTAATCTGAGAATTCGATTAATAGAAGAGAGAGAGAGAGAGAGAGAGAGAGAGAGCTATTCATCTGAGATCGTTCGTATGGAATAGAGAGAGAGAGAGAGAGAGAGAGAGAGAGAGAGAGAGAGAGAGAGAGAGAGAGAGAGAGAGAAGAGAGAAGTGTCACCCTTTGGTTGCAGGCCTTATGCTCAACGGTCACTGGACGCTCGAAATGGCCGCAAACGGACACTCGACGGCGTCGATTGAAGGTGACGTCGAACTCAACGTCACGCCTTTGAAGTCCTACCTGGTCAGGTGAGACGCAGCAGACGACAGGTCGCATTTACTTCTTCTATTGCAACCCACACTGATGGCTTCTGTCTGTGTAGACTGCCATCGATAGAACTTACCTGACGATGCTGTTTCATCGTTCAGGTGTTGTTAATTACTTTTCAGGGCAGGTGATCTTTCCTCCTCAGCAGCCACAAATCCTCCGACGCCAAAGGTAAGAAGCGCTCACCTGTCATCATTCGCAACGACAGGCGTTTACCTAGGAGTTGATTGGCTCACCTTTTCCACTGGCAATAGAATGCTGCCATCTTTAACTGTTTAGCAATCTTTCGGAAAATAATTATTTAGAATTTTCAATCTGTATCGAATAAATTTCCTAAACACGCTATTAAAATCACGTGATCTAATAAAAGCTCTATTTGAATATGTATCTAGGGCAGAGTGTCGCTGAAAGTGGGTCATCGGATGGCAGCAGATGACGTCATCAGCTCTTCGTTTGCTGAGTGTCGGAAAAGCTCTGACGGAAAATGCGAGAGAGCGACGCTTTCGTCACGTGACTCCGAAGGAAGTGACGTCACCGGAACATCCAGGTCTTTGATCTTTTGTGGATTCAAAATGACTCATATTCTCTAATAGTTGATTAACTCTGTCGTCGTCGTCGTCGTCATCGTCTGTGTCTGTGTTGCAGAAGATTCCCGACCATGGCAACGAAGACACTGACGTCATCATGTCTCTATGACGACGAAGACTGTTTCGATCAACAGGTGCTGGCGTCAGGAGACGAGGCATCGGTGACCTTTGACCCAGAGCATCGACCAATCAGAACACAGGTCAAGGACAGAGGGTTGTCGACGTCACGTGACGCCCTCGCAGGCGACACAATGTCTTTGGCCAGCGTAAGAGGGTCGCCTCAGAAGACAGCATCCGGATCCCCCACCCCACCCACCCCACCCACCCCACCCCACACCGTCCCACAGTCGACAGATGGTGGAGGGGGAGCAGTCGACGGAGTCTCCATCTCTGCTTCGAATAGAATATCGGCCAAGAGTTCTTCTTCTTCTTCTTCTTCTTCTTCTTCTTCTTCTTTTCGTCCAGGAGCCTCGTTCTGGTCGTCGGCGTCGTTTCCGCCGGAGTCGTCGTCGTTCTTGTTCTCTGTTACGCCATCTACAGGTTCAAAGGTTACGAACGAGGGTCGTATAAATTGGACGGCGCCGACAACTGTGATGCGGGGAACAACTGCACTCTGAAGACAAGGAGTGAACGGGGCAACTCCAGGGCGAGCAAAACACCCGTCAGAGAGTGGTATGTCTAGCACAAGGACACTGCCACAGAGTCACGTCACATGACAACGAAGAAACCGCACAGTATACAGTACACGAGATTCCAAGTGTACAGACAGACAGACACACTGACAGACAGATAGACAGACATTCAAGAGTCACTCTAGTCTCTATTCGACGACGACGTCTGCTGTTTAAGAGCAAATGGTCTAAAAACGAGACGAATAATTCAGATCAGAAGAAACCCCGAAGCATTCGACGCAATTCGAAATCGACCATTTTGCAAAATCAAACAGAGACGTTTCGAACAATCATTATAGAAGGTAATAGATGAGACACCTCGGCGGCCGAATGACGTCGAGCGGCGTACATCGTGCAACGCTCCGGAGCAGGGAGTCTGGGGACGGCGGCACAGAGGGCCACCGTCCATCGCCCGATTCGACCAGGGCCCTAGGCTAACGGCGGCTGGGCAGTCGAGAGCTCCGGGAGGAAGGGCAAAATACTTAATGGCATTGGGCGATGTTAGGTGCAGAATCGTTCGATTTTGCAGCGGATGTCGAGTTTTGCGATTAAATCTTTCTCGCATTTTTCGATTTTGGGACGTGAGGTCTAATCGCTAATTGTGGCTTTGTTGTTGTGGAAAATCCGGCATAGGAATCAGTGCCCAGAGCCAGTCAGCTGCGATGCAGAATGACCCGCATTATGGTCAACATCTGTAATGCAACTGAGTGCATAGGTTCCCTTGACAATCGCTCCGAACAAAAATTTTGCGCAAATCTCACGACCAATTAAAGCCTGAATATAGGGGCCGACCCCCCCCCCCTGTTAGGCCACTGAATAGGCCACGATGCGTAAGCACGCACTTACTCCGAATAAAGCAAAATTCAGATAAATCGGAGAGAATTGTAGATTCTGCATTTAATAAAAAACATGAGACGCAATCATCAGCAATGACGTCATTCACACACACACATTTATTTGAATTTCCGAAATTCTAGGACCGGTGATTAAATGATGCTAATAATTTGCTCAGAATCACTTTTAATATTTTCCGTTCATCAAAAAGACGCATTTATAAACATTCTAGAAAGTCCACCAAAGACGGTTTGAGCAGAAAAATGACTTCTCTCGAATGGTTCTTCGAATATGAAATTATTTCAAGAACATTCTTCTAGTTTCAGTAACAGACTGTTAAACGTAATATTATAATGTAGACATCGTGCTAAGTACATGGCAGCGAACGCACTCGGCAGATGGCGCAACCAACCCGCCATCTGTTTGAGCGTCAATATCACTTATTCCGTGTTGATAAAGGCAACTGCTTTTCCTAAAGAGAACTTTAAGGAATCTGAAGAAATTCGCAATTTCACGACAGTCAATGGCACTTTTTGCATAAAAGAAGTCAACAGTCAACTGTTAATACAAAGTTTCTATCAAAATAACAAAGAACCAAAATCAGCAAAAAAACAGCCTCTCTCTCTCTCTCTCTCTCTAATACATTAATACAACAGTGTTTGATTAGGAGCATTGGTGGTCCTCCAAGTTCAGTTTTTTTTTACAAAATCCAATTGCCAACGATCTCTGACAAAGTCGACAACAGATTCCCTGAAAAAGAACAAGAGGTTTTTTCTGTGAAAGCAATCCTCTCAGAACTCAACAGCCAACGACTTTGCCTCCTCCAGAGCCAGTGAAGGAAGGTCGTTGACAAGAAGTAACGGGCTTTTTGCTTAAGACCCGTTTCTTTACTAGATACACTAAGTATACATGCACAGGGCTTCCGAGTTGCCTTAACGAGAGGTGCTACATAAATTCTGACATAACAGCTTAAGTCTACTGTCTTTACTATTTCACCCAATTGGGTCCCATAATACGCTAGGCCTATTTAAACGCCCAAGGCCATTCTTCGCTCTCAGTCCTGTATTATCGTCCTATTTTTCTGAATAATAAAAACTCAAAAGAGCGCGCAAGTAATCGCCAGTAGCATATATATATATATATATATATATATATATATATATATATATATATATATATATATCCCAGGGCAGCCTCCCTTAAAGTTTTTATACATTAACATATGTTTTGATTTTGAAATAGCAATGACTAGTTAAGATTTATATCCTCTACCCCACCACAAATCGAATTCCTGTCGAAATCTTAAATCCTAAGACGGCGCTTAAAAGGAACACTGAAATGGGGAAATGTTTTACCTGAAGATGCTCTTCTGCCTCTGAATCTGCTAAGAGCATTTTCGATAGAAGTTCATTGAATATTCGGCAAAGGTCTTTCCAAGCGCTGTATCCGGCATTTCGCAGACATCTCTTACCTTCAGTCAGAGAAGATAAAAGACAGAGAAGGTGTCTGCATCTCTACCATTCAGAGGATTTTTTTCTGTGTCCCAAAATATACGCTATAGATGGCACTCGTATGAAGAGAGGAGCTTGAAATATAAATGGGTTTGTAAGACTAAGTCTAGGTCAGTCAAGATGAACGACGATTTCACCGATTAATGCCATGATTGCTTCCATTGGCGTAAACTTGGATGAAAAAGTGGGGGTCCTTACCCCTCATGCTTTCCCCTTCCCTGTTATAACCTCTCAAAAAGTGGAAGGGCTCGATTCTAGAGGCTTAATAGAAGTATAGCCTATTGCTTTATAAAGTAATTTTTGTAAAACTGTAAATGATTCTGAGTTTTAGCGTAGAGGTCGGTTACCGTAGTTGCTGTAAGTCTGAATTTGATGAGCAGACGGGAGTAGAATCCAACCGGAAGATCCCATTCAAATGCAGAAACCTATTAACACAATGATCCATTCTATAGACAAATGGTCACATGGACACACACAACTAAGTCGATATCAATGTTAATTTTTCAACATACGTATTCCTAGAAATAGAAGAAAGCTGTTGCCTGACGGTTGCCCTTTAGTACCGAATATAAATAGCCACCTGATAAGTGACGTAATCCGAGTCTTCGAGTGAATCTGAGCAGAGAGAGGATTCTGTCTCACTGCACATCGTCACCGTCACATCGGGGTTAATGGCCAAAGGCCTACAACAACAACAGAAGGACGGCGCCTTCATTCACTGCTGCTGCTGCTGCTGCTGCTGCGGCGGCGGCTCATCATCGTCATGATGATGATGATGATGACATCATCATCATCATATGAAGCGAGTCTCACGTCTAGGCCTGCCAGAGGCCGCTTCGCGTTGCTTAGTTTAAATAATTTATAATATATAATAAATAATTTATTCTTATTAGTGTTATCACCAGTTCAGTCACCTTCATACTAAAAATCACTTGAACATCGCCTTATTACTTGAAGTTATTAGACGTTGAGAAGAAATCATAAACATAAATGTCACCACCAGCAGCAACAGCAGCAGCAGACCTAAATATAGGAAAATGACGTCATACTGTGCATGTTTCGATAGATCTGAACTCGTTGCTTACACGAACTGAAGTGTAACAAAGAGAGAGGGAAAGTGGCGTGAGACAGGCACGGCGTATGAGTAGTTGCCCCCCCACTGCGCCCGACAGTTGGCGCTGACGCAGTAGGCAGCGCTGAGCGTTTCATTCAACTGCTTTATGTAGACGAGCGCCATCTGCGAAGAAGCGCCGAAACCAGAATCATCTAAAACAAAAAGCGTTTTCATGAGCAGAGAATCCTCCTCCTCTTCTAATCTAAGCAATCGACGGGCATCTTTTCAGATCAGATCCTAAGGATCCACAGAACCCACTGTATGTCTGTAGCTCTCACAAATTCATTAACAACTAATTCCAATTAAAACTTCTAGAAGTCATTAAAAATTAATATAATGTATACAGAATGAGATGATACATTGGCAAACATTCAATCAACAACAATGTGAAAATTATTAATAGCAACCAATGAACTGACAATAGCTAGTATTCATTAGAATGCAAGTAACACACGGGCCATTCGACACACGCGACGCGGTAGCCTCTACAACCGCCTTTCTCAGTTACTAGTTACCTCGCTTGGAGCGCTTTTTTGTCACTTTCAGGAAATTCTTTGTGCTATTCTTTGGAGTTCGGTTGACTTCGTTGTTTCTTTTTGGAATCTGAAACAACAACAACAACAAAAATAATAATAATAATAATAATAATAATAATAATAATAATAATAATATTATTATTATTATTATTATTATATTATTAGTATATTACTACTACTACTACTACTACTACTACTACTACTACTACTACTACTATTTGCAGTTACCGGTATATGATTTCCGGTCACCTGTTTTTGAATCCGATGTTCAGTTGTCTTGGACGGCTGCTTAGCTTCAGGAAAGTTCCCGTCGGGAAAATCATCGATTTCTGAGAGAAAAATATAACAGAAAAGAGAAAGAGACGTTGACAGAAGGGCACAGCAGCTGTGATGCTCAACAGCAGAGGTGGCAACGGCTTAACGACCCCCCATCCTCTCCCCCGACTCGTTTGACAAGGATTATCCTACACACTCCTCCCCCGGTTTGTGACAGGCACCCCTTGCCCCTACACCCCTTCTCAGGGGTGGTGTTGGCTATCACCAAAACAAACTGATGTTAAAACTATTCATTTACAATTCTAAAGAGAGAAATTCACCTCTGGAAATTGAAACATGAGCACTATAACTGACTCCACAAAAATTAAAATGGACCGTAAGAAAAACGGAAGAGATGGAACAACGGAAATCATATTTTTACTTGCACTTTCCTTTTTCCGGGGGCCAAGCATTGAACCCTCGCTCAAGTCTATTCCCCCTGTGTCCAAGGAATCTAGATTAAACATTGGACATTGACGCACCCTGCAATCATGGGAACCCCCCCCCCTCCCAACGCCAATTCCTGGGCAATTGTCTGCCGTTTGACCGTCCGTTAGACAGGAGCAGCTGCCGACCGTTGTAATCGATGTCGTTCGGAGACTTTGTCCTCTTGTTCCATTTCTTGGTGGTGGATGGTGGAGCAGCAGTGATGATGATGATCGGCGGGTGATCGGGGTCATCGGGTGGCGATTCAGTGGATGGATCACAGCACCGAAGAGGACAGTTACTGAGGTTTTCAATGCACTGAGGAGGAATCAGAGGAGGAAGAACAGAAGACCCTAAACACAACAACGCCAATCAACTCTTTCAACTCTTTCAACTCTTTCAACTCTTTCAACTCTTTCAACTCTTTCAGCTGCAGGACAAAAGTAACTGCGCCTCGTAAAAACTCTTAAAACGGTGGAAGCAAATATTCAAATATTCGAAATATTTAGCAAAATCGTTTCGTCTGATTTGTGACAACTCTCGCCAGAAATTCTAAATTGGCCCCCAAATATTCTGCCCCCTCCGCCCTGTTATAGGTTCTCCAGCAATTCATCCCTCCTCAATTTCCTCAAAAATCCCGATAGCCAGATGAGACTTTAGTCTTCGATTTACACGCAAAGGCCCACGTGGGCGCTTATTTGCATCACCTGGCCAACTGACTGTTGCCATGGGAACCGTTGTGGTATTCTGCCTTGAATTCGACTGCATCTGCTGGTTCCTGAAACGAGAATTACAACGCCGATTATAAAATCTGATGCGGTGTTAGCAAAATAAACAAATAAGAAAATATATTCATTACATCGACATTTGAAGTCCATAATCGCCTGCAGTGATAAACTGGGAAAACGAAAATGAAGCATTAAAGTTAACAAAGAAATATCAGATCGACCGATCGGTGATATCACTGTTTAAAAAGACTGAACTGGAACTTACAAGACAGGACTCTGTTGAGGCATATTCTTACGATCGAGAACATAGAGAACAGTGATCGACAGAAGGCTACACACACAAACAGACAGACAGACAGACGACAAATAGATTTCTTATTCTGTCAGAAAACACTTTTAAGAAAAAGTCGTTTCTATGCATTACATCTAAAAGACGCAGCGGAGGTCGATTGTGTGTGTCTCTCTCACCAGATGGCCATTATGACGACCAGAGTAACGACAACCACTTGGATTGCTCTCCCACTGCTGCCCCCCTGGCCCTGCGCCGCCGCCGCCGCCGTCGTCGCCGCCATAGGCACACCTGGCCTCGTGCTGCCGTGACGGTGGTCCCACTGCTGCTGCTGCTGCTGCTGGTGATGTCGATGACGCGTACAGTGCTTCATCTTCGACGTAGGATTAGCAGCAGACGATGCATTACTCATGGATCGACTGAAGAAAGAATAATAAAAGCACATAGATAATGACAACCGCTTCGACATCAAGACATTTACCGGTAGTTGACTCTCTGACCCTGCCTGTCTGTCTGTCTGTCTGTCTGTCTGTCTGTCTGTCTGTCTCTTCTCTCTCTCTCTCTCTCTCTGACTCTGTCTGTCTGTCTGTCTGTCTCTCTCTGTCTGTCTGTCTCCTTTCATCATCGAAATTCTGTTAACGACGACTGTCAGAGGAAGTGTGGGTCTAGGACCTTTGCCCTTCCTTCATTCCTCTGCATAGAACATCCAGTGCTTGTTCAACATGCATTAAGCCGCAACCATAGTAACGTGAACAATTAACAAGGATCATCGATTACCTGAGACTGCTGTTCGTGGCGCTGTCGCCGCTCGTAAAGACCGAGCTCCCCGATGACGTCACACTTCCGGTCTTTTTGGTTTTTGAACATTTTGCCAACTTTTTGTTAATCAGTTCAATTTCTGTGATTCGATTTTCCAGTTTGTCCGTTACTTTGCAGAGTTCTTTAACGGCTCCGACATTCTCAATGAAGATGCGATCCTAAAAGAAATTGCTCACAGGCCATGACTTATTTCACACAGAAAAATTCCAAGTACAGCAAAACCTGGATTTACTTCATCCCCTACACATCATTATGTCTCTAGTTTCCGTCATAGGAAATTGCCATTGGTTTCCAATTCGCAGAGAACCAAATAAGACGAAACACGCAAAGAGACGACATCTGTGCACATTGCGTAGATTTAAATCCGACTGAATTACGAATAGAAAAACTGTCCAGAACCTTATTTACAACGAGAAAATTGTCAATTCTCTGTCCACCAGGTAAGAGTACATCTCCAGTCTCTCTGACAGCGTCTGGCAACACCTGGCTGACCTCCTGGGCCAGCACACCTGTGTCCAACCTGTCATCGTCCGACAGTCCCGCGAATTCAGCAAAGTCCTCTTTGAACATGTACTTGTAGACCTTCAGCTGCGCGATGTTCTTCAGCTGCTCTCTGGTGTCAATCTGGAGTTTTCACAAATCGCAAATTTGGTTCATAACAAACAAACTGCTGCAAGTAAAGCGTAGGCCTAAATAATAATGTAAAGAGGCTTACAGACAGGTAAAGTTCAAAGAATAATACAGAGCGTAAAGTGAAATGTAATTTCTAATCAGTATGTAAAGTTCTTTTGACTCTGCTTCGATTCTTAATTGAAATTGTAAATAAGAACTGCGTGTTATAATGTCTTGCAAAAGAAACTTTTAATGCTTGGAAATTATTTATAATATCTGCAAAGTAATTCCGTTAACAAATGACGAACGCTTTGCGTCAAATTAGAGATTTTACTTAAAGATTAATCTCCTTTCTGAGCGATATAGTCTCTCTCTCTCTCTCTCTCTCTCTCTCTCTCTCTCGCTTTGATTTCTAAGGACTGGCCAAACAGTCTCTTGCCTCCGAAAAGTCTTTCTTCACTCGTACATCGGAAGGACTTATCACGTGACCAGTGACCTTGACATTGCCATGGATTGTCAGTGCCTCGTCAGGAGTGTCCGTGTTAATTCCGACGCGACCCTTCAAACAGCAAGAAAAAGATTTCAAACTTAATTGAATCTGGATAAAAGCAGAAGTCTGAATAACAAATGGTTTTTAAATGCAACAACTGGAAAAACTGAAACGACAATTAGAACGCAGACGATTTACGCGCAGTCGACGACACGAGAAGACTTCACTAAAATGCCTGAACAGCGCCATAGGCCTACTTATAATGCATGCAGCCAAGACTACTCACCGCATGGAAGATGGCTTCAGGTACTTTGCCTCTGCTCCAGACAACCTCTGAGTCGTTTTCAAACTGTCCAGGGTTCGAAGCCTGAAAAACATCAGCAAACAACAATCACAAACAACAACAACAACAGATCCGTCGACAGAATCAACCAAAAACAACAACAACAACAAAGATAGTAACCATGATGCACCTACGCGAACGATGATTCTTTCCGAGGCATGTGCTGCCACCGTACGGCGCTCGCCCCCTCCGCCGCCGCCCCCTCCGCCGCCGCCGCCGCCGAGACGGGCCTCGAGGGCGACGACCAGCTGGAAGTAGCGCTGGTCGGGGTTCGGTTTGCCTTTCTTTCTCATGTTGTTCGAAGTTGTCTCACTGAAGTGAAGTCGACCAACGGTCAACTTCTGGACCTGGTCGTCATGGAGATCGACCCTAACCGAAAAGAATTCAGTTTCATTAACGACCTCTGAACGCTAAAGAAATAATTGGAATATTTGGAGACAAAAGCGAAGAATTACATTAATTTTCCAAAAATCGATGACCTTTTAAGCTCAGATGTCTTTGAAATCTTACTTACTTGACCGGGTTAAACAGTTTTTTGCTTCTGTCTGACTGCGACTGCTCTATTCTGATCGTCTGCGATTGTGACTCCATCTATGGACAAAATGTGTCAACAACTCAACGCTTTCACAGCACAAGATCTAAGTGAAACGTTCTCACAAAAATTTCAAATAATAATTGTAAAACAAAGTAAACGCCGTAAATACGAAAGACTGAGCGATGAACAAAGAACGACTGAATAGACACTGAAGAGGAGACAGGAGGAGACTATAGGCTGTGACCAACTGAGGCAAATAGAGGAATGCAGACAATTCACCGTCTACAGTATAGTCTCTATATAAACACTCGGAAGTATGGCGCTTCAAAACGCGTTCTTATGCGGACAACAGCTTCTCTTATACGTGATAGCCGTGATGATGAAGATGACTGAAGCAGGTTTTACCTTGATGCCATAGAAATGCAGGTAGAATGCCTCGACAGGTACGATGGTTGAAGACTCTGGGAGTCTGACGCACTTGGGAAAAGTGGAGACACTGATGTGAACGGTTATCTGGAAGTGATTTTTCTTCTGACAGACAAAGGCATCGTCGGACGGAGAGAAATTGAAGCCCTTGTCCGCGTCCACGCGATAGTTAAATCCGGCGCTACATCAATCACCAACAGATACATCTTCTGTCCCGAAGCAGCCGCCAGTGGTGGCGACCAGCAGCAGACAGTGGAGTTGGCGTCCGGGCCAGAGTCAATTTCGATGCCCCCAGCCATCATCTGGTGGATACCAGGTTTGACAAGCAAAAAAGGGTCGTCGGGTCAATTTCTATGCCCCTCCCTCTGGTGTGCGCCTGGGGCCAACGCCCCACCCGCCGCCGGGGCCCCCGTCTGCCGCATGAAATGCCTTCATTTCGAAGAAATAATAATTGGTAAACTTCGTTAATTCGTGAAAAAACAATGCATCAAACAATAGGCGCCAATAGCAGATATCTGTCTTAGATCAACTCTTGTGGGGGAATGACCTATGTAATGCAAATCATTATTCGAAAGATTTTTCAAATGATCTTTTTAATTAGCGTGGATTAGAGAATTAGGTGAAAACGAAGACTGCGTCCAGCGTTCAAATGAAGAGTGAGTTGCTTTTCTCAAACATCAAACGCCTAAATAACAACGACCTGATTCTATTGAACCACTTTAACCCATTCGACTCCCATGTTACATCTACTGCTGGTTGTACAGTTTCCATTTATATACAGTAGCACCTAAATTGGGCATCCCTTGGTCTCTCTCTCTCTCTCTCTCTCTCTCTCTCTCTCTCTCTCTCTCTCTCTCTGTGTGTGTGTGTTTAGGGTGAGATTAGAATCAGTGCCACTATTTTCTCCAGAATAGCATAAGACTGACGTTCTATGGAAAGAAGCAACCGCTGAGTCGTCTGTTGGGCGAAACTAAAAGCCCGGATGAGTTTCCCTCTCCTCTGACAAACGCTCTTTCGCTCTGTCCGCTGCTTCGAGGGGGAAATCTTAGGAAGACTCAAGGCTCATCGGTCTGATCAAAAAGACCGACAAAACTTCAATCAAAGCTCCTCCTCCTCCTCAGACACCCCGCCAATCAACGCTCAATCATCAACTTCAATCAACGGCAAGTGAAAGCACAGATCGACGACCCCCGCTCCCTCCCCTCGCCTCATTCGGACCGTTTCTTTGATTTTCGGCCGCCGCTTAATGTTAAAGCCAAGCACCGGATGGGACGAACATCGTCTGGAAGTCACTTTCTTCCGTCAAAGAAGTTGAACAAGAAGGTGAGACGGACGAATAGTCCGCCGTCCATGAACTGCAATTAGCTGTCAGTTGACGTGTGTCGGCTGAGATCAAATGCACGAAACAGCGAAAGGTAAGCGATTCCTCAAACAGGAGGCACCGAACGGCGCTAATTAGACTCACCTGGACAGCGCCGGTTGATTGCAGGTAAATGTCTCTTAAAGACAAATAGGCTGGAAGTCATAAGTGGGAAAAGGCGGGTCAGTCAGCGAGAAACGAGGCGAGGAAAGACACAAATGGGGGGATGGTGGGTCACGTGATAGCAAAAGACAACCGAAAGCACCGCCATGTCTTCGAATTCCACGTGAGAGTTAATCGCTTGAAACAAATGTTCTTGTTCACGTTTTCAATAGTCGTCATGGCAACATCAGCCTCGTCGTCATGGCAACACAAATTAAGTCATCATCAATTACTGACTTAACCTAACAAAAAGCAATTGCTTCGTTTATGACGTCACGCGAGAGACCGAAGCCGGGGATCGATTCAATGGCATTGTCTCTCTCTGTTCCCCCCCCGAAGAATCGGTTTCATTTATTATCCATATATATATATATATATCCATATATATGTGTGTATATATATATATATAGCATAGGTTTAAGTAGTCTAGATGAACTAACAGTTCCTGTCTGTTTTCGTCAACGAGCGTTGCCCATGAGGTCGGTTGATGAGTCGTCCACTTGATGACCTGATACATTCCATCGACAAACATTCCACCATCAGCCGAATAGTCGAAGCCGAACGAATCATCTTCCGAACAGTCTGGAGCCAAGCCTAATCATCATCATCATCATCATCATCATCATCATCATCATCATCATCATCATCATCATCATCATCATCATCATCATCATCATCATCAGCAGCAGCAGCAGCAGCAGCAGCATCGTCGTCGTCGTCGTCATCATCGGCAGGGTCGTCGTCATCGTCGTCGTCGTCGTTACCAGAAACAGCGTCAATGCAATGGGCCATACGCAGTAGATATAATATAGGTAAGTTACCGTAGCGCAGATCGGCTGGATATGGCTCCGGTTTGATTGAGTGCACAGAGTTTCCCGCTCCCAACGGATTTACAAGGACACCGCCTCCTCCTCCTCCTCCTCCTCCTCCTCCTTCTCCTCCGGCGGATAAGGTCCCCGGAGGTGAATCGGTGAATTTCCTTTTCTTCGGCGGCTGATTGTTGTGCAGTGAGCTGAACGGAGAAAATGAAGCATGCGCCATTAAATGGCAAATGACGGATCAGTTTCATTTCAAACGAAACACAAATCCAAAGCCGAACACACTGACTTCTATAGCACCAGTTCTAATACCCAAGGGTATCAATCGATGGTACTTCAAAATCCATCCGCAAAAGATCCAGGTCATTCCAGAGAGCAGTCAGAGGGAGAGAGTAAGACGGACTATGGAGGAACAGCTAATTGAAATGATATATGCGTCTTTACTCTTAAGTCTGGATCGGAAGAAATAGGCCGAAATACCCTCCCACTCTCTCCCCCCTCCACAAGCATCTCAGACCCGTTCTTCAATCGTAGAAGACATTTGTAGGCGCTCTTTGGAATTTCTTAAAAGAAACTATACAGTTGACCAGAATTGCTTAAATTCGGTTTGCATTTCCCGTCCAAAAGCAGTGAGCATCGCGCGCAAGTGATTCCTGCCTGTAGACGCCACTGTCGCTTTGGCGCCTAAGCACACAGCCTACCTGTGGTAGGAAGCCTACCTGTGGTAGGAAGCCTACCTGTGGTAGGAAGCCTACCTGTGGTAGGATGGATGGATATCGTGCTGGTCGATGGGCATGGAAACTGCGCCGCTGAGTCTTGGAGGGGGAAGGAGGTCGACGACGCTCTGTCTCGTCGTCGGCTCCATGGCTCCTCCTCCTCCTCCTCCTCCTCCGTAGAATCCAAAATGACCTTTGGAAAATGGCACTGGACCCAGTGACTGCTGGTGGTGGTGGTGATGGTGATGGTGGTTGGCCTGGTGTGCGTCCGGGTGGTGGTAGGGTGCACCATGGCCCTGGTGTAGCGGGTGTTGAGGAGTGACGTGTGAATCCATGACGATGTGCGATGACGTCACCGTTGCCATGGAACTCCCTCTGGCGACTGAAATGGAAAGCAAAGAGTCAGATTTCTGCCGAAATGATCTAATCACCTCTCCACTTCCGGATATTTGTAATCCGCGCGCAATTCCTCTATGTCTGGGTGGGGGTTCAAGTGACTCTGGTAACAGGTGTGGCCACCTATAAGTGCGTTGTATCGCATCTTGTATGTTACGGTCTCCCAGGTAAAAAAACGACAGAGGAAACTGCTATTATCATAATTGCCCGAACCTAATTATTCCCCTCCCCCCGCACATCAGTCCCACCCTTGCCCCCTTTCCCCCACCTCCTCGTACATTGTGGGACTGAGAAGGAGGTTTAGCCAAGGACTAGAGGTCTATACGCACCATTAACAACGCTATCAACAACTATACAGTAATTGCTGCAAAACTCTTGTTTAGGAGGGAGGGGTGACTGGGATCAAATGCCCCCACCCCACCCACCCCGGAACTCTCTCTTCCCACTACAACTGAGTAAAGCGGTCACTGGAGTTACAAAAAGGCGATTTAAAAGTGAGGAAATGGCGATTACAAAGACCAAGAAAGCGGGGACTCACTGAGACCGGCGGCGGCGGCGGCGGCGGCGGCTGGGGAGGAGGAGGAGGTCGTTGGCGGAGAGAGAGGTTCGGATCCAGAGTCGGGGGGACTGTCCGGATATTTGCTGGAAACAACGAAAGGAAAACTCAAATGACACGAATCTCAGCATTTCGCTTAAAACAATAATTCTCACTTTGCTCTTTAGACGAAGTAGGCCTACAAAATAATCGTTAAGTCTTAAGATTAAGAATTTCTTGATTTATTATATTGTAAAAAACCGAGAAGGGCGCAATTTGAATGATTTCAAATGAGACGATGTGGTTATGGCATTCATTCAAATGTCGTATGCACACAGAGACAGTCAGACAACAACAGTTCATCTGTCACCGTCATCTACCTCTTGTGTCATGAGCAGGTGAATGAACAAACACTCGCACATGACAATCACTCACCTGTATTAAACGACACTCATGCTATCGTCTCGACTCAAAGCAACCCAAGTTGTCGTATGCAAATCACAAATACTGCATCAAAGTATTGTGATTTTCGCGTTTTACAACTAAACTAAAATTATTCAAATGATGTCTCAGCCTAATTTGCAAACCATTGAAATTCCTCAAAAATTACTCATAACGTAAAATATATCTGCGTCAACAGACGCCTCGTATATAGGCGCGGCTGACGATCGGTCGGCGCTTTGTGCATTATTAGAGCTTTCTGTGGTATTTCTGCAACTGAATCTCTTCACCTCCCGTCACAGAAACTCCTACAGACTCATGCATGTAGACCAGCTATTTTATTTTTCTCCTCATCTAATCTATTAATTACAATAATCAGCAAAACAAAACATACAGGACCAGCATGTTCAAAAAAAACTGTAACTGTGACGAAATGAAGCTGCTATACACAAAATGTACTTACCTATAGTAAGTGTCTACACATATTAAAGAAGACTTAGGCTAGCAATTGGAGGGGGCGGAGGGCTGGCGGGAGCTGGGGCAGGCATCCGTCATAAAGACCCGGTTGTGTTGTTCCGGGGCCCTTTTCTCCGATGGATTTTCTTATGCTGCAATATTTAACGAAGAACCCATCGAGAGTCAGCTGCATTCAAATATGATGTTTCAATTGTGAGAAGTCCTATATTCGCTTTCCCAGTCTAAGGAGTAAGGACCCATTGGAGGGCGGGGGCGAGGGAGGGCGGGGCGGGGGGGGGGCGGGGCGGGGCGGGAAGCAGATTCTTTGTAACATGCAAAGAATCAACGAAGAAGTTTTCAAAGGTTCATGAGAGACTGTGAGGATTCAGTTCGCCTCTTTTCTTTTAGCAGTTAACTGCTAGTATGCACCGTAGAACAGCTATCGAACTGCCATAACAACTGCTATACGTGCGTGCTATCCATCTACAGTAATAGCATTTGTTGATAGATGAGCGTTCAGAGCTTTGAAATTAGATCCAAAGTGAAGTCGTCTTCTGAAAGACTTCAGGTCAGAAACAGAAGTTGCATTGCCCTTATCTGCCAATGTGACAAAATATCGACGAAATGCATTATCTCTGCCCAAGTGCCGTCTTTATCTACAGTACTTCCCAGACAGCAACTGTCTATTACAAGACAACAGCTAATGTTGTCTTCAATAAGAATGCTCACTATCGTTCAGATGATGACAACGACGACTACGACTATGATGAAGATGACGTAGTAATTACGAATGACCCATTCGCTGATGAGGCGATAGAGTCCTAATGCTGCTCGAAAGCTGTTTGTTGTCTGTACAGATGCATGGAGCAATTATTCAGATAAGGGGTTTCACTCTACTCACTCGTATACAGGTCAAAGGTCAAAGGTATCTCTTAACTCTATCAGCCGCGCTGCTATTAATAGACACTCTCAGCGCCTCAACGACCGACTGAGGCTGAGGAGCACTTTTAGGAAATTCGAGATTTCAAAAGTTCACAGCTATTGTTTGTCTGTAGAAATTTAAATAACCAAAAACACAATATAACAAAACATAACACATAACACTTTCATATGTAGACTGCCTGTAGATTTGTCAAATTCGCAAAAAATTTCATTACCATATATCGAAGCAGCCTTATTAAGGGTTCCTGTTGCTGTGAAATGCCTTTTATACTTAGTTTTAGTGAGATTTGGTTAGAAATCTAAAACCGAAAACAATAGTACAAGCCAATAGCCTGACAAATGAGGAGATTAGGTTTGGGGCTAGAGTTAAAGCAGACAGCAGTAGCTGTGTATGTGCATACTGCCCTGGGTCGACCTCCTATTCCCTCTCTTCAGATTAGCGGTTTTGGCGAAATGTTTCGAAATATTCACCTCTGTATTCGCTCCACAGAGGCCAGTATACTACTACTACTACTACTACTACTACTACTACTACTACTACTACTACTACTACTACTACTACTACTACTACTACTACTACTACTGCTACTACTACTGCTACTACTACTACTACTACTACTACTACTACTACTACTACTACTACTACTACTACTACTACTACTACTACTACTAATAATAATAATAATAATAATAATAATAATAATAATAATAATAATAATAATAATAATAATAATAGTACTCTTTGCAGGTCGTCCAAAGTGTTATGCCTTCGGCCCGCGCATGGTACACATAGGACGAATCCAACAAACAGCCATATTTGGGAATACGTCACGGACCCTGAATGGGTTCAAGACATCTCTGCACATACAAATACGACCCTCATTATACACTGTATGACAGAGCAGAGCACTGTGAGGTGCAGCGGGGTAGTTTGGCTTTGCAGTTCCAACGTTTATGATCGAATCACGAATTATTATTTCCCAAATTAACAGCGATAAACAACATCGTGGAAGCGTAGAATGGCTGTGCCATGCGCGAGAATTCGTTTCTATGAGGAGAAAATGTCCGTTTAATTGACGACTAGCCGAGTCTCAAGGCGCCGACCGACGTCGGCCGCCGCCGCCGAGGCGTCACTAGAGGCCGTCATAGAGGCAGAGGACGACGACGACGACGACGGACGAGCGCCGATCGATCGTTGGTCTAAAGAGACAGGGGAGAGAAAAGCAGGGCTGTTGGCCGATGATACAGTCAGCCTATTAAGTTGTCATGCTCCGTTCGAATGGTGTCAGGCAGTAACAGACACTCCAACTGTACGATCATTACAAGAGCGAAGTGACGACGAAACGAAGAGAGCAACAAAAGAAAAAATGCTATAATAAATCAATTTCAACAGGACAGACTCGGCGCTATAGAAGCCATCGCAGAGCGGCGAATGCTGACAAAGGCCGGTCAGATTTCAAAAACACTTTGCAAATTATTCAGTAAATAAATATCAATAAAATTTTATTCCTCTTTTAACTTCAGTAGTAGGGACATAGGGACAGAACAACAGGCAGAGAAAGACACAGGTACAAACAGAGAGACAGACGATATTTGTAGACCAATGCATGTTTACTGTTGTTGACGTCTAATAGTTAAACTGTTACAGCAATCGTTAAATGCAAGAACACTTATTCTCAAACATCATTCCAAATTCAAATGAGTGCAACAGGCTGGCGGCATATAAATGCCAAACAGCAGAGCTTAATAAAGACAGGAAAAGAATGGAACGACATGAGAGCGGCATATATTATACGGTAAAGTCGATGTATAGGCGTGTTAACCCCTTAACTGGGGATCCCAGATATATCCGTCCATTTTACATTGAGTTACAGTTAAATACACGGTTAAGGGGTTAATCTTCCATTGATATCACAGTGATCTTAGATAATCCACTGGACATCGAATGAAAGCGCTTAACATATATCCTTTTGAAACGTCCAATGTGCTCTGGTGAGAGAGAGAGAGAGAGAGAGAGAGAGAGAGAGAGAGAGAGAGAGAGAGAGAGAGAGAGAGAGAGAGAGAGAGAGAGAGAGAGAGAGAGAGAGCAGACGAATGTCCAGCTAGAACTCCGACTGCTTCATCCCGCTGGTCAGACACCGAAAAGCCTGCGATGAAGTATTTTGTCCGTCAAAGAGATAATATAATATATAATAATATAAGAAGGTTTAAAGTGGTTCAGTATAGGGACTGCCCTGTGTGAGAACCACTCATATATTCAGGTATGTTTCTACTTCGAAAGTACTTCTTCAGCATCAGATCTCTGCTTTTACTAAGCGATCACTAGCGATCTGAGTGTTAGACGAAAAAGGGGTTTGGGTAAACAGGTGAGAAACCGATCCAGAGCCGCCGACTTACCTGGATGTCGCCTGAGGACGATCAAACGGCTGAGCCATCCATGAATGGCCACGCGAGTGATGAAGATCTTCGGCCGGAGACAGGACGGAGCATCCGGACAACCACCGCTGCTGCTGCTGCTGCTGGGGGGGCTAGGATGAGGAAACGACGGAGGAGGAGGAGGAGGCTGCTGTTGGATTCGCTGATGGAGATGTGCTCCTGGCTGATGTGTCAACTGATCGCTGGAGTGATGAGCTTCTTGAAGCAATGGATGATCTGGATTTCGGAGTCCAGTGCACCTGGTCTGTGCTGAGGGTGGTTGAGTAGCCTGATGATCGCCCAGTCCCCTGCAGTCGCCGCCGTCTAAGCGTCCTTCGGGGGCATCCGATGCGATCCAAGGCGGTTGCCCCTGATGAGGAACATGAGTCCCGGTTCCAGTTCCAGAATCCTGTCCGCAGCCGTGGACACAGCGCCACTCCCTCTCCTGCTCCTGCTGCTGCTGCTGGAGGTACTGGTGGTAGAAGTGTGGATTGGTCCGATGACTCGATGGAAAGGTACCTTCGGGCGCTGTAGCTCCAGATGTACGATGCTGGGAACTGGAAAAGTAACTCTGCGAATTCATTTGTCCAGTTCCTAGAGGACTTTACAGATGGAGAAGGAGGAAGAGGAGGAGGAGGAAGAAGAGGAGGAGGAAGAGAAGGAAGGTACAGAGACGGCGGTACCAATTACACCAAAGTTTGCTCTCCCTGGAGCTGAGAGAGAGAGAGAGAGAGAGAGAGAGAGAGAGAGAGAGAGAGGGGCTGTGAGGGGTACGATTCCTTGCCCTGCCAGGCGTCACAAATTACCGTTTCTGACGGCGCCGTTAAGTCGCAGACACGGGCGGCGCTTGCCCTGGCACCACCATGCACCGCCTGCCTGCCTCTATGGACAGGACCCGCCGTCCCAACCGGTGACTATCTCCACTGTGAACGGCGCTTCTAAATCAATCGGCCTTCCGATTGACTTACGGCCAGCGTTCCTCCACCGGAGACGTCTTATACACCCAGCGCCAACAGCACAGCCCTCCTCAGCCCCCGTTCCCTTCGGCCGGCCTCAACGGGGCCTCCTCCGATCCAACCAACTGGAGAGAGAGAGATGCGAGATAACCGACCAAACGACGACGACGACGACGACGACGACGGAACACTTTCCAACTGCAGACGAATTACAGCCGCATGGCCGTCGTCTCCATTGGCAACAACCGGTCGAGATCTCTCCAACGTTAGCAGAGCTCCTTTGAGCCTCAATCGACGAAAAATCCACGATTTAAGTCGATCAAAAACAAGGAGGAAAGTAAAAAATCAACCTAACAGATTTCCAACTCGCAAAGAACAGCAGCAGCGGCGGCAGGTCTCACTCCGGAGAGAGAGAGAGAGAGAGAGAGAGAGAGAGAGAGAGAGAGAGAGAGAGAGAGAGAGAGAGCCTGATAGCCAATGACTAACGGGCGTCTACCTACTGAGGAGGTGGGCGGCCTTAGTCTGCCCGTTACAGGCCTCAGGCCCTAAGTGTTCGGAGCCGATTATTAAAAGTCTGATATGATTAATAGCGGCGGTGTCGTTGGCGCTGAAGGGGAAGAGGGAGGAGAGGGAGGAGAGGGAGGAGAGGGCCAGTGAGATAAGAGCGATTTCCCTTTCTTTGCCTCTTTCATTCAGTTCATTTAAACTGAACTTACAATGGATGAAAGCAGGATTTCTCAGGCCGAATGGGCCAATGGACCACCACCACCCCCGAAAGAAAACCATGCTTTTATATATATATATATATATATATATATATATATATATATATATATATATATATTCGTCCCGAAGTCAGGATGCGCTGGTAATTACTTCAAATGCATGCGGAAGACGGTTTTTTTTTCAAAGCGGAGGGGGAGGTTGCTTTTTATTGACGAAGGAGACAAAATGTCTGTGCCCAGGGCCGGATTAAGGTCCGAGTGGGCCTGGGGCTGAGAAGTGAAAAAAGGTCGTCGCTTCCATAATTTGAAAATTGCCCCTTGTAAAGTTTCTAAAATTTCCCGCCGCCTTCACTGAAAATCTCTGACAAGCAAAAAAGATCGTCGCTTGAAAAACGGTGGGCCTATTTTTTATGGTGGGGCTTCAGCCCCCTCAGCCCCCGCCTTAATATGGCCCTGTCTGTCATTGTTCGTCTTGGATCAGCGCCGGTTACGATGCCCTCCACCCATCATGCCTACCTTAGCACATTGGTCGTCAGACAGATGCCTTTGCTATTTATTAAAGTTTCCAAATATAAAATTAATTTATAAAAAACTGATCCCTAAAAATAGCAGCAAATGAACTGTCAAAGGATAGGAGCCGTCCATAAAGTACGTCACAATTTTTTAATGTTACTCCTTCCCTTGTCACAATCTGTCACAAATCTCGAACCCATCTAAATTAAAGCGTCGTCCATAAATTACGTCACATTTTTCTATTTAATAAATTTCCGTTTAATTTTCAGCAGCGAAACAGAGATACATGACTTCCGGCAATGATGACGAAGGCAATTGAGATTTAAAATTCCACATACCTAGTATAATTACTATACACCAGTGACATCTTCTGCAAGAATAGCCTACACCCATCAGATTAAGGGAAGGTAAAATATCGCCGCATATTTAAAGTTATATATATATATATATATATATATATATATATATATATTATCGTGACGTCACGATGGTTTTACTCCCCACCTCTTTCTTCAGTCACACTTTCTTAAATCTCTCTTGCCTTGAGCGTGATGTACTGTACTTTATGACAGGGGTGTAGCCAGGAATTTGATTGGGGGAGGGTATAATGCGATTTGGGGGTTTAAATCTTTAAATACTTTGAAAGTCTTCAAAAACACAAAAAACTTGAAGGTAGCCTGATTTTTGGCGAGGTATATATACCGATATACCCCCCGTCGCTACGCCCCTGCTTTATGGATGACCCCATATTGTCTCTCCTCTCCGTATATGCGCGTCTACATAGACTACATGCATGTCCCATTCAGTTCTCTCCCTCTCTTAGCCTCTTTTTATAAGAGAATGATAATCAGTCTTAATTATCACTTAAAGTGCCACTTCTACAGCATTGAATTGCCCGCTCATGCGTCGATGAAGTGTTTTCTTATCACTTGGAGTACTTTGGAGAGCAGTCGCATGTACTGCCAAGTACTTCAGTATGGCGCCGTTGACGTACCGATATATTACCGAGTATTTGCGCCCCCGAGAGATTCTCGAAGCCGATTTAGAATGATCTCATTTAGTAGATTCTGAGAGGAGCATATATTTACAACCCCGTCGCGTCGCTTAATACCTTCATCTTCGATAGCTAATAGTCTAACTACCCACATACACAGTGGCGGCTCCACAGGGGAGCCGTGCCCCCTATTTCAACCCAACAAATAGTAGGCCCTCTAGCGATTGTTTACTTTGATGTCCAAATAATTAATCCAGGAGTATGATCTTAATTTGTATCCATTACTTTTGATCTTCGTTTTCTTTTATTCATTATTCAACGGTTTTCGTTATTTAAGAATTTACACGTAGAGAAGGTTCCCTTTTGACTCGATTAGCATAGGAAAGAAACAGACTGATAGCTTCAAAGAATTATCACCAAGCAATTCTAGTTCCAATTAATTATTCTAAGTCAATACTTGATACAGTTGAAACTAGCGATCGTTGTTGTCATCATGTCATGCGACATCCATATAGTCTAGATCCATCGAAACACTCAATAAAACGGTCACTCATTCAATCCTTTAAAAAGCACTTCACCAGACTTTTCTCATGTCCCAGAAACAAAACCCCAACCAGTTTATTAGCTGAAAGCTTATCAATGACGTTTTGGACATTTCACCATTTTCTTGTATTGCTTTGTGTTATGAGAGGACAGAACATCTGCTTTGAATTTTGGAAATCAAATTGAATCAGTGGAGTGTTGAGGGCTAAACTCCTCATGGATGCTGACGAAAAATTTTGTCTCCATATTTTTTATTTTCGGACGCGGTTCTGGGGGTTAAAACCCCCTCTTGGCTGGCCGCCGACCCAAAATTTATAAGTGCTATAGAATGTAAAGATGTAAGGTGACAACCTTATCTTTTGCTCTGCAAAGGAAACAATACAATAAGGAAAGATGAGGATGACCTTTTTCCTGTCAAGATTTTACGATCAAAACCAAAAAACCCCTTCCAGAAATCCTGGCTATGCCACTGAATTGAATGACCAACAGCATGTTCTATCAGCCAGCTTACACCGTTGATACCAGTCTTATCAACCCCCCATTCTTAGAAAATATTTATACAGTATTAGCATTTTTACACGCAGCCCAAAAAAGTCACCCACTTCCAGTAGCATAGACCAGTCAGCCATCCAATGCAACAGTCGTCAGAATCATTTAAACTCAAACTAACCTAACCAAGTTTCATGTAAAGCACTGCAAGTAGATTGACACTGCATGTGGAAATTACCCTCACAAATCAGATAAATTCATCCACTGCTGCAATCTCTTTTATCCACTCAACAATGTGCATCCACACAAGGAAATCAGCATTTTGGTCCAAGAATAAAAAAGTTATATGAAAACATCAGATCTTGAAAAACTTTAAAAATTATAAACTCTAAATGGAATTCAGCTAAGCAGAAAAGACTGGCCAGTAGAATCCACGGACCAAACGGTCGCAAGAAATTAAAGTCTGCTTAGAAATGAACTTCAACAAAATGACTAATGAGATCTAAGAGTAATCTCTGCAGAGAGTTCTGTGACATCAACGGCTGAATGCAAAAGTCACAAGCGCGAGTGGAGCCACAGATCGGCACCGATGACTAGTCAACCTCCTCAATGGTTGGACCGCCAGCTCCACCAGTGGATCCAGCTCCACCAGCACCCGGAAATCCACCAGGAGGAGCACCACCAGCTCCCTGGTACATCTTCGTCACAATAGGCATACAAGTCTTCTCCAGCTCCTTCAGTTTGTGCTCAAATTCGTCCTTCTCAGCAAGCTGCACACAAACCAAAACCAATCCATAAAATAATCACCACCCCAAAACAATCATCACTGACCGTCAAAGTCACATTTCAACATTTTGGGAATCATTCTGTGCAATGAAGATAACAATTTATCAATCAAAAACAATGACTGAAAGAAATCAGGACAACAACTCCTATTTTCTAAATACAAGATAAACCACCTGGTTGGAATCGAGCCAGCGAATGACCTCGTTGCATTTGTCCGAGATCTTCTGCTTATCGTCTGCGCTGATCTTGTCCTTCAGTTTTTCGTCCTCAACCGTGGATTTCATGTTGAAAGCGTAACTCTCGAGTGAATTCTTGGCTGTGACACGGTCTCTCTGCTTCTCGTCTTCTTCCTTATATTGCTCGGCATTCTTGACCATCCTCTCAATCTCTTCCTTACTCAGACGACCTGTACAATTAAGACAAATTTATTCAATTAATCACAATGTTCATATACTAGTGAGGTAGGTGATTATTTTTATCTGTAAGTTTTCCTCACTCACAAAATCTTTTCTCAAAATGTACTTATGAAATTTATTTCCCCCATTATATAAGTACATTCACCACCTCAAAATACTAAAGAATTTCCAAAAGGTTTTCAGATAAACCATTAAATTCAACTGCTATGCAATTAAGACAATATGTAATCAGCTGCTTTTCTATTTATAAGCTTGGCATTTTAAAAAATCGAAATATATAATATTACATGCACTACCAAATATCAACAGCTATAAAAGACTACAAACTTTTGGCTATACCTTTGTCATTGGTGATTGTAATCTTATTTTCACGGCCAGTACTCTTGTCAACAGCAGATACATTCATGATACCGTTGGCATCGATGTCAAAAGTGACTTCGATTTGAGGAACACCACGTGGGGCCGGAGGGATGCCAGTCAGCTCAAACTTCCCAAGGAGGTTGTTGTCCTTGGTCATTGCTCTCTCTCCTTCAAACACCTGGATCAATACTCCAGGCTGGTTGTCCGAATAGGTGGTGAAGGTCTGAGTCTGTTTTGTAGGAATGGTTGTGTTGCGCTTGATCAGTGTCGTCATGACACCACCGGCAGTCTCGATACCCAGTGACAAAGGTGTGACATCAAGGAGCAGAAGGTCCTGGACTTCTTCCGACTTGTCTCCATGAAGAATAGCAGCTTGAACAGCTGTTTTAAATAGTAAGTCTCATAATTTATTCCCAAACACATCTCTACAAAATACTGATAAAAATTCTAATAAATGCAAAGGAATTTTGCAATTGTATTGCCTTCAAACATTTTGGAACACATCATCATTTAAAACCAAACACTGCACAATACTAACCAGCACCATAAGCAACAGCCTCATCAGGGTTGATGGACTTGTTCAGCTCACGTCCATTGAAGAAGTCTTGAAGGAGCTTCTGTACTTTTGGAATGCGAGTTGAACCACCCACAAGGACAATGTCGTGGATGGCAGGCTTGTCCATCTTGGCATCTCGCAGGGCTTTTTCCACCGGGTCTAGGGTCCCACGGAAGAGATCAGCATTTAGCTCCTCGAATCTGGCTCTAGTTATATTGGTGTAGAAGTCCACACCATCTGCAAGTGAATCGATTTCAATGCTTGCCTGAGTGCTGCTGGATAGGGTGCGCTTGGCACGCTCACATGCAGTGCGAAGACGCCGAACTGCACGCTTGTTGTCAGTTATGTCTTTCTTGTGCTTCCTTTTGAACTCTTGGATGAAATGGTTCACCATGCGGTTGTCAAAGTCCTCTCCACCCAAATGAGTATCACCAGATGTTGATTTAACTTCAAATATGCCATCCTCAATCGTCAAGATAGACACATCAAAAGTACCACCACCCAGATCAAAGATTAGAACATTCCTCTCACCTCCAACCTTCTTGTCAAGACCATAGGCAATGGCAGCAGCCGTCGGCTCATTGATGATACGCAGTACGTTCATTCCTGAAATGGTCCCTGCATCTTTTGTAGCCTGTCTCTGCGAATCATTGAAATATGCTGGCACAGTGATAACAGCATTTGTAACAGTTTTTCCTAGATATGCTTCCGCAATTTCTTTCATCTTAACCAATACCATGGACGAGATTTCCTCCGGGTAGAAAGTTTTCGTGTCGTCTTTGTAATTGACCTGAATCTTGGGTTTCCCGTTGTCACTGATTACATTGAATGGCCAATGCTTCATATCTGACTGGACTGAGGCATCATCAAAACGCCTACCAATCAATCTCTTTGCATCAAAGACCGTATTCGTTGGATTCATTGCCACCTGATTTTTGGCCGCATCACCAATGAGACGTTCCGAGTCTGTGAAAGCGACATAGCTGGGTGTTGTGCGGTTACCCTGATCATTGGCAATAATTTCCACCTTACCATGCTGGAAAACTCCAACACAAGAGTAAGTCGTTCCGAGATCAATTCCAATAGCTGGTGCTTTTGCCATGGTAGCTGAAAATAAAGCAAAATAGGCGTTTCCTTCCAATCTACTTCTACCAAATCAAATGTGCGGAAACAACAGATCCGCCATTACTAACTGTCACCGAATAGACTTGATGTAAAACTAAAGAAGTTTTCTGACAAAATCCTTAATCAAAACAAAATGAATGACCATCACAATCAGATCACGCGGCCGACCACGCGACTACTTTTATTGTCGCTAACATAATTAAACTGGCTCTTTTAATCAGCCACCGCCATCAGCAGCAGCAGCAGCAATCAGCAATTAACCGCACTTTCATGCTAATAAAAGTCCATTAAAACAGCAAAACATGTAAAATTCTTTGTATTCTGATCGCAAAATGGCGGAATGCCGGCGACCCGTCGCACAACAGACATAAATGCCTCAGGCAGAAATGCATTCACTTAGAGACAGCGTTGACGCCAAAGCGATTCGATTTACAAGAGAATTTCGAAGACTCACTGATTGCGGTGTTTGCTCTTCTTGCTCTTCTTGATTGAATTGCAGATGCACAGACAACAACGACCAACGACGACGACCAACGGCTTCAATCAGACCCTGTCGCTATTTATAGACATCCACTTCAATTACGTCAACAGAACGTTCTGGAAAGCGGAAGAACAAGTCGCGATGCATTCTGGGAAACATTCGCTCAACGCTGATTGGCTCGAAGACTTTAATAATCTAATTTCTATAGATTGGTTGGACTGGAGGTGTGTGTGTGTGTGTGGGGGGGGGAGGATTTTAGCCATATAAATTAATACTCATCTCTAGTTCTGGCATAATCCGCAGCTAGCAGAAACGGCGGTTAATGTTCACCGGGTGGTGCAGTCGCCAGGAAGGCTATAAGCTTACAGCCTCCATGCTTTGTTTTACTGATGATGATGACGATGATGATGATAATAAGTAAGTAAGTAAGTAAGTAAGTAAGTAAAAGTAAGTAAAATATCGTAGATTTCTATAGCGCCTTGGTAGAAGCACAACAGTAGCTGCTTATTCTTAGGCGCTCAGCCTTTCTTAACTTAGCTATGGGAAAGATATATGATCAGCCAGGAAATAGTCAGCATCCAATTATTATTATTATTATTATTATTATTATTATTATTATTAGTAGTAGTAGTAGTAGTAGTAGTAGTAGTAGTAGTAGTAGTAGTAGTAGTAGTAGTAGTAGTAGTAGTAGTAGTATATTTAGTTCCTGCGCGGCCATTTTGGACTAGACGGGGTCACGGGGCCGTTGTGCACAATACGACTCATATAAACAAAACAGAAGAGGATTTTAGGACACCGTAATCTGCAAAGATGTGGTCTGGCGCTGCATAAATAGCCGCATTGGTCTATAAACTAGTGACGTTCTATTGGTTTCGATAGATTTCATTTGTTGGGTTTTGCATGTTTACATACATACAATATGTGCGAAGTTTTTACTTAACTCATTGGACTACTTTAGCGCAGTTTACGACGGCAGTTGATAATATTTATGGTGATTCTAGCCTTGATGATGGTGTTAGCCTTGATGATGCACTATTTTAGCCTTGATGATGATGTTGGTTAGCCTTGATGATGCAGCTCACAGTATAGAATTACTTGATTATTAGAGTGAATTCGTTTGGCGTTTACAGAGTGTCTTTAAAAAGTCATGAGCACATTTTCGCTCCAGTATCAGTGCGATTCTGGTGTTAGTATAATTGTTTGTATTGTACATGCTGGTCTATTGATGCTGTGCGTGAATACAAATCATGTGGTGTGAATGTATATTTCCATTAGAGAAAACAGTTACCATTTTATCATTTATCATTAGTTGAGCCATTACAGTAATGGTAATGCTGTGTAGCTATGGTGGCTGCCTTTGCAATGATTGTCTTGTAATAAGTTTTTTAGTGTGTTTTAGGCACTTTTTATTTACATGTCTATTAATATTTCATGTCAGTGACAGATGTTTTATTTTATAAATTGCAGGGTTTTGTGATAATTGTCAGTTGATTCCTGTTGCTGTCAAACTCAACTTTTGTTTCTTATTTTAGGGTCTCAAATGATGGAATGAAGAGTCACGGGTTATGATAATCATGTAGCTATTGTTGCTTCCTGGTAAACTTGATGTTTGCACATTTGGCCTTTGGCTGCAACAGCATCCAACAGACCGGAATCCAAGATTGTAAGCCATGGTTGCACTGGTTAACCATGCACTGTCTTGTGCTGTAAATGCTTGACTGTTGGTTAGATGCAGGGTTTAATTTGTCCGTTATTTAATTGATTTCTTTTTTGTGATCATTTACATATTCTGTACATAAGTGAGCGTGTGGTTTCTGAGGAGTACTTTAAGTGATTAAAGTGAGCATGAGTGGCTTTACATGTACAGAGTGTTTTTGTAATTTTTCACATCCCTGGTTGTGGAGGCTGTTTTGATGCTAATCAGTCACCAGAATGTGTGCAGTTGAATGATTGTAATCCTTGTAAATAGGTAATTAATTTAGTTTTGCATTTTTTGTTTTGCCAATAATTTTTTCCTGCGTAAACTCTGATGAATTCAACAACAATTTTTCTGCTGGTTCGTATTTTGAGCGAGATTGGAGATTGGTTAGTGGCGATGGTTGACTTAATAGGTGACTTATTATGATGGCAGTTGGATAGCAGTTGAACTCGTCCAGTGCTAGACAACATATCCAACGCCAGAGAATCCGAGCTCTCTAGAGGTCTTTGCTTTGACGTTTGACGCTAGTACAGGGGATCATCCATTCGATTTTCACTTGATCAATAACTGATGAAGAATCTATGTCGTAGAACACGAGGAGACATATCGTCTCTTGACTCGAGCAGACGAGAAGAAAACCCCATAGGAGGCGTTTAGTCACTGCTACTGCCACGGACCCCCTTGGTGCAGTTGACATCATCGGCTGACTGTTGTAGGCCTACTTATTGAGTCTGGTGTAGTGTTGTTGTTGTTGTTGGTCGGTGAGGGCGTTTTCGATGCGTTTGTCTTTGGCTCGCCTGTTCTGAAACCAGATTTTGATCTGCGCTTCGCTGAGGCGGAGTGCGGCTGCCAGTTCGGTCCTTCGCGGGGGACTGATGTATTCCCTGGTCTCGTATTCCATCTCCAGGTGGAATGTCTGGTCAGAGGTGAAGGTCGTTCTCTGACGGCGAGCGACCCGGGCCTTGCGACTGCGTCTCTCCAGTCCCACTGCAAGTAAACCAACCGACAAGTCTATCTAGGCCTAGGCTAATCTTAAACTTCTATAGCGCCGCCACTTTATAATGCACAGGAGCATCAGACGATTGCACAGCAAATCAAAATCATTGGAGATCCAGGGCATCCGCCCAGACAAACGGGTGACAGTGTATGGCGAATAAGCCATGTCAAAAGATGGTCATGCTTCTAGTCATGCTTCTATAGTGACATTGACCACCGCGGATTACGAACTATGGATTTTACCCCCAAACTGGACAACCCCTCCCCTAAATAGAGAAGTACATCCCCTCCACAAATCTGATTCTCGGATTACTTTTTTGCTTGTCAGCCTTTTCCGGCAGAGACTTCCAAATTCCGACACCCCCAGATTTTTCTGACACTTCCAAATTCACAATCCTAGAAATAACCCTGATGCTGTGGCACATCATCGACTTTCTCTATCATTAGTTTTCGCTTTCGATGGCGGTTAGGCGGCTTAGGCCTATAGGACTTAGGTAGGCCTAAAGACTGGTGAAAGGCGGTTACAGTCTGTGTTACAAGTGAAATTAGACGACATTTAATTGTAACAATTTCTAAATCAGTGAGACAAGTCACAAGTCTTTCGTAAAATGATATGGAGCCGTATTTTGCGAAATGCGAGAAGTTTTTCAGAATTTTAAAATATTAATGATAAATAACATTTCAATATGTGACCATGAGTCATCAAGGATAAATGAGTCCGCTCTCTTATCACTCTTATCTGTTACGCCTGTGCGCGCATGCATGTCGTGTGTGTGTGTGTGTGTGTGTGTGTGTGTGTGTGTTGCATAAAAAGTTGTGATGGCGTAGATTCCATTTGACGGAAGAATTTCGTGCCAATGAGAAATCCGTTGTTCTGATGGAATCGCTCTGGTTCCGGTTTTTCCTTCGGAACTCCGAACCAGTTCTTCTTTTCCACCTGAGACTGAACTCCACAATGACGATCCAAGGTCAAACCGAAGTTCTTCCGGAACACGCAATGACGTCATGCGCGGACTACGGTGGTCCAGAAAGTACATCGACCGGAAGTCAGCCTCGGTTGCCACGGTAGCCATGCTGAAACTGGTCATGTGATCTTGAGACGAAGAGTGAACGAAGGGAGGAGGGAGGCATCGCGAAAGATAGAACGAGGGACTCACTCGTGACGACGCTTCGAGTCTCGTTGCCAGGCGCGAAAATGACGTCATATCACGATCACGTAATGAGTCATTCCGGAAGTCGCTACCCAGCGAATCGATCGAAGAAGCGGAGGAGAGCAGACGTGACGTCATCGTTTTAGTTTTTGGCGGTAAATTGAAGAGCGAGCGATTATGCCGCTCTGGTCCAAAAGGCGACTCGAAGACTCGTCCTCTTCTGACGTCATCTGTGACGTCATTGTTCCAGTGCGCACAACCGGAAGTTGTGGGGCCTAGACGTCGAAAGGGAGACGAGAAATCCATGGCCAGACAGACGTCTGCACTTACTCTGGTCGACGTTTTTCTCTTCGGCCAAACTGATCACCGTCTTGTTGCCTTCTGCACTTAGGCCTAGATTCCAGCCATGAGGCTGTTAATGGGGGCGTCTGTCTGTCTGTATGCCCCTATGCCCGCCTGGGCCGACTACAGAGTGTGTCCATCGAAAGACGGTCTTCCTCGAGCGTGTTTTTGTCTTGAGGAGATATTTTGAAATCATGAAATCATTTTCCTCTGCACGTGTCCATTAGCAACGCACTTGACATCAGTTCTCTTCAATGAATTCAATTCGGTCAAAACAGTCACACGTTCTATTTATAGAGTGATTTGAACGTTACGTCACATTAAGCGACGATTCCTATAGGCCAAAAGGGCTTTTACTCGGAGAAAATGATTGGACGAACATTTCTGATTGACATTTCAAGAAAACGGCCACCTGTCAACCGTCCACTTGAGACCGATCGGATTAATGGAAAGACCTTCGCTCGTCGCTGAGAAGACGAAGATTACCTGTCCGCTGCGCAGAATCACCTGGTCACCTGGCTCCATTTGCCCCATCATCACAACAGATGCGAAACAGCGAATGCCCCACGCCGATGGATGGGTGGTCGATGGGTGAGTGGAACACGGCCAAACGACGGACAGAATATGAGAAAGACGCTGCTTAGAAGCTTAGAGACTGTCTTTGAGTCAGTATCTGCACTCATATCGCAATTAAACGCAGCCTCTGAACTTGTAATTCGTTTCATCACTCTTCTGAATTATTCCATATCTATAGCCTACTGTAGCACTATAGCATTGTCCAATTTCAAACAGGGTATCAATTTTATCATATTTTTGTAGTCTATAAAACCTGTAATAGAAGAAACCAGCTCTCTTAAGCGCCATCTTATCTCTCGATTCATTTTTTAGACATTTGACAGAGAATAGATATCTGGAAGACTTTGTATAGTGTTGTTTCAAATGGCTCATTATTTTTCGTGGCATTTCGAAAGCTCTAGAAAAATTTAGACAGAATATGATGACAATTCTAGTACGATTTGACACAAGAAAGATGGGCACACAACAATATGTGGTTTTAATTCGTTTCATCACTCTTCTGAATTTTTGCATATCTATAGCCTACTGTAGCACTAGTCCTTGTTTTGTCCTATTTCAAACAGGCCATGTTGGCCCACCCAATATTTGGCTTGTGGCGCCCTCCATGACTCTGAGTACAGTCGATGGCTACGAGCAGGGCTGCAGACCTAAAAAAGAAATGGGAGAGGGTGGCAGAGAAACATAGTCACTACGGGGTCCTCTCTTTTAAAAAGTAAGGGAACACCGTCCCTTCCTTTCCGCCCCAATACGCCACTCGTGACCACTGGCTACGAAGGGCCCAAAGTAACCGCAAAGGCGTTGACTGATGGATGGAGCCACAAAGACAAATAGGCAAAATCTAAAGAAGCGATGACAGACAAACAGAGAGAGAGAGAGAGAGACAGACAGACAGACAGACAGACAGACAGAGACAGAGAGAGACAGAGAGAGACAGAGAGAGACTGAGAAAGCAATTGTCGGACATTAGACAAACGGTTCTAAGCAGACAGACGCCATACGCCCGGCAAATAGATCATCATCTCCTGCATCATCTTCATCGTCGTCGTCGTCATCATCATCATCAGCAGCAGCAGAGTTAGTATCACGTGAAAGCGTCTCTCGCAGACGTTTAGTCGGTGAATAATTTTCCAATCAAAATTCTGCCGTTGCCATTATGACCATTACACGTCAGCAAATGGAATCCGCCTGAAATGTTGTCCGCATGAAAAGAGGGAGAAGGAGGAGGAGGAGGAGGAGGAGGAGGAGAGGGATGAGGAGGAAGTGAAGAGAGGACGAATAGCGTTATATCCATAATTGAATAAAGCGCGATAAATGGAAGATAATTGGTGAATTACGGACAAACCATTAAGAAACACCTGTCGAAATCTTCACCTGTCGAAAAACATACACAGCACAGTTGGTGATGCTCCCTCTCCTCCTCCTCCTCCTCCTCCTCCTCTTCTTCCTCCTCCTCATCCTCCTTCACCTCTTCATCCTCTTCCTCCGCCTCTCTCTCTCTCTCTTCCTTCTTCTGTCTCTGTCTCAATTTAACGACGTTTTCGGTCGTTGACCTGCCACTGTTATACTGAGTAGTTCTTCGTAAGTTCCTCATCTGCATTAGTTCTCTATTGCTATTTTAAAGATCACTTCTGGGATTACTATGAAGGGAGATGGAGATAGCGTGCATCTCTGTCTATTTCCCACTTCTGTTTTAAGCCATTAATAATAATAATAATAATAATAATAATAATAATAATAATAATAATAATAATAATAATAATAATAATAATAATAATAATAATAATAATAATGCGATTTTAAGTGGTTTAGGAGGCTAAGTAAGCCTGTGTGAAAACCACTGAAAATTTTCTTTTGTTATAATTCTGGTATAGGTCTTTATCAACTTAAACAGCACTTTCCAATTACCTGTATATTGTCTGTATTAAGTTTATACTAGTTTTTCTTCTCTGCCAGTTTTAGTCAATAGTCACATAGCCTGCCATAACTGTTTATGCCATAACTTTTTATGCCATATCCTATACTGAGTCCAATGCCTCTACTGATCGGTTCTTCCAGTTCCGAATAAGTGACCTGGACAATCCGCAGCACCAGACGAAAGACTACGGTCGTTATAACATTAGACGGAAAGCTCAAACTTTGGGGCATATTTTTCAGACACTATGTGACAGCGGCAATCCAAAGTTCCCCACTGAAAAGTATGTTTTCATTGTCATTAGCTCCATAGTGCGTGGGTCTGGAGCGGAACCCATTGCTACGTTTAAATCTTGGCCGTCGGAACAAATTTGCAGACTTTAATTGCGAAATTTCATTGAGTGGCCAAACGCCGCATTACATACAGTTACGGTTAAGGTTATCGATTCTGTCTAGAATTACTCTACTACCCACGAAACAGTTTTCATCGTTTTGTGCAATTCCCACGACTGGTCCCAGCCCGAGTCACTTCGACTGGCACCCATTGGCCATCTAGCGAATGTCAAGTGAAAATCACGCCATGCGCCTTTCTTCGTTGCTCAAAGAGTTCAGTTGATTTCAGTGACAGCGACGGATCAGAGACCGAACAGACAACATCTGCTGGCAAAATTCAAAGCGCAGTCCATTCGTCTTAGTGCTGTATATATATATATATATATATATATATATATATAATATATATATATATATTATATATATATATATGCGTGTGTGTGTGTGTGTTGTAATAGGAGAATATATGTTCCGTCTTTTCTTATCTTTCCTTTTAGCTTAGTCGATAGATTTCTCCGACTGCCTGACTTTGCCCTGATTGGATCTCCTATCCGAAGGCCTTGGAATTTTTCCAATTAACGATTTTTTAAGCTACTTGATTGATTATTCTGCGGTCGTCAAGTGACACTTTGGTCCCGATTAAACGGCTTCAGTCAAGCATCGAATTTCTTCAGCTGATTGTCCTGACGTGTGACACTTTCTTCTTATCGACGGGTCTCTGTCCGTTGGGGGTTTCTGTGCTTTCGAGTTAATTGACTTTAAACCAAACTGCTTGGAGAGGGAAACACCGAAGGCCATTTGAATCTGACTTATGTAGTAGTAAAAGCGATTTGTGATAATCGGAATCACATGCTTCATTTCAACCGAATCATTTATTGAGACGCGGGGGCGTAATCTCGGATATAGACTACGCTGCATCGGGGTCACGCATGCCCACCCCAGGGCCCCCACCCCCACTTTTGAAAAAGAAAGACAGATTAAGACGCACTCAACTGCATTGAACTTCTGTCTTCAACGAAACGAAAGAGGAAAAAACAAATGGAAGGAAATATAGCAAATAAAAGTTCAATTTGTCTCGGTAAAAGCTCTTACGCTGAGGGCTAAAATTAGAATCCTTCATGGTCACGTGACCTCGAAGAGATTTTGACACATTCGGCGTTTCTTAAAATCCTCAAAATTGGGCAAAATACGGGACTTGACAATGAAGTTGAATGGGTCCTGCTTCAAGAGACTGTCTCCATAGGAGACATTCAGGCGTCTCACGCGAAAAGTCGTGACAGTGAGACGTCGTTTGGCATTTGGCTCCGGAAAACTTTCGAACAGAAATCGTGATTCACTGCAGACCTGTGCGCCGAGGCCAAGCGCTTAGCGGCGCACAGCCCTTAGCCAGCCAAGCACTGAACAGTAGCAGCAGCAGCAGCAGCAGCAGCAGCCGCTCTAGAGAACATAGACAGGCAGTCGACTGCACGATCTAGACACGCGGAGGAAGTTTCTAAGGAGAAGGTTTTACTAGAAACGAAGGAAGTCGAATGGAAGAAGACAGCTTCAGAGCTCCCATCTTCACGGGTCTTCGTCAACTGACGGCAATCACCAATTACTCAGTCGAAGAAGACGTAGAAGGATGACCAAAGAAACGAAGCGGACACTGAACTTGCTCTTCGCTCGTTTTTAACATTCAGAAGACGAACGCATATTATGGTGATGATGATGATGATGATGATGATGATGATGATGATGATGATGATGATGATGATGATGATGATGATGATGATGCAGTCTGTCATTCATTGGTTCTGATTGCGTGAAAAGAATTACGAAATGTGTTCTGAGTAAATTACAATTAGAGATCGAAGAAAGAAACAGAAACACAGATTATCAGAGACACCGTTAGAGAGTGAGAAAGAGAGAGACAGACAGAGACAGAGACAGAGACAGAGAGAGCGTCACAGAGTTGCGTTTTGCTTCTGGCAGAATTCGAAATCCTGACAACGACGGCGATGGCAGAGACAACACCGGCCAGCAACGCCACAGCAGCAGCAGCAGCAGCAGCAGCCTATACAACAACGCAGTTGGTTGCTCTCGGTTGTCTGGCTGGTGCAACGTGTCTGATGACGATCGGAGGCAACGGAGTCGTTCTGCTGTCGTTTCTCTTGCAGCGATCCCTCCGCCAACCGACCAACTACTTCATCGCCTCCCTCGCCGTCTCCGACCTCATCATCGGCTGCGTATCGATGCCCTTCTACTCCATCTACCTGTTGGCTGGACAGCACTGGCCCCTCGGCGAGACCCTGTGCGACCTGTGGCTGTCCGTCGACTACACCGTCTGCCTCTGCTCCATCTACACCGTCCTATGCATCACCGTCGACAGATTCTGCTCCGTCCGCATCCCCGCCAGATACCGCAACTGGAGAACGGAGACGAAGGTGAAGGTCGTGATCGGCGTCGTCTGGGTCGTCCCCACCGCCGTCTTCTTCACGACGATCTTCGGATGGCAGTACATGGTGGGCGGGGGAAGGACGGTGCCCCCGGGAAAGTGCTACGTCCAGTACATGCAGTGGGAGGTGTTCAACGCCGCTCTCCAGATCGGATACTTCTGGGTGACGTTGATCGTCATGTGCGCTCTCTACGTCGCCATCTATCGATCGGCGCTTCAACTGCAGAGAAAGGCGAGCGTGAAGAGGCGCCGGAGCAGAACGGCGCTCGAGGAGGGCACGGTCGGGGGTCATGAGGCGACGGGCCCCGGGGGGCCTCCCAATGGAGGCGCCACTGCCGCCGAGATATCTCAAGGTCTAGACGCTCGAAAATCCGCAGCAACATTCGACGAAGGCGGCGGCGGCGGCGGCGGCGGCGACCGGAAGAGGAAAGCGTCTGTTTCGTCTGATCTGAGTTCTCCGATTTCTTCGTTCACTCGATTTCCGGAAGCACCTGGCCGCAGAAGACACCTGGACACCGGCGCACCTGCGTCTGCGGTCACCGTCGCCATGGAAACCTCTGAAGAAAATTCTATCTTCGCCGTCGACGGAAATCGGAACACAGCGCACAATGACGTCACTGAACGAACTTCGAACACGGTGCACGATGACGTCACGCTTATGTCGGGAATCTCTCAACGAAGCGGCCATTGTGAAGGAGAAGACGCTGACGTCATAGAGAATGAGAACAGCGATCGAAAGACTGTCGGTCAGTTGAATGAGAAACAGAAAGACAGACAAACGGAGGAATTGGACGACTTAGACGACCTGTCTCGTCAGATGTCGTCTCATTCATTCGTTGTGTGGGTTCTCAGAGAAAACAGAGACTCAGAGACTGCCGATTACCAGAATGGAGAAACCATCGACGACGCCAGAGAGACAACTGAGAGGAGGAGTTCAATCGAAGGTCAAAGGTCAAGGTCGACGCAGGCGTCTTCGAAGGACAAAGCCTCGAACGAAGACAGTTCTGGGAGCGAGTGGAGACGTCTGAACGAGACTCTTTTCCACTCAGCAGCCTCCGTCTGGTTTAGCCATCTTCGCTGCAGCGTCGAAACAGCCCTGGAGCAGAAGAGGAAGAGGAGGAGGAGGAGGGGAAGTAGTAGCGGGAGGAGGGAGGGGAGGGCGAGGAAGGCGCTTCGTACCATCACCCTCATCCTCGGGGCGTTCGTCTTGTGTTGGACTCCGTGGCACATTCTGTCTCTGACGATCGGCTTCTGTCCGGAGTGCGTCCTGCCCATTCTCTACGACGTATCCTACTGGTTGTGCTACCTCAACAGTCCCGTCAACCCCTTCTGCTACGCCTTCGCCAACAGACAGTTCAAAAAGACCTTCGTACGAATCGTTAGGATGGACTGGCGAAGAGCATAGAGTCTCCTCAACTCCCGTTGAGAGCATCGGCCAGGTGAACCGAGTCACCCTCCAACAAGCGACCCATGATCCATGGCAGTCTCTGCTCTGTTCCCCTAATTAAATGGCACAGCAGAACGCCATCAATAGAGTGTTTCTCTGCTTTCTGCTACAGTTGTTTATTCGCATAAATATTTAGAAATGTCCGTTCGAAGAATGCGAGAATTAAGAAGACGACAGTCGATTGTATCCAAGCGCCTTGACGTCCATCCCAGAGGACGTAGCGTCGTGCTAATGGTCATCGTGGCTTCTGATCCATCGCTGTAAGCGACGAGCAGAAAACTTACAAGATTCTTCAAATTTTGCTATTCTAATCTATTATAGATATTTTCAGCTCCTAACTTCATTGCTTTACATATATATATATATATATATATATATATATATATATATATATATATATATATATATATATATAGAGAGAGAGAGAGAGAGAGAGAGAGAGAGAGAGAGAGAGAGAGAGAGAGAGAGAGAGAGAGACTATAGTACACCATAGTCAACATTTTTTTTCCTAAGCTGCAAGGCAATTATAAAGTATATAATTCAAAGAGCTTTGGAAGCGATGCAGTCGATACTAGCACTCAACTTCGTAGTCACGGAGGAGAAAAGGACAGAGTTTACAGATGACGGATGGTTAGAAATATTTGAGCTCTAATTAGAAGAATCAAATAGAGTAATAGACAAACGAAGGAAGCATTTGCGCGAAGCAGATGAACGAATCTGGAACTTCTGATCAAATGGCGGAATCTTCGGCTGTCTACAATTCCTAATCTACTACAACTTCGTCAGGATTCAATAAAAATAACGCATCGCCAATATTATTGTTTGTATTATTTTCGCAGGTGGACGTGACCGAAACGTCACGTGACCTATTTTCCCCGTTAACCTACTTCCCCGTTGACCTATTTGTCATATATCGATCGGTCATTTGATCTATTGGTCGAAATCAATAAACTGTCTGCTTCTGAGAGAGAGAGAGAAAGAGTTGTCTTATTTCTGTTGTGAAAATCGAATAATTCTGTGATGCGCTGATGAGAGAAGATTACTGCATTCCAGGGTGCGATTTGTGACCTGGAGCAGTGGGGGGGGGAGGGAAATATGTCGAGCTTGGTGGGATGTAGTTGTTGGAAACTGTAGCAGTGGGGGATGTAGTGGTGGGGATGTAGCAGTAGGGGGATGCAGTTGGGCAGTGGGGGGAAAGATTCCCCCCTCCCCCCCGCAAATCGCGCCCTGCTGCATTCCGACGAGAGAAGAAATTCGACGCTCTTCCAAACTGTTTCTGTCTCAGTTGTCTTCCTGTAAAGGGACGAGAAGAGATACTCGAGGCCGTAGACTTCAAAAAAATTTCGACACCCCAGATTTTCCCGACCCCCCCCCCATTTTCAAAATCCAAGAAATAACACTGCCCAGCCCAGGGACCGCCCCTCACAATCCGGGAACCCCTGTTGTAAGCGATGTCCTCTGGCGAATGCCGGAGAACAGAATAGTATCTATTCGCTAGGTGGCGTACCTTCGGATAAATCCTCGAATGGAGCGCCAATAATTCACTCACAGAACGTCGACATTGATGGGATGGGGCGCAGGAGGGGAGGTCCTCCAATAGCAGATTTCTCAGGGCGCTGTCTCCCATGACGGAACCAAAATAGCAAAAATATTATTACAATATTTTCAGCAAAAGATATTTACTCAATTGATGCGTTGATTTTCGACGCTCAAATAGACAGAGGAAAGAGACTAACACGTGACCTTGACCCAAAGAAGCGTTTTGTAACATTCATCCATCAAGGGTCTATTAGCGAGAAATAGGTTAGAAAATAAATTAGTTAACGCATCTGACATTCAATTTATCCGCTACGGGAAACATATCTACTCCAGCCAAAGACCTGGACGCGCCGCTTCAGTGCATTCAGCAGCAGCAGCAGCAGCAGCAGCAGCAGCAGCAGCAGCAGCAGCAGCAGCAGCAGCAGCAGCAGCAGCAGCAGCAGCGCCGGTCATCATCACTGCTATCACTCGCCGACTCAGTCGACGCAGCAGCAGCAGCAGCCGCGGCGGCGGCGGCGGCTGCAACGCAGTTGCCGCTGGAACTGTGGAAGAGAATCCCGTAGATGTCCTAAAAACCAGTAGATCGACAGCTTTATATCCGCGAAGTGCGTTTGAAATCATTTCATTGGCTTTTTGTCCAATTTTTTTTCAAAATGTCCTGTTTTTCTGCTGAATGCGTTCTCTATATGTACCTGCATCTAAGTATTCGCGGATGAAGGTTGACCACAGTGATGATTAGCTGATCTCCAACTTTCTCTCTGGCCAAATGTTAACCCCCACCCCCACCCCAACTGCCGAGGATCGTCCACTCGTTAATGTCATGGGCCTAGGTCACTGCTAATTGTCTCTTCCTCAGTTTCTTTCTCCCGTTCTGACCTTTCGTTAATTGTTCAACTCCTCTTGGACGTTGCCGAAGAAATTAATTACTTGCTAAATTTTGTCAAATATTTTTGTGTTTGAGTTTAGTTCATATATATATATGTGTGTGTGGGGGTACCAGATGCCTGTATATTCAATGGAATACGACGAAAGAGGAGGACAGAGCCCCTGGAAAATCCGCGATTCAGTTGCAGCGGCAACAGCAGCGTCCGTCCCAGCAGCGTACACGCTCCGCAGCTTAGCAACAGACGAACGTACACAGCAGCGGCTGTACACACAGCAGCGGCTGTGTACGCCGCCAACGAATTAGCAGAAATCGGAATAATATGGACGACGATGACGACGACGACGAGTCGACGACCGTCGAAGGAAATGAGGGCGAGCGACGGAGGAAGAGCAACTGGGCGCGGCTGTTGTAAATGTGCTTCTGGATGTCAGTGGATCTGATGACAACTGGACTACGACGGATGATGGCGAATGGTTCTCGGATCGTTTTTCCCTCTCTGTCGCTGAATTCCCTCCTTCAGTCGCCGTCTCCTTCAACCGATCGAGGCATTCCCCGTTGAGGCGTCGCCCAGTTGTTGTCCCACCATCGTCTCTCCCATTTATTTTGAGCGCCAAAGTCTCCAGCCAGGTGAGAGGTCTTAGCATTCAACGACGGCGCCTGTGGCTGCGAGAAGATTTAAGCAAAATCAAAAGATGCTGACAGACATTTTGAGTACAGTATTTCCATTCGTCCAATGAAATTCACGACACAAATATTGACGTTTGTCAGAATTTCCCAGAATGCAACGCCAATGCATTGGTGTCTCGTCGTTTAGATTGTTGCAATTTACCGCTTTTGACATCGCAGATTCAAATATGCTGAGTACAGAATGATGATTGTCCAATGCATGACCAGATGACGTGTGATTGTCCAGTTGGGCGATAGCACGTTGGCCAACTGCACGGAGTTCAGTAAGTGAATATAGTCGGACAATGTCTTCGTCAGAATGGCGACCACCAGTGCCGGTTTTACTCCTCTCTGCTGCTTTCTGTTTCATCTTCATCGCTGGAATTTATGCGGAGATAAATCCGAAGACAGGAGTTGTCCCTCAGTCAAACATTGAAATCGAACGCATTTTGGATGATTTCAGGCGACAGGGAATAGGGGAAGAAAGGCACCGCTCATCCAACCACAAAGATGCAGAAAGCAAAATCCAAGAGGAAAGGAAAAGAGTTAATTTAACTCCGGATAAATCCACCACCACAGGCAGCAGTCAATGGGAGGAGTTGGAAGACTGGATGAGAGTGCCTGGAATATCAGGTGACAAAGAGGAGGTGGGAAATGTGGAAAGAAGCAAAAGATCATTGCTCGGAGGAGGAGAAACTATCAAAAGAAATCCATTTGGTAAGACCATCTTCAGTGGAGTGAGCGACGAAAAGGAGAGGCAACTGAATGCTTTGGCTGAGAAAGACCTTCTTGCTGCTGTTCTTGAATTCATCGAATACGCTGACACAGAGCAGTCGACGACGACGATGACGGAAGCGAAGAGCAGCGGTCGGTCCTCCTCCTCTTCCTCCTCCTCCTCCTCCTCCTCCTCCTCTCTTCGACTGAACCTCGACATAGAGTCGCTGCTGACCCTAGGTAAAGTCTTTCGCCAGCAGACCATCAAAGCCCTCCAGACGGCCAACATCCTGAACAACGTACTGCGCACTCCCCCCGCAGACACCGACCCCCTCCCCGATCGCTTCTTCTTCGCCCTCATCGAGGGTATCGTCCGGAGTGACCGTCTTGTCCACGGGGCGGCGCTTGCCTTCGACCCGGGTCAGATGCCGAACCCCCGCCGCCCCATCGCACCGTACATCTACCGCGGTACTCATCCAGAGTATCTTCAGGTACGCAACATCACCAGAGAGTCTCGCAGCAGGTACGCCGTCAACGGTACCGAGGGGTACGAGTGGTTCTGGAAACAGCGCAAGGACTATTCGTCGTTGCTATGGAAACACAGGTACGTCTGCGAGAAGGTGAACGACCCCGGACACGGGGGTCGGGGAGCTGTGGCTGCCCTTTCGACGGCCGTCGTCAGCTCAACGGCGGCCGAGGGCCTGTGGGGGAATGTGCAGTTCGATGGGACGACGGGCAGGACGTGGACGGTCGCTTATTCCGTTCCATTCTTCGGTTGCAATTCACAGAAACTTCCGGTTTTCAAGTGAGTATCAATGGACGGTTAAATAGAACACTGACATTGCGTTTTCTCATTACTAGAACCGATGAACAATCATCAGAAACAACAACAACAACAAATAATAATGATAATGATGCCGACAATGATAATGATAATAGCAGCAAGGGTTTCGAGCAGGGCTGGGCAAACTACGTCATGCACTGAATCTGAGCGTTGCAAAGTGAAACATTTATATGCAGTTTAGAACCAGTTTCAGAGACAGGGAAGAGTTGAAGATGCGAAAAGATCTCACTCATCTTTTGCTCTATTAAGGGGATGCTTCAAAGCAGTTTATCGATTGTATATACAATGCAGTCCTAGAGTTTTTACTGAAAAGTGGAATTGCACTAAAGGCGCTAAATGACTTGTTTTCAGGGGAGTGATTAAGATCGACATTGACCTCAGTCAAGTGGAGTTCAATCAGTGTAGCAATGAAGGTGAAAGGTCAATTCTTCCTCGACCTTCCCACCACTGTCCCCCAACCACACAGGTAAATGGAACACTAGGAAATCTATGTTCTTAATTAACACTCAATGACAGGAGCAAATGTCGACGAACGGTCGACGCGCAGAGAGTTCTAATTCTCTGCATTTATATAAATGTGGAATTGTTTCAGTCTGTGCTTACTTAGTCCTCTGCAGAGGCGGATCTAGGGGAGGGCAGGGGGTACACATGTCCCCGGGCGCCGAGGTGAGGGGGCGCAAAAATGGATATTTGGGTAAGTGAAATGCACAATAAAGTAGAAGAAACACTTGCGAGGACCTTTTTTGCTCGTCAGCACTATATGAAGAGAGAGTTGAGGGGCGCCGAAAACGATGTGAGGACCTTTTTTGCTTGTCAGCTGTTAGGGGCGCCAACGAACACCTTGTCCCCGGGCGCCGAATACCCTAGATCCACCTCTGGTAATAGAAGAAACCAGCTCTCTTAAGCGCCATCTTATCTCTCGATTGATTTTTTAGACATATGACAGAAAATAGATTTCTGAAAGACTTTGTATAGTGTCGTTTCAAATGGCTCATTATTTTTCGTAGCATTTCGAAAGCTCTAGAAAAAAATGAGAGAATATATCGACAATTCTAGTAAGGCTTGACACAGCACAGAGGGGGACACAAGAATATGTGGTTTTAATTCGTTTCATCACTCTTCTGAATTTTTGCATATCTATAGCCTACTGTAGCACTAGCATTGTCCAATTTCAAACAGGGTATCAATTTTATAATATTTTTGTGGTCTAAAAAACCTGTAATAATCCTCTGTCCGTCTCTTTCAGTGCATTCCACTCGACAGACGTGGTCTTCGCCGTGGAGGTTATCACTGCCACTGCCACCCTGGCTATCACCTCGCTTCTTCTTCCGCCCTGCAGTCTTCTCCGACCAACCACTCCTTAACAAGGAACTACTTTCCGGGATCGCAGGTGGAGTCGTTCTACGTCGCACAGCTGCTGAACAGTCAGTCGCCATCCTCCTCCAGTGGCGGTTGGTCGGGGGATGCGGGGGAGAAGGAGAAGGAGGAGAAGGAGGAGGATGCGGGGGAGGGTGAGCATCCGTTGCGGTGTGAGTCGTGTCGTCCAGGGTGTGTCAGTTGCATCGACGAAAGTCCTTGTTCGGTGGAAAATGACCTTCTGCTGAGGAGCATTCCTCTGCTGATCGAAAGTCTTTCCATCTCCTTTGACGTCGTCTTGGTGATCGTCATCGTTTGGATGAGAAAGGCAAAGGTAGCGCCACCTGGCGTCGTCGTCGTCGTCGTCGTCGTCGTCGTCGTCGTCGTCGTCGTCGTCGTCGTCGTCGTCGTCGTCCTCTTGCTTTGAAACGACGCTCCATTGGTTGTGATTCGTTTATGGATGGCATCGGGGAATGCTCTGAATTTTGAAGAGGGAGGTGGGGCTGGTGTAACAGTGGGGTGTTATAGATGTTCTAATTGAAGATGCATGTATTCCTCTATGTTCTATATTTTTAGATTCGTCGGGCGTACCTTTGGTGTCTGGTGGAGGCAACGATTGTGGGAAACGCTCTGATTCATTCAACGGTCAGTCATTCGTTCATTCGTTCATTCGGTCATTCGGTCATTCGGTCATTCGGTCATTCGGTCATTCGGTCATTCGGTCATTCGTTCATTCGTTCATTCGTAACTCTGTTGCGATCTGTCACTGATCAGTCGTCTGTTTCTGTCCTCCTCTTCCTCCTCATAGGTCGTCGTTCAGTACTTTGATGCAACGGAGTCCAGCTGCTTCCTTGTTCCTTGGCTTCGGGAGCTTGGCTTCAGCATTGTCTACGGGTCACTGACACTGCGGGTGTACAGGTGAAGCGGTTCTTCTTATAAAACATTAGTCGTAACATCATCCGATGATGACGACAGTGGCAACAATGATGATGACGATGAGGATGATGATGATGATGATGATGACGACGACGATGATGATGACCAGTGATGTGGTGTGTACAGACTACTAACAGAGTTCCAGTCTCGTAAAGCTCACCGTGTCCAGGTGAGGGATAACGACCTCTTCAAGTATCTCACCTGTATTATCTTGGTTGTGGTTGGCTACATGATTGCCTGGTCGGCTGTGACATTAGACAACCTGCGCAGCACAGGTAGTCTGCTCGAGACAGGTGTCATCGTCGGTTCCAACGGACTTCATTATGTCGTCTGCCAGTCGCGCTGGTCCGACTACGCCTTGGAATCAGGTGCAGTCTTCTTCCTGTCACTCAAAGTTGCCAGCCCTCCCTCCCTCCCCTCCTCCCTCCCTCCCCCCCCTCCCTCTCCTCCCTCCAGTCCCTCCTCTTCCTCCCTCCCTCCCTCCCCTCCCTCCCCTCCCTCCCCTCCTCCCTCCCCCCCCTCTCCTCCCTCCCCCTCCCTCCCTCCCCTCCCTCCCTCCCTCCTCCCTCCCTCCTCCTCCCTCCCTCCTCCTCCCTCCCTCCCTCCACTATGCATCTGGATAATTCCGACATAATGGAGAGGGAGAGGAATCGTCTTGTGGTTCGGATTTTCAAGAAATGCTTTTCCAACGGAATTAATTTGCTTTGTGTTTTTATTTCTTCTGGAATTTTAAAACTTATAGAAGAAATTCTTAAGAAAACTAAACGTGTCCTTCGCCTTATGACGTCAGATGAACCGCCACCTTCCCCTTCCCCCTTCACCCTTTGGTTGGCTGTTTTCTTAAGTCAACATTGTCTATATTTATGCAGAATAACATTACATTGCTTTTGATGTTTTTATGATGATCTCTGTTTATGTAGCGACATCATAATCGTCGTCGTCGTCGTCGTAGTCAGCATCATTTTCAGTCGTTGCATTGTCGTGGCTTAATCTGTCCAATTGTGTTGTTAGCTGAGCTGGTCTTCCTGTGCGCTGGCGTCCACCAGGGCTACTGTGCGAGATCCTTTCCGTCGGAATTCCACGAAGTCCGATTCATTTCTCTGGCGATCGTCAACGAAGCCGTCGTTTCACTCTGCTTCAACATTGTCAGGTTCTTTGTCTCTCTCTCTCTCTCTCTCTCTCTCTCTCTCTCTCTCTCTCTCTCTCTCTCTCTCTCTCTCTTCGTCGTCTTCTGCGTTGGGATATGGAGCAGTCTCTCTCGTGCGGCCGATGAACAGACGCACGCAGACATTAGGCAGTTAAACTCTCTGCCCGGTCTATTCTTTGTGGTTTTGTGAAGTAAATGTGGAAATTCCAAGTTCTTTTAATTAAGGGGTTTATAGCCCCTGAGGCCATCTGTTGTGCATTTCTTATACCCTTCTCTTCCGCCAGAGTTCGTTCTTTTGAATGTCTTTGATGAATATAAGCAATGAAGTCAGTTCACAATGAACTCTTTATCCAAGTGTACCTGACAAAGCATTGACACACAAACACCCATACATGTAGTGCAGAAACTGTGCAAAGGGACGCATTTAGGCCTTTGATGGACGGAAGGAGTGGGGGCAATAAGTAGAGAAACCGTAATTAGCACATAGGCACTATATAATTCGTCTGTCACGTGATTTCATTGTAGGCATTATTTTTGGCTGACAATTCATCCAGACCATCTTTTCTTGATGTACTTCATTAGATGTCAGTTGACAGCCTCTGGGATGCTGATGCTGGTTTTGGGACCAAAGGTAAGAGCTTGACAGTGACACCTGTATCTTTCACCTGTAATTGAGAGTTTAAAATGAAGACTCTGTAGTTCCTGAGATGCAGCTTTTCTTATCTGGATCAGAGACTCGATTTCCTTTAAGAATTAGAGCATGTGATGGCGTCAAACAACAGCATCTCTGTCTTATTGGATGCAATATCCCCGAATGGATCACTCGTTTCAACTGCCGATCAACCAGGATCAGACCAAGTCCCGATCTTCATTGGTAGACTTAACATTCATGTACCCCCTTCCTCCATGGAGGTCGGTCATCTGAAATGTGTGTCAGTCATAGGCGGATTTTATTAAAGGCTATAGGGTTAGGCTTAAGGTGTCAGTGCCTCTATAGGCATTGTTCCTTTAATAATAATTGTTCCTTTAATAATAATAATAATAATATAATAATAATAATAATAATAATAATAATAATAATAATAATAATAATAATAATAAATGATATTAAGAATAAATGATGACAATAACAATAATAATGACTGAATATTAAGTGGTTTAGTAGGAATAATTCTGGTGTGTATTGTTAGTTCTGGTATTCGTACCGTGGTCCTTTGAGGAGTGATGATCAGTTGAGATCGAAGATGATGTACGTCGACTGTGGTCAGCAGGACAGTCTCCGCCGAGGGGTCGCCGCCCCCGCCTCCCCCGCCGAGGCCATCAAACTGAACAGCGTCGGGTCAAACGGAGAGGTGGACGTCGAAGAGATCAATCTGTCCGAAATGAATCCAGACAACATCCGGGTACATTACAACGACCTCTGACCTCCGATGAGATTTGTGCAAAACCGATTGGAAGTTTTTATCTGGGAGGGAGACATAGGGTGATAGTCAACATGACGGTTAAACTTTGAAGTATGCGCCAGAGAGAGAGAGGATCACGGTTTGACTCTCTAGTATTGCTCAGAATTGCTGAGTCTTCTTCTGTGGCTCCTCGAGCAGAATCTTGACTCCTCTGGAGGAGGATTTAACAACGCTAATTCCCTCATCCTCCCTGTCAGTGGCTGAATTGAATGTGTGTCTTTGTCCGTCTTAGTGTTGCTCCTTATATACTCTGAAACCCTGGCTACGCAATGAATCTATAGTCCTCGTGTCCGATGTTTGAAAAGCCTCATTTCCATGATCTCTAAGCAACTGGAATCTCTTTCTCTCTTTACTCTTAAGCTGTGGGAAAATCCTTTCACTGATTTAGTCTGTTAAGGTTAGGATCTCCTCCTCCTCCTCCTCCTCCTCCTCCTCCTCCTCCTCCTCCTCATCCAGTGCACTTTCACTCTGTGTGTCTGTGTGTCTGTGCTCTTGTTTTCAGAATGAACTGAAACGTCTCTACACTCAGCTACAAATCTACAAAACGAAGACGATGAGACAAGACAACCCCCACATCTCGAAGAGGAGAGGCGGTCGAAAGCAAGGCAACCGGAGGTTCTCTTTCCAGCCCTTCCAGAACAAAGCCAAACAGTCCCACGGAGGGTCAGGGCCAGGCGGCGGCGGCGGCGATGCCCCCGGGGGCGAAGGGACCGAAGTGTCCCGCACCCCAGAAGACTCGTCAAACAGCGTCGAGGGAGTCTCCGTCTACATGGACGAGGTCACCGACCCAAGGTCACCGCCTCCTCCGCCAGGGGTCATCACCTTCAAACCCAACCGGAAGTCTAAGCATTCGAGCTGACAATAGACGGCAGGCTAGCGATGACGTCATTTCCGGTGCTATGTCATGCGTCGTCTGTGACGTATGCCCTGGGAGGCTGGGATCGAGCGAAGATTGCGCTGCGCTGCCGGAAGTAATTGACAATGCGAAACAAGTGATGAGTCACGTGATGGGAAAAAGAATAAATCATGCAACGTCACCGTTACGTCATGAATATTGCAAATTGAATTTTTAAAAGCGAACATTCCAAGCGACAGACAAGAATCATTCAGGACAAATGACGTCATAGATACGTCACTATAGTATTGACGCCGAGATATATTTTATAACGAATCGCGCGTTGTTACGTCATCAGAAATGCGCTGCAAACAGAGGGACTGCGTCATCAGCAGGATGATGACGTCATCAATACTCAGTTTGAAAATGTCTCATAATAATAATGACTTGAAGATCATTTTCTATATCTTGTGATAATTCAGGAACCTTTGCTATGGAGTGCAGAATCGTGAGTATAATGATTGATATGTATGGGTCTTACAAATGGCGTAACGCGCCTACTACGCCTAGGGGGAGGGGGTCCGGACATTCGTTACGAAGTGTGACGAGGGGGGAGGGGGTTCCGTAAATGTGACGCAACGCAAAACAATTTTAAGTGACAACCTTTTTTCTTTTTTTGCTTGTCATGGTATTTGGAGAGGGAAAATACAAGGATGACCTTTTTTGCTTGTCAGTATGTTTGGAGAGAAAAAAATAGAAGGATGAATGACCTTTTTGAACTTTTTTGCTTGTCAAGACTTTTCGGAAGACGAAAAGGGGGGTGTCGGCCCGTTGTTACGTCATATTTTAGGGGGTCCGACTTTTTATTACGTCGCGTTACGTAAGGGGAGGGGTTCAAAAAAGTACCAAAATCGCGTTACGTCATTTATGGACGACCCCTTACTAATTATTCACAGGTAGACGTAACATAAAAGGCGCAACAATGAGTTGCAAAATGGCGCCCGCTCATGTGAAAATATGAACATTTCGCTCCTATTTCATTGTAAACTGACAGCATGAAAAGTTCTTTAATTGGAAGTTTCATTGACTTCCCCTGTAAGTAAGTAAGTAAAGTTAGTAAAATCTCGTGGATTTTTATAGCGCCTTTGAAAGCAGCACAACAGTAGCTGCTTATTCTTAGACGCTCAGCCGCTCTTAAAATAGCTATGGGAAGGTATATTATCAGCCAGGCAATAGTCAACAGACTAGAGTTCGGAGTCTTTGTTCTGCCTCAGTCTACGTAGCGTTTTAGGCTGATAGCGAGTTAATTATTCCAAGGAGAGGTATAAACATGAGATTCGTATTTACATTTCCAAAGTGAAAAATTCATGTCGGACGCCGCTATAGAAGCGACGAGCGATGCATCGTCCGCGGTATCTTGGTCATAATCGATGCTCTTTGGCCTGGCCGCTCCTCAGTCGAGGTCATCGTTGAGCAAAGGTACTCGTTGACGATTAAATGGATTTTAAAATTAAATAAGACTGTTTGTAAAAATGGAAACGACGATTGACCCGCAGTTTGTATTGTCAGAAGTCGTTCGATTTGCACGAAAAGCGTTTGTCTGTGGCCGTCTTTTCCACTGCAATTGTCATTGAATGTCCGTGTATTTCGCTTTCACGGTCATTCCAGTTGAAGTTCGCGATTAAAATGACGAAAATCATTTTCTTGGATTGAAAAAATCATGACAATAAAATCTGGGTTCAGAGTTCTTGTTGACGAAGCGCATTTTTCTAATCGACCATCCTGTTCATTGCACAGAAGATGAGCACTTGGTCAGACTCTTCACTTGCGATGCTTTAAAAACACAATTGTTCCGTAGACCACGGAATCCAGTCTAGAATTTAGCCCTGGTGTACATGTGTTCTGCTGTGTGTCAGGGCCTGAGCCCTGTCTCTCCTCTGTCTGTTCCGTTCTTAGATGGAACCGACTGCTTTAGGATCTGGACATCATAAGAAATTCTGGTAGACGATTATGTTTGGGTTTGCTAATTTCTACAGGATTATCATTGTGGTAATATATTTGCTCATGTAGTTAAATAGGCGTTATTTACATTTTGTGTTGCTATTTTACCAGGTTGACAGAACCTTGATTGATTAGAGATAAGCTCCAGGTTCTTTCATCAGATAAGATCAGAGATGTACTCAATTGGCGTGCTGTTGTCAAGAGCATCAAACCCCTGTAGATATTTGGTAATAGCAATATCTTCTATTTGTTCCAATTATGACAAAAGAATTACATTGATCACTGTTTGATTGTGCAATGGAACTTTAAAATTTCTTAGCACAGAAACTTTAAATTTGCATTCGAATATATAAGTATTTCATATGCATTGTATTTATTTTAAGAAAGAGAAAATGCTTTGATCGTAAATCATATGATTGTAAGAGGTGTGTGGCACTTTATGTGCTTGCCTGTATAGCTAAATTTTTAAAAATTCTATTGGTTTTTTCAGGCAAATGGTGTTTTAAGACCACTGGGAACAAATGCTGGAACATATCATGATCAGGTGAGAGTTGTTTTTAATCGCAGTTTTTTCCTTTATTTGAAGTATTTTGAGGAGTTGTTTTATTTTGACTCTGGAAATGAACTTGTTAATGCTGTGTTTACTTATTTCTTCATATTGATATTTATTCTGTTGTACTGAATGTTGAATTCATTCTGCTTCATTGTCATCTTATTGAGTTTCATGAATAATTCCTTTTTGATGAAAGATATGTCCACCTTTTCAGATGTCTGTGAAGGCCTTCCTGCCTGCTGCAGCCAGCCAGTTGTTGGTTGCTCCGGTTACTCTACCTGGCGTGCAACCGGTCCGTTTCGTGCAGATGTCAATGCAACTCCGTGACATTGACCAAGCGGCAAAGTACATTGGAGCCGGCGCCGCGACTGTTGGAGTCGCTGGTTCAGGTGACGAGCCACGTTCGAAAACCTCCTCGTGCAAATCATTTGCTTCGTGAAATTTACTAGAAACGTGAAATCCAAGAGATGTCGTGTCGTTGCAATTTCTGTGTTTGCATTTACGTATCAGTGAGTGTTCTGCTTACAATGTATTCTATTAGACAAGACCTTGAATTGAATTCTGTGAGACTAATTAATCGTGTGTGTGATTTATGTTGTGTAGGGGCTGGCATTGGGAGCGTCTTTGGGAGCTTGGTCATTGGCTACGCGCGGAATCCATCTCTGAAGCAGCAGCTCTTTTCCTACGCCATTCTTGGCTTTGCGCTGTCAGAGGCTATGGGCTTGTTTTGTCTCATGATGGCCTTCTTAATACTGTTTGCTTTCTAAAACCATCGCAGAATCAAAGCAGAATTGTTTTTTGTTGACAGGATTCGTGATTTTAATGACAGAAATTTATTTCTGTTAGTGGATGTTTGTGATAGAAGCTTCAATGATGATGATGATGATGATGATGATGATGATGATGATGATGATGATGATGATGATGATGATGATGATGATGATGATTTGGTGGTTAATTATTATATAAGGGTTTAGAGTGGTTTGGTACGGTCTGTCCTGTGTGAAAAGCAATAAATTGCACGTAACTTGGTACATAATTATTTTGCAATTAAAATGTCACTGGAACCTCCTTTTCCCTTTTATTTAGTTGGTTATTTCCAAATAGTGCATTTAAAATCCTGATGATTGTTAGTTTTGAGTCTTTAAGTGGTATAAACCAGACTGTCTTGGGTTAAAGAGAGCATTTACAGTAGATGATGTCATTCATTTTCAAATGGCGGCAGACGCGTTGTGAGTTGTGGTCCAGTGGGTAGTTTATCAAAGCTAAACTCACAAGTTCCAGCCTAGACTTTTCTAGAAGACATTGGGCTGTGGACAATTTTGGTTGTTAGGATTTTGAACAACACAAATCACACACACGAACTCGCTTCCGTTGACTCTACAGTCCAGTGATGCTACCACTTCTATCGTCCCACCCCAGTATCAAATATTGCCGGTTTAATTTGTGCTTGGTTCATTCGCCAGATGGCCGTAGTTTAATGGCTATTCGCTAGGGTACTGCGTTACAGCCCATCTTATGATGAGCAGGATTGGACAGCTCTGCTGAAAACATTAGCCCTATCTCTCCTAGTAGGCACAGGGAATGGAGAGTATCCACAGGACCTGTTGAAACACTGCTGTGACATTGACTGAGTTTACTCGAAGGGCCGTGCAAGAAGTTTCGGGTGCGATCGCCCGTCCTCTGGGCCTCGTGTCCGCTTTCATTCACGAAATTCCTGATGAAAAATATTTTTAGAATGTTTTTAAGGAGTGCGGAGGGAGAGGGAGAGGAGGAAGAGGAGGCTGCTTCGGGCCTTTTGATGTCGGATTCCGCCGTAGTCGATGGAAGCCATCTCTAGGCGAACACTCGAAGCCGATTGGCCGCTGTTAGGCCGAGCAGCCTCGCTTTCGATTGCTGTCGGTCCCAGAGCCTCACTTGCGTTCTGTCGGCAGACGATATTTTCATCATCATCATCACTGATCAGTCACTTCTTTCCGTCGCTCAATGGACGCGAATCTACGCCCACACGGGACCAGACCGGAGGGAACGGGAGCCGCCGGTGGCCGAGGAATTACATTGACTGGGATGGGGTGGTCCAGTCCCTGCAGGGTAGCCATTCAGAGAGAAAGAGGAAAACAGCGAGGACTGTCAGAGTCGGCGACATTCCACTCGCTAAGCAGCAGGCATCAGTGTTGCCGTTTTGATTTCGAAATAAATCCCAAGTCTCGTGTGCGTTGAACGCATCAGTCGACAACGATCGATGGTTTATATAGCGCTGTTTGAGCGCTTGAAGGAATGAAGGAGTGAGAGCGAGGCATGGTCGCAACCAAGACTATTTTTTCGGAGTGAGAGAACTTCTGCCTCTCTTCCTCTCAACCGCAGTTCTCAGAGAATTCCGCGTTATGCACAGCAGCAGCAGCAGCAGCAGCAGCCGCCGCCGCAGCAGCCGACTGGAGCAGACGATTGGTAGCAGGAGTCGGAGCCGTCTGGGGCCGAGAAAAACAACAGTTCAGGGCTAAATACCTTCGACGCCGGGGCCACGGGGCGCACGGAGGACCTCTGCCCACGGATCATAGAGGAGTCAGACTGAGGTCGTCCGAATGGTTCTCGGGACACTTTACGCCGCAAATATCGTCGACTGCGTCATCGACAGCGCTGCTGACGTCATTGACGACGTCATGGTTGGTGGGAATTAAAGAACGCGGAATAAGAGAACTTCGCAATAGAGTGTGTCTCAATTGAATCTTATTCTCGGGAAGGTAAAATTGTAGAAGTAATTTTGATTGATTTTAAAACGAGTTTCCTCGAATTTCGCCTTAAGAGCCTTATTATTGCGCAGTTATATTTTCTTCATTTAGACTACCTATTTATAAACGAGTACAGAAGCCATTTTGCATACTAAGCGATGCATTTCATGAGGAACGGGTGGCTGGCTCGATGGATGAATGGATGGATAGAATGGAAGAAATGAATGGATGGATGGCTGCGTGGGAGGGTAAATAAATGAATGGGTTGTCTGTAAAAGGGTGGATGATGATGATGATGATGACGACGACGACGACGATGATGACGATGATAATGATGATGTTTGGTACTGTAGGTGGTCAATTGAATGCTTACTTGGGTTGGCGAGGCATTTGACTGGATGGAGAGCGATGAATTGATGTTTTCCAGTTTCAAATTAATATATTGAGTTACTGGCTTTACCCGGCGAAGTGTTGCAGTCGCAGATTTTGAATCTCCTTCTCCCCTCTCCCTCTCCCTCTCTGGGCCACCCCTTTCCCAGATGTTCTTTTTCATAGACGCCTCGAAATCCCACTTCCCCCATCATCTTTCCAGCTCCCTCTGTCCTCTGCCTTCTCTTTTGCTCGCTTTCCTTCTCTCTCTCCCCCTCTACACCCCTCTCCCATGCACTAACCCTCTTCATTTCTCTCTGCCTCTTATCCTCTCTCTCCTCTCCCTCGCCCTTTTTCTCCCTTCTGCAATTCCAACAGCTGTTGGGGGTCGAGATCCCTTCTTCAGGACCTCCAAGTAGCCCCCTTCCTTTGGCGCATACAACAGTGATACAGTATATATGCTGAGTATGAGAATATCTGAGGTTCCCGAAGTCTGGCTGCTCGATGGCCGCTCCACGGTGTTTCCTTTGCTCTTATTTGAGAACCTTTGTTCTTGTTCTTGTTCTCTCTCTTTCGCTGTCATCCGCTTTACTTGTCGCAATAATTTCGCAATAATTTCGCTCTGCGACTTCGAAGACCTAATTCTGATTTTCTACGAGGCATCTGAAGTCCAACTTACCGTTATAAATAGTCCATGCTGCTTATTTTAACGGATGTCGAATTCACTTTCTACTGCTCTGTTTATTAATTCCAGTTTATTGATTACCGTCATTTGTGAAAATGTCGTTGGCAGGTGTCGTCATGTTTTAATTTTCGGGTTTTCCATAATGCTGATTTTAATATCACGTGATGTTTACTTTTTAAATGTCATTGTTTTAGACGCGTTTCGAAACGGTTTTTCCAAAAGTAAAATTGTGCTAATTTTAGAAGCCGCTCGCAGGTCACGTGATGTTTTCATTGTGGGATTTTATCTGGCCTATTTGACTACAATTGACACATAACATTGATTTTAAAATAACAAATCGTCTGACGTCATTTCCTGTTGATGGAAATTGACTTTTGCGTCCAGAAAACAAAACGAGACATTTTCCCTTCAAGCTAAACACACGAACATCATTTGGTTAGAGAAACACCACATGTCGCCTACTTCTCTCGCTCTTTCCTCTCTGTCTGTCCCCGTCTCTCCGTCCTTCAGTGTCTGTCTGTCTGTCTGTCTGTCTGTCTGTCTGTCTATCTTTCGAATGATGAATGTTTGCGTTAAGATGGAATCAGCTTTGTTCCGGCCAATCGCCTTCAAGTTCTGTCTTAATCAATATCTCTGCAATCGCTATTGATCAATCCCGATCACTTATGAGCATTGGAAAACTGCACCGGACCCAATGATATGTATTTTTGGATTATTGAACTGGTTTTCTGATCTGAAAAGACGACTTACATAGCTAGCGTATACTTTTCTGTTTGAAACGAACACATTCGAGAATTTAAGCTCTGTATCTAACAGTGGCGGCTCCACAGGGGGGTTGCCGGGGGGACGTGCCCCCTATTGATTGCCTGGCCCCTCTGTTGGGACCCTATACTTAATACTACATACCTAACAGCAAATGGTTGGCCCCATGATTGAAAGTTGGCCACCCAAACGGCCCTCCCACACTTGCCAAATCCTGGAGCCGCCACTGGTATCTAATGCGATATACCGATCGGAAATTCTTATCGAACGACGTGCGATTAACCGTCGCATCGATTTCGTCTAACATTCCGACACTTCCTGTAGATTTCGCAACCATTTCCGTTTTTAAATGGCGTCTCAGCTTCGGTCTGAAATGGCGAATCTGGTGAAATTGTTTACCGGAAGTTGCTGGTCGTTGAGTGGCAATCTGGTTCTCTGTTCCCATTGGAAACGGCTGTGCTGTGCTCTGGTTCCCTGTTGGGATCGTTCTTCAGAAGCGAATTGCCCGAAGACCGATGTCGGTTCCATGAAGCTGTTGGCGGGGGAGGTCGATTGGGTTGGGAGGGAGGGGCAGAAGGGGGGCATAGGGGCTTGACGCACATTCCGGGGAAAAGCTATTTTCGTTGGCGACATTCTGTCTCTGTTTTGAATCTGGTTTTTTAACCGATGCGAAATGACCAACGACACGCTGGTCGTTGGTCATTTCGCATCGGTTAAAAAACCAGATTCAAAACAGAGCGCCCATTCGCATCGATGATGATAATGATGATACTGGTGGTGGTGGTGATTATGATGATGATGATGATGATGATGATGATTGATGATGATGGTGGTGGTGATGATGATGATGATGATGATGATGATGATGATGATGATGATGATACTGGTGGTGGTAGTGATGATGATGATGATGATGGCACTTGAAAATGTCGCCTTAGGGGCCTACAGATCAAAATCATCAAATAGTCGTTGTTTGTCGTCATTATCATCGTCGTCGTCGTCTTGTTTTCTCTATTTTCGTGTGGTTTTGTTGTTCGACGAGTTTTCATTGGATCTCTGAGAGGGGAATGAGCTGCGGTGGACGTGAAGCGTCATCTTCTGTCTTTAGGCGAAACATTTGAACGCAAAGGCGAAGGAAAGACCTTGACCTTGGGAATGGAATAACTCCAGGATTTCGCTGTCACGTGATCCCCGGCGCGAGGAGTGAACGACGGTCAACTGTTTCTTTTATTGGCTTAAAGGCGCTACACAAATGGAACATTGATCTCATTTATGAATGAAGCGGCAACATAAAAACGACTGAATTCGGGCGAATGTTTTGCAAATGGAGACGTATTGTGGCTCATGAGTTGGTCCTCATATAAGTGCTCACCGCCGGATAAATCAAAACATTCCCAAAGTCACCGACTGCCCCTCCCCATCCCTCCCCCACCTCTCCCCCATCCTATGATTCCTGTCTCAGCTTCACTGCTTTTGAGGCGGATAGGAGAATTCTCATCGAATTTTAAAGAATTTGCCGCGACGTCCAAAGCCAAGCAAGCAAATAGGCAGAAGAAGAAGAAGAAGAAGAAGAAGAAGAAGAAGAAGAAGAAGAAGAAGAAGAAGAAGAAGAAGACAACAAAGCGATTGAGATAAGAAACGGCAAAAGGCGTCTAAGAGTGACTGTAGCGTAGCCAGGATTTTTCCCGAAGGGGCGTTACGAAGGACCACTCCCCCAAATACTTTGGAAAATCCTGACAAACAAAAAAGGTCGTCACTTATTATTTCGCTTGGTTAAATTAGTGTTATACATAGTTATTATCTACCGTTATGCGAGCGCAGACAGCCTATAGGCCTACATACACAATAATACACAATTACATCCATATTGATACAGTGTGTATTTCTCTTTGCTTCTTTGTTTGCTACCTTAAACCCGATTTTGGCGCCGCTCTACCCACAGAATAATAATACACAAATAAAAAAATTTTGGTCGGCCAACGAAGGGATGGGGTTTAGCCCCCCACCTCACCCAGCCCCCCTTGGCTACGCCACTGGCGTTTAAGACACACGAGGAAATTTCTTCTCTACAGCATTAGAATTACCACCAAGAAAGAATGAATAAAGGTAATGATATAATTTCAATTCTAGAAATTTATTTATTGTATTCATGAATCCTGTAGCACAAGCTGCCGACCAGTCAACCAGCCGGCCAGCCATGCCTAGAAGAAAGGCGGACTGGCCGAATAGGCCACAGTGTGTTTGTGTTTAGGGATTTTCAGTTGGTGAGGAGGAGGAGGAGGAGGAGGAGGATGTGTTATTTCTGTCTTGTTCTTTGCTCAGCTCAGTCGATGGCGTCGGTTGATATGGGGGAGAGGCAGAGGGGCCGGGGGCCTGTTGATCAGAATTAGAAGCAGACGCTTTTAACATCAAGGCGCGAAATGGAATTCCAGGCTCCGGCAAGCAATTAGTTGGATTGGCTGAGGATGGATAGGCCCGAGGCCGAGCAACGAGGGGCGCTAACGCAGTCCATCCGGTGCAGAATGCCTTACCGAAGACTCCAGCAGAACCCAATCGCATTCGGTGCGGCGCTTTACTAAACAGTGCAGCGCCAGAACAGAGATTTCCAGCCCTCTTAGAATCGCATAAGAAAATATTTATATTCTAGTGAACCCTATAGAACCCGTGTTGTTTTACGCTTGCGCACTTCCATTCAGTGCACTTTGTATCAGAGCCTGTATCAGTGATACACACTGAAAGTGGCTGATTCTTTTCAGAAAACGGCAACAGAGAAAGTGCCATTTGTCATTCACTTAATCAGTCAGTTTCAGGCGCTGGAGTAATGGGTCTAACTCAGCTTAATGAGGTCATCTGGCAAGTTCAAAGGTCAGCCTATCAACTTCGAAGTAAAGCGGTGCATTGGACGTCAGGCCTTAGCTGCCGTTGAGACGAGAATTTGAAAGAACCGATTTCACAAAGAAATTGCAAAATTAGACAAATGCTGGACCACTGCTGTCTTACTCTGCTCGGTGCGATGAGGACTTTGCTCTCTTTCTCTCTCTCTCTCTCTCTCTCTCTCTCTCTCTCTCTCTCTCTCTCTCTCTCTCTCTCTCTCTCTCTCTCTCTCTCTCTCTATCTCTCTCTCTCTCTATCTCTCGGCCCTGGTCCTTTGAGAAGTTTGCCTATCTTGAGGTGCTTCGGTGGAGACGAAATCGAGACTGAAGAGACGGAGTGATCAGAACGAGGCTTAGCAACCAACACCGTTATCATGGCAACGATCGCGTGACGTCGGATCTGTATGTAAATTAGCTGTTGGCAAAACGAGGCTAGCAGACGATCATCACCAGAGCAAAGCATTCTGGGAAAACAGAATCGCGGCTTCCTAAGGCAGAAGCCAAGGAAGGAATCGAAAGGAAACACGGAAAGCTTTTTCTATCTGATTCATCGATTCTTATAAAGATAAAATGGATTTATGAGAATTCTCTGAATGTCCATGGATAACAAACACACACACACACATACATACATACACACACACAGTAGAGACTTAGAGAGAGGGACAGTCACATGGGTACACGCGCTGACATGCTGACAAATAATAATAATAATAATAATAATAATAATAACAATAATAATAATAATATTATTATTATTATATTATTATTATTATTATTATTATTATTATTATTATAAATAAGTTATTATTATTATTATTATTATTATTATTATTATTATTATTATTATTATTATTATTATTATTATTATTGGATTTTGAGTGGTTTGTTAGGATTTCTCCTGTGTTGAAAACCACTGTCACTGCCTCTACATTCAGCCCTCTATTCCAGACCTCGTCTATCTCCCAACCAAGGCAAACACACACACACACATACATACACACACACACACAGAAGATGAGGAAGGAAGAAACTATAGGAAGAGAGGATGGAACATTCATAACATAATGATACTGTTAATTTGAACGACATAGTTGACATTGTTTGGTAAGTATGATTGACGGAGTGGTTTCATCCGACCGACTCTTCTCCCCTGAAACCAGTTTTATTCCCAGTGTCCAAATGGCCTCAAAACAACCGACTATCATCACTGCTGCCAACGGCATGAAGCGCCATCTACCTTGTCTCGCTGAATTTAAATCGGTCGTGACGTCAGAACGATTACAACTTTTATCGTCGTTATATTGGGCAGAAGAGGATGAGGGAGGGAGAGAGGGAGAGAGGGGGAGAGAGAAGAGCACCAGGCCATAATAGCATAGATGCGAGAGTATATGAATGGATTGATGGAGCCGTGTAAGAGTGGATGGATGGATGGATGGGCGAAAGGGCGTGTGCATGGAAGGAAATGGAAGGAAATGAGCGAGGAAAAACCACGAGGATGTAGTTATGATCAGAAGAGAGCGAACGACGGAATGACGGAAGGAGGAGAAACGACAGGATAACCTTGCACGTCTCCACTGGAAAAGCATTCCGCGCTGCATATGGAAGCGGTTTAACAGGAGAGAGAGAGAGAGAGAGAGAGAGAGAGAGAGAGAGAGAGAGAGAGAGAGAGAGAGAGAGAGAGAGGATTCCTCACTTAACGAAGACCATCATCACAGCCGAACAGAGCGCATCTGAGTTCAGACCGACGCACACACCAACGCACGACGCAACGAACACATGGGCAACGCACAGAAGAGTGCACTTCTGTGCAGAATGGCTCCGACTCAAACGCCCGTTGACTCTGCTCCTCCATTTGACTCAGCGACGAGAGAAGAAACACACACACACACACACACACACACACGGCGCATAGTCTACGCCCAGCTCACTCGAACTGCCTGTCTAAAAGAAACACTCCAAGTCGTTTTTCAATTCTAAATACATGTAAGCAGTTGAAGTGTTGCGGCTGAAAGTAGAGAGAGAGAGAGAGAGAGAGAGAGAGAGAGAGAGAAGTTGAACAATCTGAACGAAATGGCTGATCAGATTGGCTTGCCGATAGAAAATCCGGGTCCCTGGGCAGTTGCCTCCCACCCATACCCTCTGCCACCCCCTCTGTGGTCCTGTGATCAGAAACTCTGAAGGTGTTGCTTCTAAAAAAAGATGGAGCGAAGGCCACACTGCTTTCCATCCACCATTGGAACAGAGGTCAACAAAATGTCTGTAATTTTGTGTTTAAGTTTTCTTATTTCCACGTCAGCGGCTCTCTTATGTATACTTTCATTGTGTTCATTCTTCTGCGTTCTAAATTAGATCGAAGATGTCTGCGAAGACGGTCGGTGCGAGTCTACAGAGATACGAAACCGGAAGCAAAGGCGTCGAACTTCCGGCGTCAAAAGAACTAGACGACATCCTCAATTACCTCCTCGAGGACGCTCCTTCGGACGCCTCGTTCCGGGAGAGGACCCTGAGGAAGGCGTGGGGCTCGAAGCAGCACCAGTTCGCCTCCCCCGAGGGCTGCGTCACCACGCAGGGCGCAGACAGTCGGACGACGTTGTCATGGCAAACGACCAACCGAGGACCCACGAAATCGGTGACCGTCTCCAAGGAAACGATCACGAGACCAACGTCTGCCTTTCAACCGGAAACAGGAAATCGCGAATGGCTGACGTCACTTCCGGTTCGATCGGCCGAAGATTACGACATAGCGCCGACTGCGATGGGCGATCGCCAAAGACAAGAAGCAATTCATCAGATGCACGGAGCAAGAACAAGAACGCTGGAAACACATACGAAGACGATGGCGGTCGACAGAGGAGGAACAACAGCGACGACGACGACCAGAGATCCACTTCCGGTGAACGAATCGGGCATCCGGTCATCACCCCTCCTTCCAGCGGACGACGAGTCTTCAAAAGTCCGGAATTTCCGAGCAACGGATCAGGCGTCCGTAATGAACTGACTTCGCCGCCCCCTTCCTCCTCCTCCTCCGCCATCCGCCAGAAGAGGCCCCCTGCCACCGTCATGCACCAGCGTCGTCAGTACGCCTCCGACTCAGAGGAGCCTCTCACCTGGCTGGAAGAGCAGAGACGCAAACTGGAGCGGAAGAGGGCGGAGGGGGCGTGGGGGAGGCAGACGGGGACCGCCCCCCGCACCGGATTTCAGCGAAGAGTCTACGCCGAGAGCGACAGAGAAGAAGACATGGCGACTGCATGGTCTCATGGAAGATCCCGTGAAGCACCTCTTAAGGTCAGTCTCTCAACCGCCTCCCTCGACAATCTCCACCGACGAATGCCGCCATCGCAGGCCCTGGATACGCCGCGATTCACGAAAGAGTACGGGAGCCCTTCGACGCGGTCAAAGCGCGGAGAGGTACTCGATCGTCAGTACCGAGACGAACGATACGACTACGTTGCTTCCATCCAGAGACCGGCGTCAGCGACTCCGCACACCAAGTACTCGTTTACAATGGTCCCCGCCGCCGGGGACTTTGGGAGCAGGGCCCATTTGGGGGCCAGTGCCCCCACTTCCCCTCTGATACCATCACGGGGTGAGAGCAGTCGCGAGGCGGTGCTAAGGACACAGGACAAAGCGAAGGAATGGATCGGCGAATACGCAAGTGAGACAACAGCTCCTCCTGTTCATCTTTTAGTCGCTAGGGGGCGGTGGTAAATGAGTAGCATCTTTGGCTGCGAAGGTAAAACGTGGGTCTGAAAAAGCAATGGCAACCTACTCTATATTAATGGCGCAAGCCACTAGCGTCGCTGCTTAGCCTGAAACCGGAGATCAGCGCCGGGCCGTGGTTATTACACGTGGTTATTACACGTGGTTATTACACACGTGGCCAAAATGCTGTAAAAGAAACTGAATTTCATCGTTACGGGATTCTGTCAGTGTTTAATCTTTACTCCTGGACTCCGGGGAGGGGGGTGGAGAAACTGACAAAGCCGGGGGGGGGGAACTGACAAAGCCGGGGGAATTCTGCCATAGGGCTGCTGGTAGTCCATGTAGTATGCCAAAATTTCCGGGGGAGAGAAAAAGGCAATTTCCCCCCGGAAACGGACTAGATTAAACACTGGATTCTGTTTGTGTGGAATGTGGAATTTGTATAGCGTCTCTTATATTTCTACTACACAGAGGCGAAACACGTAGGCCTCTAAATGTTTGTTGGAAAGATGATTACGATTTGCTTCCATCAGTTGTGTAATGGTAATTCCCAGTTTCACTTTCCTTTTGATTCCCAGAGGGCCAAGAAAAGTTGAACGAAAGCGAAAGAACTTGGATAAGCAATCTTCGCCTGACGAATCCTCTGAAGCAGGTCAGGTGACCTTCGTAACGAGTCTATTTACACCATGAGACGATCAACATCTGCCTCGCCTTTCTCACCTTCCTTACCTTTACTTATAAGTTCACACCTTACTTTCGGTTCTCGTTCTCTTACAGAGGTTGTCCATAGATTGGTATTTTCAACCCCTCCCCCGCCAATGAAGGCGTGATGCTAAATAGTAAATTGTCGCGATCATAATATTGGAAAATGTTCCATAAGATCTGTCCTTGCTTGTTGGCAATAGTTCTGGTCAGACCGTTAGAACTGCGCTTTTTCTGTCGATCTCCGGATGATTCTGAAGTGACGTCTATTATTATGGAATTCTTGGTTCCTCCGACTAAATCGCGCCAGTCAAAATCCCGAGCAGAGCCGTAGCTGGGGGCGGGAGGGGCGGGAGGGGGGAGTTGCCCCGTGCGCCGTCATGGGGGTGGGCGCATTTCGCACACTATAGTGTTTCAATTTTATATACCATATATTCCTCCGGCGTGAAAAATTCAAACGAGCAAAAAAATGGTCATCACCAGAATTTAGACCTGTTAGACAGTTAGAGGCTATACATTTTCTTTATAAAACTCCGCGCGTAGGCTAAGCTTTAACTTAAACAGGCCCTTTTCAAGTAATATTATGTCAAAGCTAATTTAACTGTGAAAAATAACATCGTAAAATCGAACGATTCAAAATTTGAATCATTAAAGTTATTGAAATTATCAATTCTTATATTTGTTTTTCGCTTCTGCCCTCTTGCTTTTGGAAACTGTGAAAACACAGGTCATGACCCCTCCTTTCGTAATATTCAATAACGTAAAACCAGTTAATTAATAAGCCTAGTGTAAAGAATGTAGGCCTACCGTTTATTTCCTATGTGTGTGTTCTGTTACATCGCGGGCGATTAGGTCGGCGCTATTTTGTGGCGATCTGTGGACCCACTTTGTCTTGCGCTATTTTGACTGGACACCGGAATTCTCGACCGATAACTGCGTGATGCCGTTTTTGTTTTCTTTCTTGAAATAACAGGATTCCGATGAATTCGAACTCATTACCCTCCATCCGATTGGACGAGGGGTTCATGACCTTGAACCTCGATCAGAAGGAATTCGAAATCTCACTCGATCAACTCCTTCCCTCTTCCAGCCTCAAGGTCAGTCCACCCGAATTCCAACAGAACAACTTCACACAATACATGTACATATATGCATATATATATATATATATATATATATATATATATATGTGTGTGTGTGTGTGTGTATATATATATATATACATATATATACACTATATACATACATATCTGACCTTATCTGGTGGCTGGTGATGAAGAGGAATTGTCAGTGGTTAAGTACCGTTGAGGTGGTTTTGTTTTTAGATTTGAGCGGAAGAACAAAAGAAATGAGGTCACAGTCGACTCTCGGAAGAGAATATCACCTGCGGAAGTCACCTTCCGCTCAACGCAGAAACCAAAGTTTCTCTACGCTACCTGCGGCCATTACAGGTGACGATCATCATGATACGTCGTCATGGCAACTATGACGCACTTTGATTATTACTACAATTATGATAAAATCGATCATTTTGACGTCATTGACTCCCTCTGTGTCTCTGTAGGGAGGTCGACGACTTCGTCCATTGGCCAGCGAACTTTGACCTCTCTCGGTCCAGGAGTTGCCAGAGGTCATGACCCCTCCACAGCGCCTCAGTTTGTTCGTCGTGTTCAGTCGAACGAGGCTCTCTTCAAGGCGCGACTCAACGCAGGCCCAGCAGGCGGTTACAGCGTTCAAGGCGGCGTCGACGGTCGTCATGGCAACGAGCAGTGGTCAACGTCTGGACAGGAAGAGGTCTTCTCAAAACAAAGAATTCATTTGAATGGAATTCTCACTTTTATCAATCGTATTCTCGTTTACGTTTCTGACTAATCATACTTTCTGTTATTTTCATTCATTATTTGAATTTATTTCACAAAATTCGCTTTTACTTTTCTTAATTATCTGTCGTCATTGTGACGTCATCGTTCACTGCGGCTTCTTTGACGTCAAGTGTTCTTTCTTCTGTTGAAGAGTTCCCGGCATCTGACTGAGGAGTGGCAGGAGAAGAGGAGGCAGCAGCAGTCACAAGACAAGCAACGCTTTCAGACGCACGCATGGCATCAGCAGGAGTTCAGACAACAACAACAACCGATGCAACAGCAACACGTACAGTACGCACAACAGCAACAGCAGAAACAACAGTTTGAACAACAACAAAGACAAGAATTTGAACAACAGCAGAGACAACAGTTTGAACAACAGCAGAGACAACAGCTTGAGCAGCAACAACGGCAATTTGAGCAACAACAGAGGCAACACCTTGAACAACAGAGGCAACAGTTTGAACAACAACAGAAAAGACAGTTTGAGCAGCAACAGCGACAATTTGAACAAAATCTCGAACAACAGCAACTGCAGCAGAAAGAGTTGCAAAGGCAACAATTGCAACAACAACAACAGTTTCAGGAACAACAACGCCAAGAACAACTTAGACTTCAACAACCGCAGCAGTATCTTGGTGAGTCAAGAACTGTAACAAGAACTGCAACTGTCGGTCAGAATGCGTCGACAGAGGGAGTAACGAGTGCCTTTCAAGGTCAAGGTCAAGGTCAAGGCTCTCTACTGACCGACGAGCAAGACCTCAGAGACGGATCAAGAGACTTCCAGAAGCAACGGACATTAAGGTCGACGACGACGACGACGAAGCAGGACGCTGCCGTTCAGGCCGTCGAGGACTTCTCCTCCTCGGCAGGGCCTCAGCCTCCGCCTCCTCCCCCGTCGGTCGCCGCTGCAGGGACCGGTGGTGGCGGCCCCCATCGCCTGTCCCACGACGGAGGGATCACTGCCCGGTCGTCCTTCGGCCACTCCACCGGAGCCAACCAACTGGTCGAACAGGTAATCGAACGACGCATTCTGGAGCGAGAGGTGATCGGCGGAACTCAGCAGCAGCAGCAGCAGCAGCAGCAGATGGGAGGACTGTCAAGGGAAAACCAGATGCTGATGCAGGACATGCATGGAGTGGTGGGATCGACGGCAGGACGCACTGTCCCTCCTCCTCCTCAGCAGCAGCAGCAGCAGACCCTAGGACAGGCATCAGACGGTCAGCGGGTACGTGTCTACCAGGTGGAAAACCACTCCAGCGGTAGACGGATGACGGGGAATGAGGTTAGCGATGGACTACAACAGCACGGCCAGACTCAGCAGTCGGACTCCATGCAGACGCAGAGGACCTTCGAACGCTCGAGTACCAGGTTCGGTACTTATAGCGATCACGATCAGTCTGGCGGTACGCAGTATGGTACTTCCTACTCACAGAGAACTGGGTACGGGACTTCACAGCGGCAGCAGCAGCAGCAGCTCCAGTGTGACGGCGGTCATGACCTTGTTGACTCCTTCGGAGGAGGGAAGCAGTCCAGCCAAAGGTGGATTTCAGGTACACAGAATGTTGAGAAGGTTGCAGGTGGGTCGATGGAGATGACGGAGCAGCAGCGGCAGCGACAGGGCCACGGCTATAGCTACGGAGTCCCTCTGGACGACGACGGCGGCGGCGGCGGCGGCGGCGGCGGCGGAGGTGGAGGAGAACGGGCACGATGGACGGAAGAGCCGCATCGGCTGTTCCAGCGACGGACGAAGGGAGGTAGGCCACTCACGATGACGTCATCAATGTTTTGTGTCTATTTATAGACGGTTCCTTCAAAAGACTACGGGCGTCTGGTTCCTCCTCCTCCTCCTCCTCCTCCTCCTCCTCCTCCTCCTCCTTTCTCATCCGGGTCCTTACCTCCGTTAACTAGAACTTAGGATATTTTCAATGCTTAAAATAGCCTCTGCATGATGTCAGAGTTTCTTCTTCTTCTTCTTCTTCCGTGATTCTTTGCGTTATTTTACTCTGAACGGTTATTTTGATTGACTGTCTGTTTGGCAGATGGAAGATAAGTTCAGCGAATGCGGAAGAGGAGCAGGAGGAGGAGGGGGCTGCGAACGAGAGAGGAGGGGTCGGCGCCGTCTACGGTCACCGCAGGGGCGCCTCTTTCACCGACCGTCGATCGGTCGCCCATCACCTGGGCCACGGACGCACCGTCAGCGCCTCCTCTGTCCAAGGTGTGTTGTTGTTGATGATGATGATGATGATGATGATGATGATGAAGACATTGGTGCTTCTTCGTAACAAATACAGTTTAAAAGCGCGTTAGTTAATCTGACCATTGCGCGACCTTGTTGCTGTGGATACAGTGGAAGTGCGTTAACGCGCAGACGATTAATGCAGGGAATGAGGACAATTATTGGAAGCATTGGTTGTGAGGCGTCGTAGCCTCTGAGGCGATTCTAACGGAGGTCTTCTTCTTTTTCAGACGCAGGCGAATGGGTCAACCAACCTCCGAGATTCGTCAGAGACACGTCGAAATTCTGGCACAAACCAGACCTCACCAGAGACGAAGGTAGCAACAGAAACAGGCACAGTGAGAGAGAGAGAGAGAGAGAGAGAGAGAGAGAGAGAGAGAGAGAGAGAGAGAGAGAGAGGAAACGAGACTGGACAGGTATATATTATACTGCAGAGAGCAATGGAAAGGTTGTCGGACTGAGAAAGATAGACGTCACGGTTTTAAATTAGAATCTTATTTTTTCCATATTTTCAGAAAAAATGAATGAAAGATTCAGGGTTCGTATGGTTCGTTCAGTTCAGTTGTGTCCATATCTACAGTACCTGTTAATTCTGGATTTTCATTTCGCATTCTCCTTTGTATTTTTCTCTGTTTAGCGATCAATCTTCTTCTGGACAAAGAACCAGGGTCGTTCGTCGTTCGGAACAGCAACACGTTCCCAGGGTCATTTGGTCTCGCACTCAAAGTATCTCAAGTACCACCAAGTATGCAAACCAAGGGAGGTAATGCGCCAGTTTCAGTATGGCTAAACTAACACAAAAGTACCCGTCTAAACATTTTATTTAATCGTAATCTATATGAAAACAAAATCTCCATCCAAGTGCTTTGTATGTGAGCATAGACTGAATGGGTACTTATCAGTAGAATTACTCAGACAAGACCAGGTGATACTCGTTAAGGTTTAATGCATAGAGTCAGTAGGAAATGTTCTAGGGGAAAATAATTATACATACAGTACGTCACTTAACGAGAACATTGAACATGATGACCTTCGTCTTCTTTTGACCTTTCACCTAGGAGATCCGAAGGTCGACCTCATTCGTCATTTCCTAATCGAACCGACGCCGAAAGGAGTTCGACTCAAAGGATCAACGAACGAACCGGTGTTCGGTGAGAGAGAGACTCCGCCCTAGAGACTTTGTTATAAGAAATAAAAGCGCATCCAAATAATAGGACATCGGAAAGGAGGCTTCTGTCTTCGTTCGCCAATAATCTTAGCGAAACTGCTTCTGGTGATTGTTAATTTTAATTTACAGGACGTCTGTACTTGGAGCATTCTGCCCAAAATTTTGTATTTGGAAAGAGACATTCTGTCTGCTCTTCTTGTAACTGTATTTCTGTTTTTGTTTTGTTTTTAAAATCTGCAGCGAGTCTGACGGCACTCATCTACCAGCATTCAATCACTCCTCTGTCACTCCCGTGCAAACTCAGACTTCCAGACAGAGGTAGCGTCATGCATTGCCAGTGGGTTGAGTGCCCCCTCTCCGTCCAGGGACCCAGTCTTTTGGCCCCGGAGCTTTGATGAGACAGGGAGGGACCCGGGAGAATTTTAGGGCTGTTAACTGCTAAATGGCTTCGGCTCAGAATGACTAAAACTCATTTTGAACATTTGGCCTAAATATGTCCTTCCTCCTAGTCGTCATCATCATCGTAGTCGTCACTTGTCTTTATGTAGCTCTTTTCATTGAAATGGTGTAATTATAATCCTCGTCGTCATAATCATTCTTATTGCCACGATTATTAGGCCCAAGTGACAGAATCTCTGTTGTTGTTGATGATGATGATGATGATGATGATGATGATGACTGATGATGATGATGTATAGATATCTCTGGATCAGATGATTTCGACGGAGCTGCGCATATGTCTGGCCTCAACTCCATCAATCAAGGACCAGGTGAGGCACAATTACAACTACTACTACTACTACTACTACTACTACTACTACTACTACTACTACTACTACTACTACTACTACTAATAATAATAATAATAATAATAACAATAGAGAAGTGCAGTTGAGTGAATCTGGTGTGTGTGTGTGTGTGTGTGTTGTAGCGTGTACCGTTCTCTTCCTGAGCAGTGTCGGAACAGAGAACTTAACTGGACCGGAAGCCCTGTCAAGGTCAATCAAAGACCTTTTCGAGTCCGGAAGGTCATTGCCAAGGTCAACAATCGTCCAATTCAAAGCCTCCAAGGACGGAATTACGCTGACGGACAACAGAAGAAGGTGAACGAAAGAGCGAATTAACGAACGAATAAATAGCGGACTCTTTGTTTCTGATGTTCTGAAAAATGATCGGAAATTTAAAATGGCGCTACTTAAATGCCAGATGATGATGGCAGATGGATGGGCGGCGGGCATCTAGTGTACAGCTTAACCGTTTGACTCTGTGTGTCTCTCTTTCCAGGTTGTTCTTTCGCAGATTCTACCCAATTGAGACGGTCACTTTCTGTGGATCCGATCCAAGGGATAGAAGGTCAGACAACTAACTCATCACGACGCAGCTTCGAATGCTTTAAACTAGGAAACCGAATAACCGATCATTGCAAAGATTCATCTGTTAAATAGCCTGTGATTCAAATGCGATTCCATTAAGAATGTAAATAACTTTAAATGTCTAACTTGTAATTGGATCAAACTTGCAGCGCATTTCTCTCAAATACAATAATGCTAAAATGTACACATATCATGCAGAATGTAAGCTATTTAAATAATAATAATTATTTGAACTCACTCTTGTCATTGGCTATTGTTATTGTCCATTTCATTCGCTAGGTGGACTGTTCAAACGGAAGACGTTAACACTACAGGAAGGTTCGTAACGTCGAATGACAATAACAAAGTTTTTAGCATCTTCTAAAACCTAACTGTTATTAAATCGTATTTAGCAAATTTAGAAATAAGGGAAATAACTCTTGAGTTAAATAGATCTTCGAGCCCCGTGACCAACACGGCTGACCGGCCCCCAACAGAGGTCATTAAGTGCCTCCGTGGCTGAGAAAACGCATTGTCCAGCGCGCAGCTTCTTCTTCTTCTTCCTCCTCCTCCTCCTCATCCTCCTCCATCCGTCTCATGTTTTGAGGCGACGAAGGCTTTACTTGCCTATAGAAAGACGTTTTGCATTTCCTTATAAATGAGCGGAAAGGACGCTGATCGCATTTTCAGAAATATATGTCTACCCCAAAACTTCAATTACCGTCTCATCCTTATTGCTAAACAGAAATAGCCGCCATTTTGTGTAAATTCTCCGTCGGAGAAATTTAGCGCAAACAGTCAATGAGAGTTTCTCGACGAATTAAGAGAAACCACAAGAAAAGTCCGTCGAATCGACAATTCACTCATTTCGTCTTCAATAATGATTATTCAAATATTGGCTGAAAACGAACTTTCTCTTGATGCACTCATTGCACTTGATTCACCATTGTCGTTGTGTGTCACTGCACTTTCAGGGCATTTGGGTTTGTCGCTCGTAAGCCAGGAGTGACGCGCGAAAACGCATGTCACGTTTTCCTCGAGCTTGACCCGACGCAACCTGCTGACGTCATCGTAAATTTTGTGACGAAGATCCTGATTGGTCAAGGTCAACTGCCGTTACAGACCTGACCTAATTCGGTTGAGGGAATTTGCGTCCACACAACGAAGAACAAGCGAAGTCATAGATAAACAACCGCCTCCCCTCCTCCTCCTCCTCCTCCTCCTCGTGTAATCACGTGACTTTCACTGCCTTCTTATTCTTATTCTTATTCGTTAAAAGTCGAAAATGTCGGCGGTATTTTCCGTCTTCGCGGTTGCCATGGTTTCGTCGCGTCGTCGGCGTTGCCATGACGACCAGCAGTTTTGTCGAACGACGGCCATTTTAGGTGGCGAATGCTGTTTCGTATCGGATTTCTGCATTTAATATTAAATTTTATTAAAGAAGAAGAAGAAAAGAAGAAGAAGAAGACGAGCTTAGTTTCATCGTTAACGGATTATTCTGGCCTACTTGCTTTAATCGCTTCGCTGATTATAATTTATATGGCGCTGAAGTGTGCTTTTAGTCGGCGGCGTTGTTGTATTGATGATAACTGTAGTTACAGGCGCGCTCCTCTTTCTCGCTATTCAATGCGATTTCTTAATGTGAGTCAAACTCGCTTTTGTCATTTCTTATATTCAGTCAAATGCCGCCAGGCGTCGTTGTTGCCATTGTTGTTGTTGTTCGTCGTCGTTGTCTTTGCCTTGTTGTCTGCAGCGTTTCATTATCTGATAATTGCAGTGAAAATTCGCAAATTTTTTTCATGACATGAATTTGGATTGGCAATTTGGCAGTGCATGTTCTTCTGCTGCCCGAAATAGCCGCTTATTTGATCTTACACACTAAAGCTTCTGCACTTCCTTCGTTCAAAGAAACTTCGGATTTCTGATTTTAAAAAGTCTTGATGGATAAATCAATGCTTCTAATGCAGATATTTAAAGAGCAATCAATATACCTGTGTAAGGTAAACCCAATCCCCGTGTAAACGCAGGTCCAATTAGATTGAATTCTTTTCATAATTTCTTCATAGACTACAAAGAATCCAATTCCTAATTATGTTTCATGATTTGAATTCCTGATGTGCTGTTTTTGTGACCGCATGCAGCCTTAATGTTCAATGTTAAAATACTTGCCAAGGTAGACTATATGCAAAGACTTAAGCTCCTGCCAGTCGATAGTATACAGAGAAACAGTAATTGAATGGAGAAGAAAATCTTTTTGAATAAATTCTTGTTACCTAATTACTTCACTGATTCGGGTCTTAGAAGAATACACTTGAGAATGGATTGCAATATTGCTGCTCATGCTAAATCTAGTCATTTATTATAACAAGTCTATGGTCTTGAATTTTGTTTTATGATGTAGCTTTTGTTAAAACTTGAATTAGACGCAAAACTTGCTAACGATATATATTCTAATTATTTATATCTAGACGTAGATTCTTAATGCATAATTAATTAGTGTTACTTTTTGCGTCAATAGTTTCTTGTAGACATTTTGATTTTATATTTAATTATTGTTTCTCGCCTTTTCTTAGTAAGCGTTGTCAACTGTTTAGGCTTTCTGCGGAGTTCGTAAATCGAAGATTATTCAAAGTTTTCGTGTGGAATTTAAAAAAGCATATTTATTCCATTTGTCTGAAATGTCTTTTGATTTGCTCGTTCGCAAATAGCAACTGTCTGGAAGTCAAGCGTACCTAGGCCTATAGACTACACAGTCACTGCGTTTAACCAGAAACGCTATAAGTCTAAAGGCCTTTCGTAGAAACAGTTTTACAAAATACAACATCTAGCCATCAAAATTCTTTCTCTCCACCGCCGAGTGAGGTCTTTGCTGATTTAGGAGAAAAACGCACTTCATTTACTTTAAGCAGTCTCAAGTCTCTTTCCATTTAAATTTCGTGGGAGATCGATCTCCCTCCCTCTCCTCTCCTCCTCCCTTCCCATTGGTAGACGTCACCGATGCGGCACAGTTGCTATGGAAACAATCTCACCAATGCGAATTATTATAAAAATATAGAACGCACTTGGAATAAAATACGCTGCGTAATTCGATTAACTTTATTTGTTGCTCTGAACAATCCTGCAGATAAAGAGAAACACTAGACCATTGGCATCACGTGATCACGAAATGTCTCATTTTATATAGCGCAATAAGAAACTGGTTCAGTACAGTGGCGGCTCCACAGGGGGAGGGCGGGAGGGCCCGTGCCCCTATTGAGTGTCTGGCCCCTGTTGGGACCCTATACTTAACACTACATACCTAGCAACAAATGGTTGGCCCCATGATTAGAAGTTGCCACCCCAATGGCCCTCCACTTGCCAAATCCTGGAGCCGCCACTGGTTCAGTACCCATGAGTAAGCAGTTAAGTACAACTGGCAAACTCAAATGCAAATGCACGCGCACGATACGCAATCTCGACGTTGTTTCCGGCTGCCGCTGGGTATGATTTTCGACAAGAATTGACCTCTTAACCTCTCTCCCAACCCACCCACCCACTTAGTGGCTGCTGAGTTGAATAGTGCGTGTGGGGAGGGGTAAAGAGAAATATGTTATTTGCTGGGAGTCTGTCTCATTGCAGCAGCAACCGTTTAGCCGCTGTCTTCGAAGCAATCAGCGCCCGGGCATTACACGAAACTTAAGTAGGGAATGGAAGGCGATGGGCCAGGTGGGTGGGTGGGCCATGGCACTCACCTGCCGCTCAGTGGCGTCGCCAGGAATTTTTGGTTGGGGGCAAAAGGGGCTAGCGTGTCAGATTCCTCACCCACCCTCAGCCCCCCTCCACAGAAAACTGTCTCACCGGATTTGCGCGAATCTGGTAGGTGGTCTGGGGCAGGTTGGGGGCAGTTGCCCCAATTGCCCCCCCCCGTGGCGACGCTAATGATCAACAATCAGCTAAGAGAAAATTCTACCCGCAGTAACTGCATTCCCTTCAAAACTCGCCGTTATAGACTGAGCGTCAGTGCTTGCACCACATACACACCAGTAGTGCTTTGGTTACTTTAAAACAGAGACGTATTTCAATTAGGCCACACTGTGATGGGGTGAAAAATGCAACTACCTCATTATGCTGAATAAATTGGCTAAATAGGCCAATGACACCACAAAGCAGGGACCATGATTTCTCTGAGCCTCAGAGAAATATAGTCTGAGGACTGCAAATAGGGTCACTGCCTCCATTTACTCCAGAGTCAAACAGCGAAAACATTTTGAAAATCGGTTCACATTTGCCAAAGTTATGGACAAATATAGTGACATGTTTTTTATCGAGTCACATTTTTTATATAACGTGTTTTAAGTGCTGCTTTATAAGCGTAGGCCTATGGGCCAAAGCTGTAGGTCTTAAAATGAATATTAATATCGAACAATCTAATGTGTAGTGTATGCATACGTTATACCCAGTTGCATGTCTTCAGCTGATAATCTTAGCAAGCAATCCTCACGCATCTATACTTGATAAGTCATTACACCGGGAATGTATGCATCAGATAAATTAATTCGGCGTCTGCACTTGGAATAACGGAAACTGGAGCGAGTGAACTGACTCGAACACGGTGCACTGAGGGGGTGATATAGACATGGTATTTTTTGATCTATTAAAGCTGTATAATCCCGTGCCTGTAGGCCAACTGTTCGTCAATATATAACTGTGTATAGGGGCTGTCCATTAATTACGTCAACAATTTAGGGGAGGGAGTTTGAAAAAGTTCGACAGTTGTTGACAGGGGGAGGGGGGACTCAAACAAGAAATAAAGCAAGAGGAAGACCCAGGAAAAAGTGGGACATCAGAGAAGATATGAGCATGAAAGGAGTTTCAAGCATAGAAGGAAGACAATTAACCGAAGATAGAACCCTTGGAAACATTTTGTCTAGCTATTGCCACAAGAGTTGAGAGAGCAAAAATGATGATTTTAGAAAGTTAGTTTGCAACTAAAAGTTTAACTACTTACCTCTAGTTTAAATTTAGTTGTAGTTAAACTAATGTTTTTAGTTAGTTACCCATCAGTGCATACAAGTTACGTAGCACTGCAACCAGAGCAAAAGGGCAGTTGCTGACGAAATTGAGAGGTAAACGACGAGCAGATCGCTGCCATGGCACACTCTTGAGTCGAATCCACACACGCTGAAGAAATTGGTCTTGAAGATCCACTCGGGCATTGACAGAAATTCTCTGCTGCTGTTGAAGTCCTGTCTTGAGAAGCAGTCATATATTGCTGAACTGAAATAAAAATTTAAATTGTTTGCAGTTAGTTCAGTAAAACTGATATACGAAGTAAAACAGTTTACGGCTGAAATATAAAGTATAAGTAAAATAAGGACACCAAAAATTAAATTAAAAAGTAGTAATTATTAGTTGCAGTAAAATTAACTTCTTCTCCCATTTTATTTCAAATTTATGTTCATGCGGACTGTTTAGGCAGACCGTACTGTTTGTACTTCTGCTGTCTCCCGGTTTATACTTACAAACATTTCATTCATCTTGACTCTCAAGTGTCTAAATAGAAAAGTACGAGTTTATCTACACAGCTTGCTGGTAGAAAAAGGAGTGATATTTGGCAAGTATGACCAGGGCACCTACAAACATGAAGCTCAAAAGCAGCATTGCATATTGAATCATTTACATTTGATTGCAGACTTGCAGCCATTGCACACATACTGATACTGTCCCCGTCTGATAGCGACAGCTTAGGTATTGCGCTAAGTGTTTCCTGTGCATGCAATGGTAAGTGGCAGCCATCCGTATTTGCTATATCACACTGTATAATAATGCTGTGCATTCAGCATATTAGCCCAGTGACTTACTGCTGTTAAATGAAATAAATGGAGTGGAAGCCTGGAAGGTCTGATATATATAAAACTGTAATTAATTTAAAAGTACAGTATAACAATTATTTACAAAGTAAAATTATAACTGAAATTGAAAACTGTAATTGAAAGTCAAATCAAATAAGAAAGCCAAAACTAAAGGGTAAAAGTAATTATTTTTGGAAGTAAAATATCACTGCTGAGAAGCATCTTCAACGAGAGAATACAAAGAAGATTCAGCAGGAGACGAAACTGCCAGTCGCTCGAGGTAGATCTGGATAAGCAACGTTCTGCAAAACGGCAGTTGAGTTGACAAGCTGACGAACCAGATGACGGCTGATTATTCCCCTAAAATGACAATCAATATACAAAATTCAGACAACCAGTCAAATAGAATCAATTGCTGCTCACATTGGCCAGATAATCAATTCATTGAGACTTTCCAAAACATGAAGGACAGCCTCAAGATAATCCCATATGATTAGCTGTTCACCCTCTCGCTGCGATGAAGCTGTGAGCTTGAGAGGGAGACCCCCCAGAAATTTTAGAAGTAAAATGTTGAGATTAGATTTGACTTTCAAAATATTTGGAACAAACCCCAAAAACTAACAATTTTAGAGAAATAGGGAAGGTCCAAAGAAGAAAACAAATTGTCTCTCAACAGTTAATCAGATTATATTACATTTATATTAGATATATTCTATTTCAAGCGCACGGAGAAAAACAAATGAGAAAATTCTTTTACCTTTTAAAATTTAATGCCGCCAAGCTAAAATACATTATTGTTATAACTGTTGAGAGATTACAAAATTGTTTTCAGTCTACCCCAAAACAAGGAGGAATTCCCGTCCTGGAAAAAATACACACACACAAACACAGATATACACAAACACACACACACAAATATAGATACACACAGACATACAGATAGGGCAACTTGAAGCTCTCTGTGATCCTGCTTTTGTGTCCTGAAGCTGAAGTATCTGTACCTGTACAGAAAATCATAAAAAACCATAGGCCTCTACAAGATCAATCATAAATGCATTTTACAAAGAAATAAAATGGCACCGTGCATCCTGAAAAAAGTACAGAATTAACTAATTGCCAATAAAAGAAATAAACCAAGCACATTAAATAGGCCTGTAGAAAATGACGGACGGCATCGCAACCGCAGTAAACAAAAGACGGCCGTCGGAAAAAGCAACGCCTCGTAACCGGCACTCACACAAAAAACTTGACTGCACCTGCCACAGCACCGAACGAAACACACACAACAAACAGCCGCAACCAAAGTGAAACAAAGAGCCAACCAAAACCAAAGAAACCGGATGCTGGAATCAACGAATACAAGACATGATGGACCTCTGTGTGGCAAAAATAGATCCTGAAAACAAGAAACACAAAACTTAGTCAACCATGATAATGCAAAACATACAACAGCAGATAAATTATCAATAAAAACGCAAAATAAAATATTGGGGCAAAGCAGCAGGGGTTGGGAATGGAGTTGACTTTGATGATGCTCGAGGCCGTCGAGGGTCTTTCTCTTGCTTGGAGGTCTTTGCTTTCCTGAGTGACATCTACAATAACATTTAACCCTCCCCGCAACGACTTACAAGGTTGCAACTGCCAATTATACAGTACAGACAGATTCAATTATACAATACAGATTCACAAGGTTGCAATTATACAGTAGCCTTCAATGTCAATACTGCAAAAACAAAATACTTTAGGTCTACTGTATATTAAGAGTTACAATAGCAAATTATGCATCATCAAACTGAATGAACTGTAAAAAGAAAATTTTTAAGAAGCCCAGATTTCACAAAAAACACAGATCTGGGAAAAAAGCGCTGGCATAACTGATCGTTGAACTGTAAATCAGTGAGTGTCCGACATCTAACATTATTATTATACATGACAATTTTTTAAGAGCCATAAGCATAGCTAACATATGCCAGAGTCAAAAGCGATTTACAAGAATGAAGTATTAAAAAGTACGTCTTCAGTTGTTTTCGGATCCGATACGGCAATGTCTCGACCGTCAACGTTGTTTGGGAACGAGTTGCACGAGGCAGGGCCCCAAGTCGGAGGGACCTGCCCCTCAAACCCCGCCGTCTTAAGCGCCGGAGGGACGATCAGATAGATGATTGCTGACCTCGAGCTTAGTAGAGAGCGGCGTTCGACCGTTGAGGATCTTTCGAACAGGAATGTAGTAGTAGTAAACTTCTTTAGCGCCATCGTAGTAGTACATCAGCACCAGTCGACGGAATAACTACTAATAACCCTAATAACTACTTAAAACCTTAACGATACGATACTAAACGACAGGTTCTAAACCGATATAACACCAACTTCGTCAGCGGTATAAATATTTTAGAATTGTCTTTAAATTCTAAAATATTCGACCGAACGAAGTTGCTCGATGAACCCGACTGCGTGGCGTCGAGACGAAGAAAGGACCGCAGCATGAGGATCGTTTGAAATTTGAACTGGTGCCTAGAACGGTTTGAAATTTCAACCAATCACTAGAGAGCTAACACGAATTGAGTTCTTTTGATTGGTTGGAACTTTGAACAGAGGAGTAAGTAAGTAAAATCTCGTGGATTTATATAACGCCCTAGTGGAGTACAATAGTAGCTGCTTATTCTTAGTCGCTCAGCCTTTCTTAAAATAGCTGTGGGAAAGGTAAATGATCACCCAGGCAATAGTCAACATCCGAAGGGCAGTGAGGCTAGGTTGGGAGCTGTCCATTAATTAGTAATTACGTCAACAATTTAGGGGGAAGGGGGCTCGAAAAAGTTTGACAGTTGTTGACAGGTGACAGGAGGAGGGGGTCAAGAGAAGTTGACGTCAACAATTTCACTTTTTACAAATAATCAAAAAATAAGAAATTTCATGGAATACTACTTATTACAATGGAAGAAAGCATGGCAAAAAAAGGTCATCACCACCACATTTTTACACTCGATGAGCAAAAAAGGGACAAAATGGTCATCACTGCAAAAAATAATAACCTTGTTACTGGGACCTGCTATTGAATTTTTGGGGTGAGGGGGATCAAAAGTTTTTGACGTAATTATGGGGGGGGGGTAAACAGTGCCGCCGACTCTTCAGCAGGGACGTCATTTGGGGGCAGGGGGGCATTTGCCCCCTGATTTTTAGGACAAAAATTTTTTTCGCCAATGTTTGTTGTTTGTGTTATTTAGTTTTTTATATGTCCTAAAGAAGTGGAGGAGTGCTTGATATCGAGTAATCTGAAGTAACTAACCCCGTGAAAATGACTGACAAGCAAAAAAAGGTCGTCAACTTTTTTGCAAACTTGTAAGTTGTCAGGCTGAAAGTGTTTTGCCCCCCCCCCAAAAAAAAACGGTGAAATGACGTCTCTGCTCTTCAGTCCATCATAAAGGCCTACGTACGCCACCTGCGGCTGTGGTCGCATAGGCTCACAGAGGCTTCGAGGGAAAAGAGCGAATCAGCGTACAAGTACTTATTCTGGACAAAGAGGTCTTGCTTCTGCAACTGAGCAGTTGGAATGGCTTTGTAGTTTGTACTTTCGATTCAGAGACATTTCAATGGAAAAAGAACTGGTTTTATAAACAAATGACTGCACTTGATGCGAAGATCCCCAAAGGGCAGAATCAGTTTCAGAGCAGACAATTTGTGGACATCCGCGCAAAAAGCAAGCAAAAAAGGTCGTTCGGAAAATTTATCACTGCACAAAGCGCGGGAAAATGCATTTTACTACTGCACATTTTCATTTTATCACTGCACATTTTGTGTATCACTTCATGTTAAAACAGGCCCTGCTCTCCATCAAAACCTGTAATCTGTATCTCAATCATAGATGATAGAACGTAGTATAAACCGATATTATATTCCATTAAAATAATAGAATTTGATTATCACTAGAACGAGTCTATGGTGTATGAAGTGAAGTCAGTTTAGCACCATTTTGTTAAGTGCGATCTTATTGCCGTAAAACTCCTAATAAAAGCCCGGTCACAAACAGCCGGAGTAGAAAGTCATTTCTTTTGATCAAAACCAGAGCTTGCATTAGAGGCTTTACGGTAATTTCTATGATAACCATGGTAGCCAACTAGCCATTGTCTTAATCTTAGCGAAGATGGCGGCACATTGAATTAAATTATTCGCTGTCTTTTACCATAGAAAAAACTATTTCCTGTCAGCTTTAATTTCTATGGTCATAATTGCTTGAAGCAAAGAAGAAAATAATTATTTTTTACAAAAAAAAACGATTTTTCATAATTTGTAAGTCATGCAGAATAATCTGTAAGGTAGACCGTATATGTAATATATTTGCGGGAAAGGTGATAGTTGAATAGCGTTATGATTAAGCGTTGTGACGTCTAATGCTAATGCATTGTCAATGCCATTTCTCGTCAATTTATTTAGCGCTAGCTTTTGCTGAAATCGTATGACTTAGCGCTTCTCGACCCGTAAGTTTCAGTAGACGGTCGTTTATGGTTTATCTATGACCCTTTCGCTGGAGCGTCATCTCTAAATTGGGTCTAAATCCATCGACCGGGTGACTGGAGATTTTACTTTTTAGGTAGTAGAATGTCCGCTGGTACAGAGTGTTTTTGAATCGCCTGTGCGTGTGTCAGGTGTCGTCTGCTTTGTTATAATACCAGCGATGGACAGTGAAGCTGATATGTAGCTGTCTATTGAGAAGGGTTGCTATAATAAATGCCTGACACAGCAGCCGCACACAATTATCAAAACGCAGGCAACAAATTTGGTTACATGGCACGCAGGACGGGACTGAAGGGGCTTAAGTATGATGGGAAAATGCTGGAGAAAACACTAATGTGTAGACATTTGGCTTTCATGACATCTAACTTCTAAGGAAATTAAGAAGCTATCACATTATTGATCACCTTTTATTAGCATTCATTTGACAATGTTGTTTACTTTAACAGGAAAGAAATGACAGAAGGCTCCTCAACTTCTTGTTCAATTCTTGATGTTACTTATGAAGGTCTCAAATTTCTAGTTCTTTTTAAAGTATATTAAAGTTGTTGGCGCCGGCGGTTCTTGTAAAACTATATTTGTGTAGATTTTTGACCGTGTTTTTATGTATTGTTTTGACCGTGTTTTTATATATTGTTATTATTTTAGCACTGGGGTTAAAATTCGCCAATGTTTATTAGCCGTTTACATAGTTTCTTTCACAACTTCTGAAATTCAAATAAGGGAAACTAGATCTGTAAACATTTTAAGGTGAGTCTGTGATGCAGAATCCGATTGTTGCAAACGAGACTTTGACCAACAGTCGTCGCAGCTCCACTCGTTCGATAAAGAGGAGGAAGTTTGACGATGAGCTTGTCGAGAGCAGTCTTGTGAAGTCGGAGAGAGTGCGTCTGCGTCAGCAGGCATTGTCCGAGTCAAAGCAGATGTCGCTGAGCGCAAGCGATGTGGACATCGAGCATTCTGAACCAGTAATGGTTCTTGCTGCAGAAAAGAAGAAAGTTCACAAGGTCAGAAAATCTAATCGGCTTTCAAGAAGATTATGCGCCAAAGTATATTTGCAGAGTTTTGTCAGATTCGATTCGCATCTGTAACTTTTATCAGCAGTTTCTTTTAAACTATAGGTAATATTTTAAGTGTTATCTTTTAATGATTTTTCAAGCTTTGAAATATTATTTTATTATTTTCTGGAATTTAATGTGTATGAAAAGCAGGTGATCTTTTTCTTTCTTTGCAGTCGTCAAAGTCATCGAGTAAAAGATCAAAGAAGACAAGAGTATTGAAGCTTTGATATATTCTGAAGCTGTCAATTGAGTGCATATCTTTTGAGTAAAATGGGAGATGGACATGAATAGCCATTGTTTATTTTGCCCTTATTTTAGTGGCACCTTGTTTATATTAAGGACCATTAAATTTTCTAATTGGATTTGAGTGGCATTAAGTGTAACAGAAGCAGAATTTCTTGTTGACTGTTGATCATCATTGTTGTTTGTTTCTCTCTCAGGTTATATTTTCTGGATATGGAAAAGACCTAGGAAGATGGAAACCACAGGATGACTTGGCTCTGATATTGGCCGTACAACAGGTAACGACTGCATTAGTTATAAGCACTTTTAATAAGAGAAAGTTAAGAAAGGGTTAGATGTGGTTATAAGAGAGTTTTTCAGAGTATTGGAATGTTATGCATTGGCAACTTCATATTTCTCGAACTGTGCCACTGCTGCAGTTACCAGTTTACTGTTTCTTAAAATCTTTGGCTTTACAAATGTCTAGATATCATTATGTTTCCATTCATCGATTTTGGCAATTTACCGGTTGTCACTTTTGGTAAAATTGGCTCAACCAATGTTACAATGCTGCTGGTTTTTGCCATTGCTGCTTATAATTAATATATTTGTGATGGTTTTTGTGAAGGCCTGTGACCTGACGGCTGTCTACCTGGGCGTCAAATTTTCGTGCAAATTCACGTTGAAGGAGATAGAGGAGCGCTGGTATACGCTGCTTTACGATCCGACGATATCCAAGCAAGTCACAGCTATTGGCTTTTACGTTGTGATGGATTTTCCAAATATTTTAGGAAACTGTTTACAGTTAGGAAGCTGCTGAATTTTTAAGAGTTTGATGCTTAAGCTGTTACTATATTAGACAAGAAATTTCAGCATATTTACAGTTTTATGCATGACCATTGATTCAAAGTTTTAATGGTTTATTTCCTGTCTACTTCATTAAATATGAACCACTCATCAGTTGAATTGATTGTTATGTTTTGTTGGGCAGACTGTCTCTTCAGGCGATCAAACAACTGCATCCAGATGTTGCCGCTGTCGTCCAATCCAGAGCTCTTCTTAGTTCCGAGGAGGAGAAATGTCTCTCTTCTGTGGCTTCGGTATTTGACAGGATCTACGTCAAGCGAAGAATTTCGTAGCTTTGATCATTTCATCTAAGTTTGGCAGTTGAATGCATTTGTATTTCTTCACTAGATTCATTTTATATTTGAATATTTGCCGAGTCCAGCAGTGTTGCTGCTGCTGTTGGTGATGTGATTGTTTTTCTTTCTAGACGACTCAGCATTCCGTTGAGGTTTTTGAACAGCTTCTGGAGAAAAACGCTTCCATCTTTTTCCCCGGTCGGACGGCAAAATCACTGTACAATCACTGGCTGCTGTTGAAGCAGTATCATCTTCTTCCAGATCAAACAGGTGTTCATCATTTGGTATTCATTCATTGTTCTGTTAATTGATCGACACAAGCCTTTGATTAACGAAGACATTAAATCTCTACTTACTTACTAAGCCTCTCTTGATCTTTTGTAAAGTTCTGATTTGATCTGAGGATGTTGATGGCATTTGTTCGTTTGAGTTCTTAGTTTTTTTTACCTGAATTTATGAATTAATTTTGCATTTGAAGTTCAGCCGATGCCAAAGGGGGATCACGTCTTGAATTTCTCTGATGCTGAAGATCTAATCGACGACGACAAACTGAAAGCGTAAGCACAAAGTAATTGATGCCGTTGTTTTTGGTTGTCTTTGTTTGTCTTGAAGCTTTGCCTAAATGATTCGGGAACTTGCTTTTTTGACATAACCGTTTAAATCAATTTTAAGATGATTTTCATTTGATTCATCGGCTGGATAAAATGTTTCAACTTGAGTAATTTTGTTGTTGACAGAGAGCCGAGCGATGAAGAACTTGAACACGGTTTGTCAGCATTCTTATCTATTCTGTTGTAAATGATTGAATTAGCATTACGTCAGTTTATATCCTTCACTCGTGAAGTGCCCAGTGGAGAAGCAGTATTTATGCCGATACCCTTTGCTCTCAAGACTTGTAGAAGTGTAAATATTATTGATTAATAATGTGATTGTTATTGTTATACAGTGCTGCCTTTGAAGTTTAAGCTTTAAGTGATGATGACGGTCAAATATCTGTTTGCAAACTGCTCTCCGCATTCTCTTAATGAATGAAATTTGTTGATTGTTGTGGTGCGTGTGTGTGTGTGTCATAATCAGAATCAGTTCTTGGCGGGAATGACGATTTGCAGACAGCCAGAGGCCACTGCCGTGGTCCTTTGTATTTTGATCATACTGTAGTAATTTCATCTGTTCTTAGTCTCGTGTTTTAATGTGATTTTCTTCACCTTTATAGACTAAGTTTTCTCGAGCGAATCAGTGACCGTTTATATTTAACTTAGCATTTTGGGCGTCTTTATTTCTTTCCAGAATTGATGATGGCCGATCAAAGACAGAAAAAGGAAATACGACACTTAGAACAGGAGTTACCAAAATGGCAAATTCTGGTTGAAAATGTCACAGGTGATGATGCCTTTTATAACTGACTAAAGAACAATCTACAGCGCCGTTTTAGTATGCACTTGATATAATTCAAAAGTCGCTCCAAAGTAGAATCGTAATTCCCCATTGTCAGATCCAGTTAAGCATTAGCGTCGCCACGGGGGGCAAATGGGGGCAGCTGCCCCCCAACCTGCCCCAGACCACCTACCAGATTCGCGCAAATCCGGTGAGAAAGTTTTCTGTGGAGGGGGCGGTTGAGGGGTGGGTAAGGAATCTGACACGCTAGCCCCTTTTGCCCCTCCAACCAAAAAATCTTGGCGACGCCACTGCAGTTAAGTCAGTTGGATTTTCCATTATGAAGAGAGGCGTTAGGGAACGGATAGGTTATGAGTTTTGATTGAAAATGTGAAGAGAGCTGAAGCAGGCGTTGAAGATGATTGATATTTCCTCATTTCACGGGGGATGCCCCGCTGCTTGTCTCGATCAGATGAAAGTGACTTTTTACACTACGTTGACTGTTTTTGTAAATTTTGACGCCTTGTTTTTTCTGGTTCAGGAATCAGTCCTCCCGAGTTTGATGGCTTAACTTTGGCTGTCATCCGCGGTCGTCTTGTCAGATATCTTATGCGATCAAAGGAGGTAATTTATTCTGAAATCAGATTTTGAATATTGGATAAATTTATTTTATTAAATTATGTTATTGTTGATCTGAGTCATTATTGAAGCACCTGTATCAGAAATTCTAAATCAAATTGCTTTTATTTGGACTTTGCATATTGTTGTGCTTGAGGTGTGCTGTTGTGTCTAAAGGAATCTTGTTGCACTCTGCGTTCAGATTACACTCGGTCGATCGACCAAAGAGAACCAGATTGACGTTGATTTATCTCTCGAGGGTCCTGCTTGGAAGATTTCCCGGCGCCAAGGCACGATTCGCCTCTTCAACACCAGCGAGTTTTTCATCACAAATGAAGGCAAACGACCGATCTATGTTGATGGACAGGCAGTACTCACGGGCAACAGACAACTGCTGCAAAATAACTCTGTTGTTGAGGTATCTATGTTCAGAGTATCATTCATATATATATATATATATATATATATATATATATATATATATATATATATATATATAGCTATTTAAGGGTGTTTCGTGTTTATTGGTACTTTGTGATTGATATTTTATTAAATTCAAGTAGCACCAATATTTGTTTGCTTTATTATTTATAAGCTGCTTATTATGAAATGTTTATTGTATCTTTGTTTGTGTGTGTGATACATGTTGATGTTAAATGCAAAGAATTTTAATTTTGTAATTTTTTATTTTAGATTACTTGTCTTCGTTTCATTTTCCTTATAAACCAAGAATTGGTCAACACAATGAAACAGGAGAATACAAAGAATGGCACAACTTGAATGCCATAGAATGTTAAACAGACTGTGACTCTTGATTTGTAAAGCAAAACCATAAAAATATCAACACCTTTGCATTTTTTGCCTGGAAACTTACTTTTTGGCTTCTGAGTTGTGATGTTTGGTCACCACTGCTGGCCAAGTTAAAGGTAAACAAGTTTTTGTATGGAGACAGATTAGCAGACACAGAGTGGCAAATTGATACGGAACAATGGTTGATGCCACTTTTACACGTTATAAGGTTTTGAAATTGATTTCTACCCAGCTTTGTGAATTGTGTTGTATATTTGCATTATTTGTGACAAAGCAAGCGATGCCATTTATACGTTTAAAAAATGTGTTGGAATTTCAAATTGTAAAGATTCATCATGAGAACTGCACTTGTGTTAGTTTATGTCTATTTAACAACTTTCAGAGATCAAATATGCTGTTGATTTTACACTAGCCTTGTGAAACTATTACAGATTGTAACAAACTAAGACAGCTGAAGGCACTTTGTCTGTGAAAATCTTATGGAAACATATTCTACAAACTTCAAACTAGCACTAATTAAAATGTTTATACATGAGCAAATATTATGTGATAATATCTTTGGTTTGATGTTTGACATTGAAAAACCACATCAAAGCAAACAACATTCCAACTGGTTTGTCAATTTTTGTGTCCATCACAAATTTCAAACTCTCCTCGACTGGAATTTCTATAATTTCAATTAATTCTCCTTCATCTGGATTTCCGCCGCCTTTTCCAACACGCATGCTGTCGGTGACTCGAGCGTAGAACAGAGTCTGTTCTGAACCACTGATACCTACGAGTCTGAAATCTGAACCACTGAATCACACAGGGCTTTTTCAGTGGGAACGGCGTTCCCACACCTTTCTTGCTTGTAAAAGAAAATTTTGGGGAACGACAAATTACAGTTGTTGAAGAATCACAAACCTTTTTTCCTAGAAAAAAAAGGGCTTTTTCAGTCGATGCCTACAAGAATCTGGACGTTTTGGATATCTATCAGGTGCCTGATCGTTTTAAAGGATTGAATATATAAATTATGGATTATTATATTTTGCAATATAGACGTTTAGTGGAAAAGTGACGGATTTTTCTAGTCCACTGGTACAACCGTTTTTGTTGAAAGAGTAAAAAGGATGAGTTACCAAACCTTTTTCCTAGAAAAAGCCCAATCACATGGTAAGGGCTTTTTTTCAAATTTGCACCGATTGAAGCCCGTAGTCGATGCCTACAAGGAATCTGGACCAGCATTTTGGATATCTATCAGGTGCCTGATCGTTTTAAAGGGTTAAAAATCTATACAATGTATAGCTGCCATATTTTTTAAATTTGAGTGAAAATTATTATATTTTGCAATTATAGACACATTAATAGTATGGCTGAAATATTATGTGACATTAATAGTGATTTTTTCTAGTCCACTGACATCACTGCAAAGCGTTTCAGGGTTCTAAAGAGAAATTTGGGTGAAATATTGACATGAATTTTTGGGTCGCCCAAAAATTTTTCATGGACTATATATAGTCCATGGTATTTTTTCAAAATTTGAGCGAAAATTTGTGGTGTCGTAGGGCTTTCATATTTGCACCGATTGAAGCCCAGTCAATGCCTACAAGGAATCTGGACCGGCATTTTGGATATCTATCAGGTGCCTCATCGTTTTAAAGGTTTGAAAGTCTATACAATGTATGGCTGCCATTATTATATTTTGCAATATAGACATTAATAGTGTGGAAAGTGACGGATTTTTCTAGTCCACTGACATCACATCAAAGAGAAATTTGGGTGAAATGTTGAATTTTGGGCGTTTTTTTCAGGGTTCTAAAAATTTGAGCAAAATTATTTGCACCGATTGAAGCCCAGTCAATGGGTGAAATATTGACATGAATTGCCTACAAGAATCTGGACGGCATTTTGGATATCAGGTTAAAGGTTTGAAAGTCTATACAATGTAAAATTTTTTTGCAATATAGACATTAATAGTGTGGAAAGTGTTTTTCTAGTCCACTGACATCACTTTGAGGGTTCTAAAGAGAAATTTGGGTGAAATGTTGTTTTTGTCGTAAAATTTTTTCATGGGTCCAGGGCTTTTTCAGTGGGAATGCATGCCAGGGCTTTTTTCAGTGGGAATGCATGGGAACGGCGTTCCCACACCTTTTCTGCCAGATTGTATATATAATTATGGGTACGTAATAATGCGTTTGGGAACGTACAGGTACTGAGTTCCCGTTTTTGTTGAAGAGTAAAAAAGGATGAGTTCCCAAACCTTTTTTCCTAGAAAAAGGGTCCTGATCACATATAATGCCATATTTAAATGTTTTTAACTAAAGTTGTAAAGGGGGGACAATGAGGATGAACCATACAATGAATTTTTATAAAAGTGACAATAAGCTAAGTTGATCAGTAATAATTAAATAATCTATGATGACTTGTAATCCAAAACAATAAAGAATGCAATTCATTTTCTACTAAGCCCCAAAGCATTTATCTCAGATGAAACCTTTCAACGACCTGACCAAGTAACTGGATTGCTAACCGGCATCTGGTGATTTCTTCAAGGCAGTCTGCATTCACCTCGTATCCACATTCCTCCAACAGCTCTTCAGTTGCAATGTCTGCCACAGATTTCTCTTTGTCAATAATTCCGGCGCATAATTCGTAAGTGAAGCCAGTGGATGGTGCTAATGCGTTGCAGTCTATGGTCAGTCCATTCTGACCTTGCGATAAAGCATGGCTCAGATAAACGGCTACAGGAGAAGACAACACAGGTACATGAAGTGTCAAAACAATTGTCGGAAAAAAAGATTTTAAATGTCCAACTGTCACTAAAATCACGTATGCCAAATGACCGTTCTGGCAGAGATGCTAGAAACAACTGTGACAAAGTGAGTGGATATATTCCATAAAAGTTAACTCTCAAGTCCAGAATTATGCCAAGATAGACAGAAGACGCCAGGGAAGGCAGACTGCAAAGACAATAATGCACTAATTCAACCACAACATCATGTTTAATAGCATTAGATTTTAAGCTTCTTCCTCAATTCCATTACCTGGTCGAAACTGTCTAACAAAAACAAATACGTTTCTTGTTATGTTGTGAACGAGGATGGCAACACTGCAACACACATCAACGACAGTGTACAATCCATTCGTTACAATAATTATGCACTTTTATAGCACCAGTTCTCATTCTCGAGGCATCAATTGATGGCACTCCAAATCCATCCATAAAAGAACCGGTCATTCCAGAAATCAGACACACTGGATAAAATACGTTTAAGACTAGCTTGCCTAGGCAGAAAGACAGGCCAACTTAAGTGTAATATATAATTAATTAATTAATTATTACTATTAAACTTTTGGACACCCAGTAAGTTTTGACCAACTTTAAGATACAACACAAATGATTAAAATAACATTAAAACCTGTCATGAGAAATTATCACATCCCAGGTTTTCTTTGTACCATTCTACACACAACAGAAAATAACATGCAAATAAGATAATATACTTTTCTTTGCATTTTTTCATTATAAAAAATGACAGGACATCATACACTGATTAATTGCTAGATAATAATAATAATAATAATAATAATAATAATAATAATAATAATAATAATAATAATATCAATAGCATGCCTTATAGATCTCTCATTGCTTGAAGGGTGTTTACCCTCTTTATATGCCCATGCAGTTATTCACCCACTACTTAAAAAGTCATTGCTCTCTCCTAATGACTTGTGGTTTTCTTGCGGGGGGATAGGTTCTTCTCAAGGGGCAACCCGAGGCTGTAGAAGTTAGAACTCACTACCGAAGAACATGACAATGGCAACCTCCCCAGAACTGCTTACTATGGAACCCAAGATGCATTCATTTAGCATTTCCTACTAGTGTGTCTTGTTAAGCGCTCTTGACTTTAGCCTTCGCTATGTTTACTGCGCTTTAAAAATTGTCTAACTACTACTACTATACTACTATTACTACTACTACTACTACTGCTACTACCACCACCACCACCATCACCACCACCACCACCACTACTACTACTACTACTACTAATACTACTACTACTACTACTACTAATAATAATAATAATAATAATAATAATAATAATAATAATAATAATAAGCTATACCAATAGAAGCCTAAAACTGAGTGATGAACCACCAAGCAAAAACAAACCTGAGTATATTCCATCCTAAGAGGTTTAATGTAAGGACTGTTGACAAGAGGCTTTGTCGATACGTCGGTAATAGATTCCATTTCATAAGAATCTGCAAAAATACAATTCCTGTATATATCATAGTATGTCTATCATAGTAAGTACAATATCATTTCCTATAGTAAATATCATATTTGGATTTGACTGAAGTGGCATTAATTTAATAACGACATAAAGAGAACTCAATCGTTTATACTCAATCGCTTATTAACTTACTAGCTGATTTAATGGGCATTGCTACAAGGGAAAGTCAACGGTGAATGGTCGAGCGATAATATAGTGTCTCGCATTCAATTACAAAACTGTCTAAACTTCAGAGAATCAAGCAGACTGACCCTCAAAATAACAGCAAAAAATAACCTATCTACAGAAAACCAATTAAACGACTACATTTTAACAAATCTATTCCTAAAGGAAAGATGAAAAGAAAAGCTCAAAGGGCGACCAAAGGCTTCGATGCTGGAGTGAATGTTCGACACTACGGCAAAAATAGGCATTCAATCCTGAAGATAAAAGCTCAAGATAGAGAGGAGTGGCGACGCGAGAGTATGGCATCTGTCTTTGACTCTTTGGACAGAGCACCTGAAGAAGAAGAATTCCAAAAATATCAATGTTTACCATTAAAGTAGACGTCAATGATGTCTACCCTAAAGCAGAGATATCTATGTACATAGAGCTCTAGCTCTGGCTCTGCCCCAAATCTGTATATATATATAAATTTTGCACTGTGGCGCCGCCCTAGCGAATGTTCTTGAACCATTTGCACTGTGGCGCCGCCCTAGCGAATGCCCTTGAACTATTTGCACTGTGGCGCCGCCCTAGCGAATGCCCTTGAACTATTTGCACTGTGGCACCGCCCTACGAATGCCCTTGAACTATTTGTACTGTGGCGCCGCCCTACGAATGCCCTTGAACTATTTGCACTGTGGCGCCGCCCTACGAATGCCCTTGAACTATTTGCACTGTGGCGCCGCCCTAGCGAATGCCCTTGAACTATTTGCACTGTGGCGCCGCCCTAGCGAATGCCCTTGAACTATTTGCACTGTGGCGCCGCCCTAGTGAATACCCTTGAACTATTTGCACTGTGGCGCCGCCCTAGCGAATGCCCTTGAACTATTTGCACTGTGGCGCCGCCCTAGTGAATACCCTTGAACTATTTGCACTGTGGCGCCGCCCTAGCGAATGCCCTTGAACTATTTGCACTGTGGCGCCGCCCTAGCGAATTCCCCTTCAGAGCAGCAACACCTGACTGCATCACCAAATTAAATATGTGGGACATCAACAGGAATTAAGAATGGGAAGGATCATAACAATATTTTCTATGTGCCTCTTTAGTATTTAACTTGAACAACAAGAGTGGTAGTATTAGTATAACTTCTCAAACTGTCAGCAACATAGTATATTTAAAAGTAACACAGGTTTGCTTTAGTGAGCTACTGCCTTGCTCTCCTCAATTAATTTAGTTGAAAATTAAAATTTAGTCATAAATAAGTTTTAAAATTTATTTCAATGCATGCCTGTAAATATTAATCCACAATAAATCTCAATAAATACCATATCATTATTCTCACATGACAATCAGTTATATTTGCTAAAACTGCTTAGAGTTAAATAGATATAAAATGTACAAAGGCACTTACACACAACACTCTCATGACATTATTACAGCACATTTCAGAAAAGCTCTACTTCGCAAGATAAACAGCATTTTATCGCAAATGTCCCAACAAAAGTAATAGAACAGTTGAGTCTAAATCCACAAAGATTGGCAATAGGTAAAGTACACAATCAAAGAGGTAAAAATAACAAAGGTTTGCCTTTCACAGACAGGCTTAAATCTCTAAGATAATACAAATGATTGCAACTCCTGTAATCGTTGATGGATTGGAAGTCAGGATGGCGAGGCAGTACTAAAACATAAAAAGTTTCATCTCAATCTCGTGCTTAATGAATCAATATCAAAGAATTATAAAACAAAAATACAATTAAAAGAAGGAAATAAAACTGAAAGTAAAGCAATTTAAGAATTTACGAAAATATGTTGTCATTATATATTTATACCGTAGCGGTTAAATATTCTGCAAAATGTGACGTCCAGTGAAAAAAGCATCAAGCACAGCAAGCACGAAAACAGATGAACCACAGCAATATGCATGCAGCAGCAGCAGCAGCAGCAGCGTAGAATGAGTTACCGTGTTTTGCTGGCAGATGGAGTGGCAGTCATGGACTCTGCTGACGGTGGCACCCACTGGCAACAGACAAAAGTTCAAACATGGTATGAGAGAAAAACAAAAAACGACATCACATCAATGCTTTGTGAAATTTCCTAAAATGCCAAAAATTGTCAGCAACTTTAAAACGTAGAGCATATGCCGGTATTGCAAATATAGGCAGCAAGGGTAAATATTATTCCAATACATAGAGGAATGTACCTGATGTTTTGGATCATATGTTGGATTCTGCAGGTTGATTCCATTTCTGCAATACAACTCGAGCAACGAAATACCTAAAAACGATTTTGAAATACAACAACAAATTTCTAAGGATTTTATAAAAAACAACTCTGAACTAAAACCACACTATATATTTCACAAAAATCCCATAATTTTGAACATATCAATTCAAATTATATTACATTCAATTAGACTGCAACACCATAAAGCTTAACCCAATAAAAATCATGCATTTTAGCATCAAATCAGAAAATCAAGAGTTATAATTGTGAAATCCAATGTTAACATAGTGGTTCTCACACAGGGCAAGCCCCATTGAACCACTCTAATCTTGCTATTATTATAGCTACAGTATTGTATTATTATTACACGACAGTATAAGATGACCACAAGAAGAATGAAACCGACCTATTGACTCCATTTTCTGATACTTGTTGCACCACACTTGCAACAAAAGGTTGTAATAGCGCTGTTGCTCAAAGTAGACTTGATAACGCTGAGAGGAAGGAGAAGGAAAGATCCGAATGAAATCTCCACGTCGATTATTTTCGTCGATGGTCTCTGTAAGAATCCGAATGTCGTCCGGCGTCAGAACGTCCAAAATGGTCTCCAATGCCAGCTGATCAGAAAGAGAAAACAGCAGTTGAAACTTCTGCAGCATACTGACTCCGCTGTGTTATGGCTCTGCTTAAGTCTGTTAGTGAAAAGAGAAAGCCAGTCTAGAGAATAGTGATCAGCAAGCGATCAGTTGAACCTCGTCCGAATGTCTCTGCGTGTAGTAGAGGTGCTTTAGTCTCTCGTCTGTTGTCTTGTGGTTCGTCCACAATCTTCGGTCGATGCATTTGTCGTTCGACGGTTCATAAGAACTTCAAAATGTAAAACAACGTCAACTGGTGTAATCAGATTTAAAACCATCTCAATCTTAGCCTTAATTAGAATTTAAAACCATATAAACACACAAACACAATGACATAGGATACAAAGACGGTTCTACTAATAGACAATGATACAGTATCTGACTCCTGGCATACCTGAGGTCAGGTGCTGGGCCAGGGTTAGGTAACACGTCTTGCTTTTCTGGAAGCATAAATCCTGCAAGATTTAAGAGATCTCGTATCATTCCGCCTTTGACGTTGATGTCGAGCTGTGAATTGGAATGCAAACTATAAAGCAAAGAAACGGAAATTTAATTCAACAAACAGCCACCGAACAACATTCTCAACCTCTGACAAAGACAAGAAACAAACAGAAGCCCTTAGACCTGCTCTCTGTTCATGTGATGAGTCGAGCAAAGAAATTATTAGCTAAACATTGAAAAAGAAATCCAGAATTTCAGAGACATTCTAAACAGAACAATCTGCCAATTTGCCAAATGTCATGAGCATAGAGTTTCTTTCTGCAAGACAAAAAGGAATTGACCGAATTGACCGTAAATAGGAGAATGATAACCTTGGTGATATGTTCACTTCGATGATCCATGGTTTGAGTTTCTCGTCAAGAAGAACGTCGAATCCGAAGAGCTCGTGACACGAGTAGCGCCTCCGGACATTTGCTTTTACCATGCTGTTGATCATTGACTCTGCACTGAAAACATTCAAATCCAAATATTTTTCATATAGAGAGAAGATCAAAGGTCATTCTTTAGGTCAGTCAAGGGTCATTTCTAGTTTTTAGACCAATAGCCTAAAGACCTAACGATCAACTTTTTATGGAACATTCCCAGTTTAAAGCTAAATTTTTAAGATGTAAAAATAAGCGTGTCAAAGGTGATTGTTAGAAAGAAACAGCCATTTTAAAGTTAATTTGAAATGTCATTCCGAAAGCAGAAAAAAGCAATTTTTTAGGAAGCATCAAAGGAAATTTTAAGATCAGGTCAAAGGTCAGAATCCTAAAATAACTTCAAATACTACCGCTACTCTGTTCTAGTTATAATCTAATGAATCATCCATAATGCAAAAAATACAGATTTTAAAACTAATTAACAGTCTACAATATTCAGTGCCTTGCCTGAGCAACGTTTTGATGATTAGGTCTTTAATCTTCAGCCAGATGGCGCTAGAGTCAACGCCCTGTTGCTGCAAATAAGTCCACAGAGCTTTCAAGGACCTAAATTCATGAAACAGAAAACGTCACAAGGGCAGAAGACATCAAAACACCCAGAAATCTCAAAATCCACACGAAATCCCTGCCTATGAGAGAATTCAATTCCACAGATAATCTTACTTCTGAATACAAGATACAAGTCAATCGCTATTCAAAGCCTCTTTCAAATTCCAAACAGCAGTCATGCCTAAAATGTATGCATTATTTCTTCTTACAAGACTGCTTCACTTATAAGCCAATCAGAGCATATTATGTATAACTGAAGAAATGGTAAATAGAATATCTAGACATTACACACCAACTAACATTATAACGATAATCCATCTTCACATATCTCAAACCACATACTGTATATCCTATTATCCACATACACATCCAACTTCTCCTACCACTTGTGTCCTTGGCAAGCTTCTTCGTCGGAATTTGGTTCGTAGCCAGCGTTGTGCCTGTTTACGCTGTAATTTGTGAGATGAATGTAACGGTTGTATAAATTCTTTGAGGAATTAGAGTATCTGCCAACATGAACAGGCATTCATATGATTATCTGTCAGTTTTTCAATCACCAACCCAACGTGAATGCAAAGTCAAAGATTTGAAACAACAACAACAACTATTACAAGTACCTGACCATGCAGTAACATACAAATACTGAATTGAATCAGCACACCACTACATGTAGGCTGCCTTGTGGCTGTTATGCAGTGCAGTGAGATAAATATAGCACTTGAACATCAAGGAACTCACCTGACAGATGCAAATCTTGCCAATCCATCCTCATACACGTAAATTCGAAGTGGCTCAAAGTTCGTTACATAGACGTAAATTCTGAGGTCAAACTTTGTGCCGTTGATCAGATAAGGACGTGAGATGTAGCGCTGGACGATGACCGGACGGTTCTTCGGAATTTCGCTCCATTTTTGGACCACTTGAATCCCAACGCCACAAGACGAAGCCGGCTAAAAGCAAATTATAATCTCGAGTCATTTTCTGAATAGCGATAAATTATTTCATCTAATGAAATACTTAAACCTCCACGGTCCACCATCTAACCAGCTGCGTGTCTCATGTGAACTGTCATTATTTTATTTGTAGAACTATAAAGTTAACGCAGAATACAACAATTATCTCAAATAATAACAAGGAAAGATTCAGAAAACTCCACACTTACTGGTTTTATGATCCACTTTTGCTTGCCTTTTCCATTGTCAAAGACAATCTTCAAATTTGCACGATCAGCTGGAAGGATGAAAGTCTGAGGAAAGAAGCCAAACTCTTTCTTCCCAAATCGAGAAAACATCTTGGAAAGATTATGCCACAGTCGGTCCTTCCTCCCAAGTTGAAATGTCCCAGGAAAATGATTTATCTGGAAAAACGAAACATCAAATAGAACAATTCAATTAATATAGAGAACTTTGAAGCAACCGCACTTGCTCTACTCAGCCTAAAGTGACGACTGCGCAGACAATATGAACATATACAGCACATACCAGTAGACAAGTGAATGTCTGAGATGCACATTCTTTGCTCCAATTCCCTAGAATTGACTGCAATGGACAGCTTATCATCTCTTCTGAGTGAATTATTGAGGCAACATTTATATAAAAGCAGCCAAAAACATGAGCAAGTTTCTGTTACGGCGATTTTAAAAGGGCAAATAAGCCATCCAAAATTTCATCATCAAGTTCTGCTGCTTGTTCTAGAAAGTGTGGAAAACACATCTTACAGAATGTTCTTCAAATAAAAGCATCTTCAAAGATGTAAATAAATGCAAGAGATCCTTATAACATGCAAGACAGAGTGAAGACAAGTCTAAGAAATCACTTGCAAATGTTCTCAACTTACTTTTTGATATTCACGAATTGTTTTATAGCCTGGCGGTTTCATGTGCTTCCCCCACGTACCAAGCCATAAGTTTGATTCTGAAATAGGCAAATCAAATTCTAACTTATAATTAAACTTAAAAGGTCTTTAAAAAATTCTAAATTGTTTATAAAATTAAAGAACAATGACATTCCAATACTTTTTGATTCTAGCAGAGGGAGACACACACACACACACACACACACACACACACACACACAACAGAAAGGATACATTTCTAAAGCACATTTCCCAGGGGCAGAAGTTTATATGCAAATAGTCTACAAAAAGTGCTAGTCAAATACAGACGACCGTAACAAATGAAGCTACAATGGCTGACCACGGTCAAACGTCGAGTCATAAACAGAAAGCCAAGAAAATATTCCAAAATGACATTTATGCCGACAATGCAGGACAAATGATAACGATGAGTGACGAAGTGCTGTTGGGAATAGAAGCAGCAATGCAACTGACTTGCCGTTGACCTGAAGCCTGATCGAGCAATGCACTGCTTCACTATATTGGGAGTCAGTGAACTCATTCGCCATCTAAGCAGCTTCTGTAGACCACTCGGCAATGGTTCAACTACTCACAATAACAACAACAAAAACAACAACAACAACACAATTACCACAAAACAAATTACAACAATACTGACAATATTTAAAAACCATCAGAGCTGGCATTTAGAAACACAAATTTATATACAACTATCAGAAAGTCTGTGGTGGCAAACTGGCTTATTAGAAGAAGACGTGTAGCAGTTAGTTTCTACCTTTCTGTCCCTTCAGAACAAAATTTATTGTTGGTGGAACGTTTGAGAAGAGACTTTCCGTGAGCGCCGGCAGGGTCTCACTGGCAGCCAGAGGCAGAGACGAAGAATTAGAAGGACTTCCACTTAGAGGTGACTCAGACGCTGTCCTCTTGTGCAGCTCCTTGGGTCCTGGTCCTTTGCCATTAACTCTGATGCAAACTGTATCAGAGGAACGTTGTGTTCTATCAAGAGAATTTCCTTTGCCTGAAACAAAGTCAGATCCAGTTGAAGTATTCAAATGCGGTTTTAACTCTACATTTAGCCTCTCTAGTAACTGAATATGCCGTCTTAAGTAACTTTTCCACAGTCAAGCTCTCTTGTCATGACCCCCTATTGCCAATTAATTGCACATTTGTCTTTGCATTTGTGTGCCACTGTCAAGTTATGAACCTGAAAACTTGTCATTATCATCAGCTTACCACGAGAGAAATCATCATCAGAGATGTTGCTGTCAAAGTCTGTCAGACAAGTTTCATCATCCAAACTCTCTGGCTCTGTACGATGATCATCATCATCATCATCATCATCACCGCTAGAAGATTCATCAACATTCAACGCAAGAAAAGGAAAATGCTGAATTGAATTTATATTTAAATGTAAAATCCAAAATATGAATTTTAAAAGAATTCTTACAAATGCATTTACAAAATTTGTGCTCACTGGCATTTTGCTATCAAATAAGTTCACAAACTATCTTCTCTGTAGCAGTTGCAATGATCCAGGAAGGCTTCCATCACTTAGAGAATTGTACAGACATAAGATAAAGCCAAGAATAAGGACATATTTTGTGGCTTTGAGAAAATAAAGGAACAAAAGGCCAGACTTACTTTTGAAGTGCACTTTCGTTTGCAGACAATTCTGTTTGGTGAGAAGAGCTGTGACAGTCGCTCGATGACATCTGTTTACCGCCGGAAGAACTCTTCTTACCACTCTTTCCATCCTCATCAGGCATTCTCCATGAGATATTGCTGTAGGGCTGTGAAGAGGCAAATAGCAATGGCCTTGCAACTTGAGACAGATCCCTTGCATTTGATGCATTAGATGACATCACCATCTTCAGATTGTTCTGATTACCAATTATTAATTGATTTCGAGGTCCAAGAATCAAATACTTTGAGGTTTGGTCTCTTGTCAGCCGCTTCTGAGGTTCATTGTCCAGCTCCATCAGGACCTTTTCAAAACCTTTTCCAGTAAATCCATTCATCAGTTTACTTGTCATGTCCTGAAGTGTTTTTGTGGCATCAACTTTCAGTGGTGTACGTCTGAAATTTTCTTTCAAAACATCAGTCGACAAACTGTCTGTCACTCTTCCATCATTTTCGCATACAAAATGGTTGCGACTGATCTGCAAATGTGGATCTTCTGAGCTTGAGTCATGTGATGCCATACCTGTTCTTTGAGAAACAGCTGTCGTGGCCTGTTCATCTGATTGAGATGGCTTTCTAGCCTTAGTTGTGTTGACAGCACCTGTAGAAAAACGATATATAAAAAACGAGTTTGAAGTCCTATCAGAAGCAATTTGTATATCAGAAGAGCCCAGTTTCCTTAAATCACGGTTGTTTTTATTTGAAGCATTGGGCGTCTTCTGTTCGTTTGACTCGTTCTGCCTCAAACCAGGAATTTTTGCAGAAAAACCTGAGTTGCTGTAATTAGCATTTGCCAAAATATTGGTGTCTACGCAGATTCTCTGCTTACCATCTGAGACTGCGACAGCATCCTGCACACAACTGCCTCTTGGCACCTTAGTCAATGACTCTGATCCAGAAGATGCCGATCCAACCCTACACGATGGGATCATGGTTGCTTTGGCTGGAAGTGGATCTGAGACTTTGTTCGGAATGCTCTTTATGGCTGTTGTTGAAGCAGCTGCTCTGGTGGTTGATAGGCGCTTCCTCCATTGGCTTGACAAACCATGCCAAGAGTATCGCAAATGTGGTGCAACGTTTCCAGAAAATTGAACGGCTGATTTCAAAGTGTCAGAATGAGAGTCTTTCTGGTTCGCAGTGGCCGTACCTTTTCTTGCAAGAACAGCTTCAAGTGGAACGAACGATGCATTCTTTGGATGCGCAAGATACTCCGTCTGCGGTCGTTTTGGTGACAACGCCACTGGCTCACGGCCACACTCAAAACCGTTGCCATTAGCAACAGCAGCGGAAGTGACAACTGGCGTCCTTGGTGCGCCGACCATCTTCAACATCAGATCCTTTGCTGCCAGTGGCTTTGAGTATGGATCATAAGGAACATCTGGTCTTGTTGATGTATATACAACTCGTGGCAGTGGTGCAGCAGTAGTTTTCTGAGTCCTGGTGACGGCTGGATTGCACGAGGAAGCATCTTGCACCACAGCACGGGAATTTGCATACATTTAAGAATGACTTGCACCAACCATATGCACAACAGTGATTCCAGTGACCAAAATAGCACAGAGTCAACAAGCAAGCCCTCAATTGCTCTCGTGAATCATCCGCAATCATCAAAAACCTCGATCCGATGACATCTGAACTGTCAAGAGTGGGAATCAACAGCTGTTGTATTACTGTCAATGGCAAGTCATAAAAATCTCACCAACCAAGAGCATAACAGAAGAGACTTACTCAAAATAAGGAAATTAATTATTAGTTCCGAACATTTAATGGCTGGCATCTGCAATCAACATCTAAAATCAGATCAATACATAACAGAATAATCATTAATAGCAGAATTGCCTTCAATGCAGATGAATGCAATAAATGAAACAAATTAAGCAAAGACAAACAGGACAGTGAATGATTCACATTCTCATTCATAAATTGATTGTTAAAGACAGTGATCATTGAAATTTCATAAACAAACCAAATATAGAAAACATTAAAATACAGAAAGAGACTAAACACACTTGAAATAACATGAACGCTTATACACATTCGTGCTAAGGGGGTGGGAGAGATGGCAGAGAGGGTTACGCGCCGGAGCGGTAGGCTGACGGAACGAGGTTCAAGTTCCGTTAGCGCCACTTTAAATCACGGTATGGTTCAAGAATAAAAATGAAAATATATTAACCAAATGGAATCTGAATGAAAGACCAAATGGAATAAAATGGATGTTACTAACTTCACACATTAAATAAATGTATTCAAATTAAGATTTATTGCATGACATAATAAACTCACAAAATAAGCCATGTTTCCTAATCACTGAAAGATAGCGCCATAACATTCGAATTTATTAGATTTACAAATCGTAAATCTCCTAATATAAGTCCCCACTTCTATTAAAAGTGACTTTTAGTCCTGGGTTGCATTGGAAATCAGGCCTGTATTAGAGGAATTACGCTGCTAAAATTGAAAACAATCAAACATTTAAAAAATTATAAAACCTCCAAATAAGTACTTCAAATGTACAGTCGCTCTCTAGAATCCGACGGTCAATCACAAAAATTTTCAAACTGATTAGAAAAGTTTTCATTTTAAACGATTTTAAGAAATAAAAATTTTCCTTTGAGAGTGTAACCAAGGCAACGGTACCGCGTACGCACAAATCACCCAATCAAAAGAGATCTGCAAGTTCAGTTAGAAAGTAACCAATCATATTCGAGCCTCAAAAACTACCAGCCAATCACATTTTACTTTTATTTCCTTCGGGAGTACCACGAGTAAGTATGTGTGAGCCAGAAAACCATAAAGCATTTTGAATAATTAAGTCTGATTTTAAGTCTTTGCAAAGTCTGGTTAGAAAATGAAAATTCTGATCAAATACAGAGGCCCCGCTATTCACGAAATTGCTTCCAAAATTATACGATGAAGCATTTACCACATCACACCGTGATTTAAAATGGCTGTGTGAAGGTCACTAGGCAATGTAGGCATCCAGCGGGTAGCCCACTCTACCCCCTTAGGTAGGCTGGCAGAGTGAGGTTCAAGTCCCGTTAGTACCGCTAGTGGCTTTCACACAGGCAGTAATGCTTCCTAAGTCACTTTAAATCGCGGTATAGTTTAGTTTCGACGTCAATCTGTTTCGTCACTCTATAACATCCCTTGCTTCTGCTGTAGAATTAATTAGTCCATGTAGGTCAAACTCTGCCAGTTATTATCTTTCGACATAGTTTCAGCTGCTGGTAGTTGACAGCAGTGCTTTAATTACTTCAGATTAACTTGAACACATCTAATATTATGACACTATGTCAGTCAGCACTGCATTGAATTTCATCTAGGGCCTAATTAAGAACGTAGGCTATCGCTATAATTCCTGCAAGCTCTGTGACCATAAGAATCCATTCTACAAAGATACCATTAGACCGTTAGACGTGCGCGTAGCTCTATAAAGGCTAAGGCAGATTTTAAGAACGACATTAACCAACGTGATATTAAATTGCGCGTGTGAATGTCTTCTTTGTGAGAGCTGAATATCGTACAAATGAATCGATCTTCAGCTGAAACGGAACTGTTAGGCCCAATTCTCTACACTAGACCTAGAATCTGTGCCGTAAATATGAAAAGGCCATAAGGAATTGTGTGGCGTCTATAAACAATCTTCGTTCTTCCTCGCCTCGACCGTCCGGGTCTAATGCGTCGTCTTCAAAGAGCTTCTCTGACGACGACGACGACTGGATGATGAAGCAACGGCAGGGTCGTTGTCGTGGCGGACGCGGTGCCACTAATAAAAAAAACAGCATACAACCGAAAGACAATAACGACATGCGAATGCAGTGGCGGCTCCAGGATTTGGCGAGTGGATGGGGGGGTGGCGGGGGAGGGGTGGCAACTTTTGAGCATGGGGTCAACCATTTGCTGATACGCATGAAGTAGTAAGTAGACCTATAGGGTCCCAACAAGGTCTACTGGGGGCAGGCCTCCAATAGGGAGCACGGGCCCCCCATGCGGAGCCGCCACTTTGCGGATACAATATCATATGCAGACGCTAAACAATCAGCCTTTTCTCTATAGTGAATGTCAGCAGTGGCGCAGCCAGAGGGGCTGCGAGGCCCCGGTCCTCCTATATTCTGCGTTTGACCGGTCGTCGGATTTGCTCAAAACCGTTGAGAAATAAGACGGGGAGGGGGGAAGGAGCATGGTCGAAGAGAATACCCTGAATACGATAATGTGCGAAGAACATATTGACGACTTTCTCTTTGCTAGTCAGAGACTTTTCAGAAAATGTCAGAGTGCCCCCGCAATGGCGTATCAAGGATTTGTGGGGAAGTGGGGAAGGAAGTCGGAGTGGCAACTTTTAAGCATGGGGCCCATGGAGGGCGCCACAAGCCAAATATTGGGTGGACCAACATGGCCTGTTTGAAATAGGACAAAGCAAGGACTAGTGCTACAGTAGGCTATAGATATGCAAAAATTCAGAAGAGTGATGAAATGAATTAAAATCACGTATTATTGTGTCCCCCATCTTTGCTGTGTCAAACCGTACTAGAATTGTCAATATATTCTGTCTCAGTTATTTTCTAGAGCTTTCGAAATGCCACGAAAAATAATGAGCCATTTGAAACGACACTATACAAAGTCTTTTAGAAATCTATTCTCTGTCAAATGTCTAAAAAAATCAATCGAGAGATAAGATGGCGCTTAAGAGACCTGGTTTCTTCTATTACAGGTTTTATAGACCACAAACAAATTATAAAATTGATACCCTGTTTGAAATTGGACAATGCTAGTGCTACAGTAGGCTATAGATATGCAAAAATTCAGAAGAGTGATGAAACGAATTAAGACCATGGAGGGCGCCACAAGCCAAATATTGGGTGGGCCAACGTGGCCAATATTTCAGAGTCAAGACAGCGCAGAGAGAAATTCTTGCCGTTACGATCAATCGATCATTGAAAAAACACAGTTGCATGGTTATATAAATATAATAATTTTGAATGGTCTTCCACATCTGTGACATGTTATATATGGCAATATTATGCCAATATATTGAGGAGTTGGGGTTATTAGTTCCACAAAACTTTGTAATTTTCCAATTGAAATTGGGTGGGCCAAACACATTGTGACCCATTGGGCCTAAATATTGGGTGGACCATGGCCCACCTGGCCCACCCTGTTGCGCCCCCATGATGGAGCCCAACTATTTTCCATAACCTGACCTGGTCTAGTGGTCTAGCGTATAGCCTAAGTCTCACAGCAAAAATGACAACGCAAAAGAGCTCACATCGTCCGTATACAAGTTACAGGCGCACAGAGGCGAGGCGAGGGTATCCGGCGCCCGGTGGCAGAGTGTACCGTTGGCGCCCCCCAACAGTGCAGACGAGCAAAAAAGGTCATCACATCGTTCTCTCGGCGCCCCCCCCCCCCCATCAGCTCTCTACGGTGCCCTCTCCTTATACTACTGACGAGCAAAAAAAGGTCGCCACACTTCTTTCCTCTTATTTATTATTTGACTGTTTAACTTACCCCCCAAAACCCGATTTTGGCGCCCCTCACGGCCTCACCTCGGCGCCCGGGGGCACATGGCTCCACCTGCCCCATTCGCTACGCCTCTGCAAGCGCATAATAGATGAGGGCAGAATGCTATTCTAGGATTTAGAATCTTCAGCACCTGGTGGTCGGGGTCAGAGGTCGGGTTCTGCAGATGAATTCCTCGCCGACAGAACGATTCGAGCAGCAAAATTCCTTCAATTAAAAAGGAACTTGTTAAAACCTCTCCTATGCGCCTAAGCCTATGTTGTCATTTATCAGCACACGCAAAAGCTCAAATTGGCCGAGGCGAGATATTTTACTAGAACTGCAGAAAGTACGCCTATTCGTACAATACGAGCGCTCGACACTTCTACGAACCAGTCTGGCTAAAGAGGATCAATTAAGAGGAGCATTAAGAGGAGCAATTAAGAGGAGCAAGAGGCCTATGCTAAATTTCCTCTGGCATTTTTAGCAGAGCGCAATTATAAGACGTTAGACGGACAACGAACGGCGTCACGCGTGAGTCTGACTTCTGAGTGACATGCAACCGCGAGTGACGTCAGCCTACGTGACGAAAACCACAGTGAGTGAGGAGGCACCTGCTTGTTCGTTGTGGTAGTATTTTTTGCACCAAGCCTGGAGCAACAGGTTGTAATATCGCGGTTCGTCGAAGTACTTCTGATACAGATGTGTGGCCGAAGTGGGAAATGCGCGGACGAACTCTCCTCGTCGGTTGAATTCGTCGACGGTCTCCGTCAGAATTCGAATGTCATCGGGCGTCAGGGTGTTCAGAATGGTCGACAGCGCCTCCTGTTGGCAGAAATCGGTCTCACTTAGTAAGTAAGAACGCTCTTCTTATATGAATCTGTTTGTCGTCTGCATGCGGTCTCACTTACATAATCGATGCCTTTGCAATTGTGCATTCTAACTGTGATACTCTACGATCAAAAGTCTACGTTCAGTGGAGTTGTGCTCTTTTACATCAACAGGACAGCTGGAAATAACCACAGTACAACCACGTTCAATAGATGTTAATTAGGTATGCTGTCTGGTAGGGACGTTGAAGCGGCCTATGTTCTATCTCTGTTGCTTTAATAGAAGAACATCCGATCCGTACCTTATTCTCGTGTCTCTTTGTGTAATAGCGATGCTTTGCTTCTTCGTCACGTGACTTCTCTCGGGTCCACAGTCTTTGGTCTTTGCAGACGTCGTTCGAAAGCGAACAGTTGCTGCACAACACGTGTACGTTCGATGTACAACATCGGACAGTCTCCATTTAAGAGCGTTTCAATTGTCTATCTCGCAATGGTAATTTAAATTTTGGTGGTCAAGCCACCTAGCGACTGTCATAAAACTATAGGCCTATTCTAGGACATTAATTCTCTGGAGCACGTCTCTAATAACAACGATGGCTGTTCGGTGCTAGGCAAAAACCCAAGGTAGTGCGACGATTCGAATTTTTAAAGGTAAGTCGTGGCTCCGTTTGGCACGCCTCTTGCATGGTAGAACATAATATATTACATGAAACCCGCTGAAGATCTCATCTGCTCATTAACGACGTCCCCGGGACGTAAGAGAAAATCACATATCCGATTGTTGGAGTGTGCTCAGCGTGAATTAGAACCTTTGTTCCGATGAAGTTGACTCTGGAGGGACAGGGCGTAGATCCTTTGCATTGGGGATCATGAATCCAGCGAGGTTGAGACAGTCCCTGACCAGTCGTCCGCTGACCTCGGAGAAGACAGACGCGAAGGAATGCAGTCTGCGGTTACAACATCAAACGACTACGATTATTTACTGAAGCGACCATCGACTGGTGCAGATGTACTACTACAATGGCGCTAAAGAAGTCTACAACAACAACAACAACTACTACTACTACTACTACTACTACTACTACTACTACTACTACTACTACTACAAACGACACTCGATCTCTTATTATTAAGCGGATCAAAAGACCGTGCAGTGTTTCATCCAGACTCCAGGCCTTGGGAGGAGATTGACTTGGCTCTATAGGGGGAGAGACACAATGCAATGCAAACATTTGTGTCAATGCTGGGATTTGGGGGGGGGGGAAAGATTTTGTGGTTGGGGTGGGGACTCTACCCCTAACAGGCTTGGATAAAACACTGAAAAGGCGTTGCGTTTCAAAAGAGACGATGCTGATAATGATTACGCTGTGCCAATATATCCACCTCAATAGGCAGGGATGTCAAATGGGGATTTCGTCTGAGAATTTTTCAATTCGCTGTATTATTTTCACATCTGCAGCACTGCACACAGACCGTGTAATGTACTCTACGCTCCGTATACTGTAATGTACGTATCGATGGACGCGTGAGTGATCAAGGTAGACTATATCTCCATTGCATTGTAGGCTACGGTCGCATCTTCATCTAATCGACGCTCTGGCGAATGACAGTCCAACTAATACTGTGGCGCTTAATTCTTCTGCGCAATTTATTTTAGAACCGACGTTACAGTACTCAAGACTTAGTGATTTACTAACATACGCTGGTAATTTATTCACTTCGATTAGCCAGGCCTTTAGGTCTTCGTCGAGAAGGATGTCGAACCCGAGCAGCTCGTGACAACTGTAGCGACATTTCACTTGGTCCTCCATGCGCCGACACACTTCCCACTCGACGCTACAAATGCGAATCGGTCACGTGGTCTCAGTAACGGCGCTTCTTGCTCCACAGAGTTCTTCTCTCTCTCTCTCTCTCTCTCTCTCTCTCTCTCTCTCAGGCTCCAGAGAACAGTGGACGTCCACGAGTCCATATTTTTAAGAACCCAACCAATCAAATCTCCAACCCATGCCCAGGCCCGCCGAGAGAAATTTCGGACCTCTGTGCAGAAGGGAAGTCACGGGCCCCTAACAAGTGTGAAAAACTGCTGATGACCTTTTTTTGCCTGTTAGTCTGTTTTCTGTTTCAGGGTGTTAATACGTCACCGGTCCGGACCCCCTATACAGGTCGCCGGGCCCCTGTGCATTTGTCCACCTGCTCCCTCTCGGCGGCGCTGTCCATGCCTGTAATAGGGTTACCTCAACCAACCAAACCCACCGTAATACATTACGATTTCTTAAACCATGACTTATTTTCTGGTCCAACCCAACCCGCCATTAATATAGAAAAGTCTGACCCAACCCAACCCATGGATCAAATAAACCCATGGACAGCTCTGCGTCGACAGAAGGGGCTGGGTGATTGTTAACATCAGACGCTGTTTCTCTATGTCTCTGTCTCTGTGTCTCTGTCTCTTTGTCTCTGTCTCTTTGTCTCTGTCTCTGTGTCTCTGTCTCTTTGTCTCTGTCTCTGTGTCTCTGTCTCTTTGTCTCTGTCTCTGTGTCTCTGTCTCTGTGTCTCTGTCTCACCTGATGATCGTCTTGATGACGAGGTCGACGATTTGGCTCCAAATGATCGAACAGTCTATTCCTTCGTTTTTCAAATGCCAAAAGATCGACTTCATCGACCTGAAATCAAACAGAGTGACGACGACGAATCGACGATGATGACGATGAGGGGCGTAACCAGGAATTTGATTGGGGTTAATGTGATTGGGGGCGTATAAATCTTTAAAAAATTTATGATAATCTTAGAAACACATTGAACATTTTAAGGTAGTCTGATTTTTGGGGGTATATATAGGCTACCTATATATACCGATATACTCCCCCGTCGCTACGCCCCTGATGATGATGTGCGATCAACTTGGTTTAGATCCTGGGTAACGGAGATGGCGAATCTCAAGGATTCGTTAGACCGATTAACAAATCAGATACTTATACAGGTACTCATGAGTACGGTACTTTTGGTACTTACCAGTTATGTTGTCGCATTACTTCTTGACGTAATTCGTCGGTTTTGGATTCTGAATTCTGGTTTTGTGCGTTGTAGTTTGTGACGTGAATGTAGTGATTGTGGAAACTCTTTCGCGAATGAGAATAGCTGTTTTGAAAACAGAAGACGACGACGACGATTTCATCTGAACAAACAGTTGAACAGAGGAGCACCCGCCTACACTACGGCTGCGGCGACAAAGAAAGCGCACGGTCAAAGTCGACCAGATGAAGAAAGGCTTTGCGTTCCTGCTAATTCCTATTGGTCGAGGTGATAGCGAACGTCACGGCCTGGTCGGACTTGAAAACTGACCAGGTCTACTCGGTCTACTTACTTACTTGGCCGAGGCAAAGCGCGCCACCCCGTCGGTGTAGAGGTAGATGCGGAGTGGATTGAAGCTGGTGACGTTGACGTAGACCATAAGGTCGAATTTCTTTCCGTTGATCAGATGGGGCCGAGTTATGTAGCGCTGTACGACGACCATCTGATCCACCGGAACATCTCTCCACTTCACCGCCATCTGAATCCCTCTGCCGTTCGACGAAGCACGCTACGGGCGAACACAGAAGACTCACTGGCGGCGTAGCCAGGATTCCGGAATAAGGCGGGGGGGTGGACAACTTGGCATTTTCGGGTGAAAAAGTGTTTACGAGCAAAAAAACGCCGTTCTGTCCGTCAAGTTCCTTCAACTTCTTTCGCGTATTTACCTCGATTCTCTAATACTCCTCCTCCTCCTCCTCCTCCTCCTCCTCCAAACTACTCGACGGGTTTGCATAAATCCCATGTCCGGACTCCGGACCCAGTTCGACTAGGGGAGCGGGCACCTCCCCCCCATACCCTCCGTGGCTACGCCAATGAGACTCACGACACAGATATAATCATCATCGAAGCAGTTGCAGATGAGTCACTCTTCTGCCGAAATCGTCGTCGTCGTCATCTTACCCCCGTGTTGACCTCGTGATCTGTACATACTGGCTTTACAATCCAAGCGCGCTTTCTTCTGAGTTTCCTGAACACAGACTTCAGCTCCGAAACCTCGTCTGGTAGGATGAAGGTCTTTGGAATGAAGTCGAATTCCTCTTTTCCGAATAGTTTCCGCATTCTTGAAATATTTCTGTGGAGGCAATCCTTGCGCGCCAATTCATAAGTTCCCGGGAAATGATTAACCTATTAATACATGTAGACAGTTAGGCAAGAAACTCCCCAGCATCACACTTAGCGTTTAGATCATCGAAATATAGATATACTTTGATGGTAATGTATGATGATAGGCCTATAGGTCTAAGCCTGTCGTAGTTTAGCATTGAGAATGTAGGCTTATGCCTAGATGTCGAAATTGAATTTCTTAGTTCAAAGGGGATTTGCGGCTCTGTTACTGCGCTTAGAATTAACAAAACTGATCCTATATTGGATGCTAATTAAGAAATATATTTTAATAGCAATCAATTTCTGCCAATTTCAGTAGAGGGTACTAGCCCTCTGGACCATATAACTCAAAGATTTAGTCGCTCCTTCCAAGATATCAACAGTAATAGGCCTAAGCGACTAGAGGTCCACAGGCAAAACTACATAGAAAAAATACCATTGTCATAAGAAATATATTTTAATAATATTAATAGCAATCAATTTCTGCCTATTTCAGTAGAGGCCCGAGGCACTTGTAGAAGATAGTAAATAAGTGCGTCTTTAGTTTATTTGCAAACAGTTCGGGAGAAGTCTCTTTGGTAACTTCATCTGGCAATGCATTCCATAGGACAGGGTTCTTCTTCGGCCTAAAACATCTCTCCCCGAGTTTCGCCGTTTTGAACGGAGGGGCAACGGACAACAGAACGCGACTGCTGGTCGCGACTGCTATAACGAGGGTTGTCATGGATGAACCGTTTTAAATGCAGGAGTTGGTGGCCTATGGTTGTAATAGCGATTGATATCGATGTGCCTAAGGATGCTAAAGATAGTCGCTCAATATGGTGCTTGAAATCAATCTCTAACAGGACGAAATAAGTTTCAAAAATGCGGTTGAATTTGCACAAATCTTATGCATTATGGATTATTATTATTATTATTATTATTATTATTATTATTATTATTATTATTATTATTATTATTATTATACCTTCTGATATTGGTGGACTGCGATAAATCCCGGTGGCTGCATGTAGCCCCAGAAACCAAGCCATTCTTCGTCATCCTCTATGGCGCCAAAACAAGCACCCAATTAACCACCATAGCTATAACCGATAACCATTAGATAATAGACAATAAGTAAGTATGATCGCTTGAGTTATTCATGGTAAGATAGCTTTCTCTCTTTCTAGCCCAAAAACATGGAACTCATTTCCCTCGGCTGTCAGATCTTCCAAAGAATTGAGCAGGCCTATTTTCCGATCTAGACCATAAACCCATCTCTTTAAATTGGCATCTCCTCCATAGCTCTGTCTCTCTGTTTCTCGCTGACTGATTCCTGGAATGACCCGGTCTTTTGCTGTTGGATTTGAAGTACCATCAATTGATTAGTAAGCTAAGGGTGCTATAAAAGTTCCTTATTATTATTATTATTATTATTATTATTATTATTATTATTATTATTATTATTATTATTATTATTATTATTATTATTATGCCTACAACAGCACATGCCCGCATTTGATGATTAATGTTCACGATCATTAGGCGGCCTATAAAAGCCAGACGCTATATATATATATATATATATATATATATATATATATATATATATCGCGTATGTAGGCCTAATCTTAACCCAGCCGTTTTCTTTAGGAAGTTTAGGCGTAATTAGAGTTTGATAATCTAAGCCCCTAAGACAAAGTCCTGGTGGAGGAGATGTCGCATCAGGTTTCAAACTAATTAAGGCTTATCTCTTACCGAGAGTGACTTTGAAGCCTGATCTTACAAGGCATCTGAGGACAATCAGTGGAGTCACGGCGTTTATCTTCCATCGCAAAAGTTTCTGAATCTCCGTCGGAAGAGGACGAACTGCAAGAACAGCGAAACAGATTACTGGCGTAGCCACGGGGGGGCGGGGAAGCAAGGGCCCTCTGTTCTGGTTGAGACCGTGATGACTTACTGGACTCCATGACGAGCTTTTTCGCTCGTCGACGACCTTTTAACCAGAAAATGTCGTTGTAACCCCCCCCCTATTCCTGAACTGTGGTTACGCCACTGAAACGAAACAAAGACTCTTTCAGCCAACTATGCCAATTACACGATCAATTAACACGCAGACTATTGTTGACTTATAAAATTAAAGAGTATAATGCACTTTTTGAATATGAATTCTAGACCTTGATTTAGACCTATTCAGGCTCTGATGCATAGCAATGCCATTGCCTAATGTTCTCTCCTGAGAGAGAGAGAGAGAGAGAGAGAGAGAGAGAGAGAGAGAGAGAGAGAGAGAGAGAGAGAGAGAGAGAGAGAGAGAGAGAAAGAGCTCTTCCAATTCGCTGACCTCTAGCCACGCACCCGAGTCACGTTATTGATATGAATTGTGTTAGTATTAATATCAGTTAAAACTTAATAGTAAACATATGAGTGATGGACATTGACGCATAATGGTCCCCCTATATATGTTGTACCTTTCTGACCGTCGCCGACAAAGTTGAGCTTCGGCGGAGTTTTTGAGAAGAGGCTTCGAATGAACGGCGCTCGATAAACGCTGCTTTTGTCGTCGACGGCGACGACGACATTCGACGCAGACGATTGGTCGTCTGCTCCTCCTCCTCCTCCTCCTCCTTCTCTGGCCGCCGACGTCGTCGTCGACTTCCTCCTGACGTGTGTTCGGTCTTCTTCGTTGTCTTTCGAAGGGACTTTCGATGGTCCATCGGGAGAGATACGAAGTGAAAGAGTCGGTCGCGCCACTGCCACATCTGAACGCAACAGAAATCGCAGCTGAAGAAACCGCAGTCTGCCGCTATGCAACTACAAGCGTCTATGGGGCTGTCCATTAATTACGTCAACAATTTAGGGGGAGGGGGTTTGAAAAAGTTTGACAGTTGTTGACAGGGGGAGGGGTCAAGAGAAGTTGACGTCAACAATTTCACTTTTTACAAATAATCAAAAAATAGGAAATTTCATGGAACACTACTTAATTACTACAATGGAAAAATACATGGCAAAAAGGTCATCACCACCACATTTTGACATTCGATGAGCCAAAAAGGGACAAAATGGTCATCAACACAAAAAATAATAACCTTGTTATTGGGACCTGTCATTGATCTTGGAAGAGGAGGGGTCAAAAGTTTTTGACCTAATTATGCGGAGGGGGGGTTAAGTGAAAGTTGACAGTTGTTGACAAGGGCGGAGGGGGTCAAAATTGACCCAAAATTGTTGACATGATTAATGGACAGTCCCTATAGGCCTATCGCTATAATAAGGCAGCGACTGGTGTCAGTGGATGCAAAGAGCACATATCGTAACGGGACAATCTGAGAGACTCATGAGCAACATGCACACCGAGGTGCGACGGTTGCCGTTTAAATATTAAAGCATTAACCCCTTAACTGGGTATTTAATGTAAAATGGACGGATATATCCGGGGTCCCCAGTTAAGGGGTTAACGAAGGGGCGACTGTATAACGGGCTGTTTTCCTATAGATGCGTCTGAATTGTTTCATTCGATGTCTCTCTGTGTACAGATTCGTCTTTTACTTCGTCTTGACGACTGACCGGCAATCGAATCGTGCGGACCAGACTTTCTAATGACTTCCATGAAATTCAACGTTTTTATCAGAGCGGGTCAACTTCGTTTAGTTTTGAGATCGAAGTCCGCGATCGTTTCTAAGAAGAAGAAGAAGAAGAAGAAGAAGAGAACGACCGAAAGAGACCAAAGCCTGAACTATTAATCCGCTTTAGCAAGCCTTTATTTTATCGCTATCTTTTTTTGCATTGTTTTTGTGCTTTTGTCTTCGTGACGTATTGGTCCTTGTAGCTCAATAGAGATTGAAGGTCATAATCGATCAACGCGTAGACCTAATGACAAAAGCGCTGCAAGCATGGGCGTAAAACACGGGGGGGGGGGGGGAACGGTCCCCGAATAATTAGTTGGCGGGGGACAGAGTATCAATTATCACCCCAATGTTTTGGGCTAAATGGTGAAAAAATTCCATCCTACCCCATGATGGATGTGTTGATGCCAGAATTAGGCCCCTACGCCAAATCCGCATTCTCTCATTTCGGATAACCTTTTTTTTGCTTGTCAGGGTATTTGGAGAGGGAAAATATAAAAATATAAGGATGACCTTTTTTGCTTGTCAAGACGTATTTCACGGGCGATTTTAAGTCCCCACCATAATATGCAATATCCCCCCATATAATGGAGGGGATTTTTATATTTCTGGGGGTCAACTTTTAAAAAGTTATTCTATCCCCCCAATGTTGACGTCAGGTTTACGCCACTGGCTGTAAGCAGTGGCGTCGCCAGGAATTTTTGGTTGGGGGAGGGGCTAGCGTGTCAGATTCCTTACCCACCCGTCACCCCTCCACAGAAAACTTTCTCACCGGATTTGCGCGAATCTGGTAGGTGGTCTGGAGCAGGTTGGGGGGGGGGGGCAGTTGCCCCCATTTGCCCTCCCGTGGCGATGCTAATGATTGTAAGTCGATCGTTAAAGCGGTAATTCTAGAGTTAGATAAGGCCATTAGTGGTGAGCGGGAGAATTTTATTTGTTTTATTGCGCCAATTACTGTAAGTTAGGTGAACAGAATAAGATGTTAGCATGATGCTCTAGGCTACCTCTTGCTATGCATAGAGTGGGGGAGAAGTGAATAGAAAATTTCTCCTTTCTCTACTAACACGACACTGATTATAATTATCGGTAATCATGCAGGCACAAAAATTTGCAATCTTCCTGTCTGTTTAGCTACGACACTAGGCCCTATAATTATTAAAAAGGCTCAGTTCTTAATGATGCACCACAAGAATATTATTAGCAAAGAACCTCGAAGCTAACCCAAACGCAATCAATGTAATAAAATACCTTACACTGCTTCTATAGCACCTCAAACAGTGTCTATAAGCAATGGGATTTTCAAATCGTAATATTAAAAATATCTAAAATCCCAAGTGTAGGCTACTACACACAAAGAAAATTATCAGCATTTTAGATATATTGGACATTTTGATTTGAAATTCCATTGCTTTTTCTAAAATCTTTCAATTTCTGTCTAATTCTATAGCGAGTGGTTCGCAACTATATAACCGGTTCCATGCTTCGCAAGACTAACACAGAGCTATTATTTTATATTCAATACAAATTGTAGAACGAAAGAATAAATGAATAATCTGGTTCAACAGAAACTCCACAATAAGATTAGGGAAGACAATATGATGTGAGTCGTTTAGTAACCATTAGCCTGTGTGTGTATTCCCATAATTTCCAGTAGCGCGTTTTTATAGAAAGCAGTGCACTGTGATTTGCAACATCCGAAATTCACAGTCAATTGACAATGCCAATTTTTCATGCGCATCTAATAGCAATCGAAGTTGAGTAATAATATCAGTTGTGTAATTTATGATGAAGTGATTTCAGTTTACTCATAGACGATAAATTTGTCACCAGAGGGCCCATGTGCGTCCGGTGCTCTTGCTGTGATGGAGTGCTCGATTGCGGACTTTAACCAACCGGATGAAGAGAATGAAAAGACGAGACAATTGTTTTTATTTGATGAAAACAGTGAATCGTCGTTGTTGATCGCTCAATGAGCGTCCATTTCTGTCGTTTGAGGAGTATTTTCGTCGATCGAGTGAGTCGTCGGTGAGTCTTTGTGAGTCTCGTGCTTTGAGGATCGCCCTTCGGTCTATCGGGGCCTCTCTCCTCTTGTCGTGGGCGAAATTTCAGACAATTCTCAGTTGTTTTGAATTTCGGAGTCTACTTTTGTTGGAATTTTGGCGATAATTTCTCGATTTCAGTGGGGATAATCGCATCGACTGAGCGGCTGTGAGTTGTTTTCTGCTGATCTTTTCGTTTCTGTTGAAAGTTAAAAAGTCTTTGTTGGAGATCTGAGAATTCTGTTGAGGAAATCATGCCAACGACCGTTATAAACTTACTCGTCATGCTGATATAGTCACAACGACTGCCCTGGCTGGCTCTTTATATTTATTCCACCCGGTCTGAGAGAATTTTCAGTCGATGAGAAGTTATTCACAATTTAGGCGCCATCCTGTTTTTGTGGCCAGAAACTCATTGAATCCGAAATATTTGATCAATGAAGAAGCATTAGATTTGTTGTGGAGAAGCAGTCAAGATAGATTGAGATGTGCTCTGCAGTTCAACTGACTGCATACATTATACTTATATGTATTATTCTTATTGGCATAGTTAGCTTACGACAGAAGCATGGACTGTGGCATTTGCCTGGCTCTTTTGATGATGTTGACCATCTGTTTCCTAATTTCTAGGGCTTGTGGGAGCAAGAATTCCTGGGATGGAATAAGTTTGTTCTTAGTGTTGAGCTGTTATCTAGAATTGTTAATTAGAACTCATGAAGGGCAGTTGATGTAAGAGCAATGACCTGTGGAGAGGGTTAGGTCATTGTGGCTGATCTGAGATGTAACTAATAGAATAGCCGAAAATACTTTTACTATCGGCTGTTTGTTTAGTTTATGTTATTGCACTCTTATAGGTGGTCTGGTATCTTCATTGTGAAGAACTTCTAATTAGCTGTAAACTTAGAGATGAAGAAACTTGAGCAGCAGTACAGCTGCTGTTGGTTTTTCATTTTTTTTATTGCTGATTATCTGTAATAGAGTTGAATCCAAATGACTGAATTTTCTGCAATTCAGTTGAGGAGCTTATTTTTGTGCCGATGTTTAATGTTGATTTGGATGTCATTTATGATTTATGCGAGAATTACTGTCTGATGTATAACCGCCAGTAACACATATTTACAAATGCGAATTCCCTGTTATTTTGGCTCCCCCAGTAGATAGCTTTATGAAATGAATTCTCTTAGGGTGAGATGTTGATGTACTCTTTAATCTTTATTACTTTGAACTTTGTTATTGTTTTTACTTAATATAGCGGATCCATTTTGGTGCGATGGGTGGAACGGCGTCTTCGTCCTCGAGGAGTTCAGAGGTCGGGCGCTCTGAATCGTCCAATCGGATGAGTATCATCGGCCCAAGACTTCCAATACCAGACAACGCCGAGCTCGAGCAGAGATTTGCAGCCGCTCTAGTGAATCTTTTTTGAAACAATCATAGAGAATTTTAAGAGTGGCTTTTATGATATTAGACGAGAGATAAAGCAGCAGTTTTATGTAAAATTTTGACTTTGAAGACACATTCCATTCGCCGATCTAATAAATATATCAATGCATGATTTGTAAATTCTTTCTTTGCAATCATTGGTATGAATTTATTGAATTATTTTTCTTTTTTTGTCCTACGTCATTCTACAGTGTACAGAAATTTGTTCACAGATAACTTTATTCTGGCATTTTTACTTCTTAGGTTTTGATGACCATGATGACGTTGAGTGTTTAAAAAATTGATCTTCTATTTGCAGGCGTCTATGGATCTGCCGCCAGACAAAGCAAAAGTTTTGAAAGGCTACGATGACCAACGCAAGTGGGAACTGGTGTGCGATCAGGTGGGCACTGTTCATCTGGCAATTCTAGACGTCAATTCTTAAATGTATGTTGTCAACTGTGACGTCAATTGAAATGGGGGATCAGTCTTGTTTGTTGACAGATGTGCTGGTCTGAAACCCAAGGGAAGAAGGTGGAACATCACTTAAGGCCGTTTTGAGGGATGACAATTAGTGGGTTTGACTGTGTTGTATTGGTGTTTTGAGGAATGCTTAAGGAACGTGAAATTCAATGGGCTTTACTGTTAGGGGATCTTAACTCTGTGCTTTTGGTTCTTTGATCATACTATGATCTTGACCACAGCAGATAATGTTAATGTTATGAGAGAAGGCATTGTAGTCCTGTTTTTTGACAAGACTAACAGAATGAGTACAACTTTAGGATATTATGGGATATTAAGACCCAACTCCTATGCCATCTTTTGGACATTTAAAGGCTGTATTGCCAGTACTATGGGGAAAGAACTATGGAGCCTTAAAAAGAGCATCTGAAAATGGAGAGAATTGGAGGAAAATGACTGACAGTGGAAGACACGTGAAGAAGGAGAAGAAGGAGAAGATTTCTGGCGTGCAGACATTTTGAAGGAAGTTTTGAATGTGAAAAAGAATTCAGTTTCACTTGAAAAGAACTGGATTTGCCATTATGGGAAAATAAATATTTTAAATACTTTTAATCTTCTAAACTAAACTTCCTTGTTTTGATGTTTAATGTACAGTATGCATGACTCATAAATTGTGCTTCACTTGTTAAATGTTCATGCATGTTCAGGATGCAATTAAGGACCTAATTGTATGCCTGAGAGTTAAGCAGATCTTAATCATTAGATCTGCAGAATTTACCAACTAAAATCCTTTTTCAACATTTTAAAATAAAATTTGCTACCGGTATTTGCATCTTTATCTTTATCCAGTGACAAAGAGATGTCTTCATTTCAGCTAATTATCTCTGGCTGTGCTTGTGTCTATTTTACCATTCAAAGTGCTTCTTGATGTTCATTAACCCTTTTGCCATGTAAGGCCAATATTTCTGCCTCATAACCTACTGGTTATACGGATCGTCATTATCAAAGGGTTAATTTGTCATAATTAATTTACTCTATGTCCTTATGCTGCATTTGGCTGTTTTATTAGTTTGCCTTTTAATGCATAAATTTAGTCATCCTCTGTTTGAAATGCTTAACACTTTTTCTGTCCTAAATCAGTGTGTGTGTGATGGAATTAAAGAAATTTCCTGTTTAGGTGATATTATGAATATGCAAATATGCATGATGCTGAATTTTCTCTGAATTCTATGATAAAGAAAACCTGAAAATAATATACTTACTAATAGTGATGTATATGCTGTATATGCAAATGATGTATATATATACATCATTTTTATTTTAATATTTATAATTATATTAATTAGAAACATATTTGACATTATATCTTTAATAGTCTGAGAAAATTGTTGGGTTATCTCTTAAAAACTCTACATACGCTGAACTGTATTGACTCAAAGGTCATGACCTTTTGATGACCTCTGATCACTTTGAGGATCGCCGTGTCATTGCTCCGTCTGGTGACTAATTAAGTTTCAAGTTCTTTGAATTTTTTTTGCCAGTCACTGCAGAGTCAAGGTTGAACTTCACTAGGGTTGATAATGATTTTGGTCCCAATGCATAGAGTATAAACAGTGCTATAGACTATGTATAGTCTGTGGTCTACACCCATTTATAAATAGGGAGAGGGCAGCAGATAATAATCGCAGGCAATTGAGAGCAATTCGTCTGTGTGTCATTGTTTTGGGAGTGACTTGCTGTTGTTGTTAATGATGTTATTTCTCTTGGTTGAATTAAAATTATTTTTATGACAGTTGCTAAACTTTGTTATGATGTGGCAACTGCATTCAGTTGGATTCATGGTCTTCAATGTGCAGATACCTTCCCCCTCAGAAGATTATGGTCCCCATCCATTCATAGACTTGACTGTGTTTAGTTCAAGATCTATTCCATGGAAAACGTGGGGGAGACAGACAGACAGACAGTCAGTCAGTCAGAGAATTTGGTCAATAAGTAATAAGATAATTTGTGGCCAGATTTATGTGGGATTTACTGAGCAAACAGTATGATAATGATTGCCCTTCAGTATGTAGTTTTCTGTTATTATTCCAGCAACAATTGTGATTGCAAAATCTTAGAATATCATAGGGTGTGATGTCAAGCAAATGAATATGTTGAATGTTTTTCCCAGTGTGTATTACATATTGTTTTGTTGTTATTAATCCTAGGAAAGGGTTTCTGCCAAGGACTCTCCTGAAAGTTACATTAGTAGGCTTCATCTTTATTTGAATCCACAGTCTTCAAAGTCTACCAAGGTATCTTGCCTGTAATACAGTTGTTTTCAGTATACTAGGCAAATTGTATGTGTGATTTGTAATAAATGCTAATTGCTTCCTTGTTTATTAACTGGAACTACCAGTAGTTTCCTGTGTTGCATCAATGCACCATAGCTCGTTGTCTACTCTATATCATTGGCTATTTATTGTGTGTGTGGGTGTGTGTGAGTGGGCATAGTTTGTGGCCATTTGAGTTGATGTTGAGTCTGTTGCTGGCTTTCTGTGCTTGGTGTAGTGGTGGTGGTGATGATAATGATGGATAGGTGTGGTAAGTTAGTGTAAAGAGCCTCTAAACCAAAGGTAGTGTGCATGAAAGATGAACATACTCAAGACGTTCTAGAAGCTGTTTGAGAGTTTCGTCTTCTTGTGTGTAATTATTCCCTGTTTCAGTCTCTGCTAAGTTGCAGCAGCTGACTGGTTCAAGTGACGACAGGTGTTCTTGTGGAGTTCTGCCAGAAATTGCCTTTAATGTCCACATCACTGGGTTGTTGTTGCTGTTGCACGTGTAGAGGCTCTGGATGTAGAGGCTCTGGATGGGAGTTTTTGGATACCTGCAGAGAGGATTTGAGGGGAGAAGAGGTTGTAGAGAATGGGAGGGGGTCAATGGGTGGAAAGCTAGAAAACTATGAGGAAGATAAAATGGGAGGGAAATGGGAGACTGCAGATACTGGGAGATGTTGAAAATGGATGCAGAAAGAATGAATGTAATTTGGCATTAGACTATGCTATTAGATGCATTTAAACATGTACACCATGTTCAATCATAATCTTTTACAAGTAGGTAATCTTATGCCATCATAATTATGGAAGGTGATGGAATGACCCACTTAGTTTACAGGCATGATATTGCTAGATGTGTTTACTTTTTGCATTAGTATTTGTTTCTGCTGACCTTTGTATTGCTATATGTTTGTATCAGATGTTGGCGTCTGCCATTTCCAGCTGCTACTTGTCAGCGTTGGTTTTGAGCAGATGGCCTTGAGAATGAATTTGAGGCTGACACGCTCTGACCTAGTTTTTAATTTTGATATGAACATTATAGTGGAGAAATTTTGTTGAAATTTGTTTATTTTACTATTTCTAAAGCTGTTTTAATTGCTCTTTAACATTTGCTTTAAGTTATATTTGAAAATAATATTAGTAAGACTTGGTTTTATAGTTTATGTTTCATTTTTTCAAATTACATTTTTATTTTTTTTAATTGTCAGACTATTAAGTTTCTCTTGTTCTACCTTCATTAGAATAGTTGTTATCACTGTTGTCATTTTCTTGTATTTTCTTCTGAGTTATTAGTTATTTTGGTTTTCTGTATGTTATATTTTGATAATGTTCTTTAATACAGAATCTTAAAAACCTGTGTAATACGTCATCCACAAAAACGCTCAAAGAACTCGAAATCTCACTCAGAACGAACCACATTGAGTACGTACGACCTGCTCCATTTGACTCTTAGTGGAGTTCTTGTTGGTCTGTCTTTATTACTGCTTACGTTTCTCATCTGACGCTGACGTACAAGATGTAAGTTCTTTCTAGAGGCATGCGTTTGAAAATGCCGCTGCTGTTGTAGGTGGGTTCGTCACTTTCTGTGTGAGGAAAACAATGGCCTTGATGTTCTCGTTGACTATTTGTCACAAACTCAGGAACACATGAGGTTATGTATCTATGTCATCACAATTGTGTCATGTGCATCTTATTACCCGTTTGGAACTTTATCTCATCTTGGGCATTTTGTGAATCATCAAAGTTATTGAAATATAAGAAGAGACTCTGTCGCAGTTTTTGTGTTCTTCCGTTGAGTAATTGCAGAAGCATTTGAAGGTTGTTTGGCTTTTGTTTCCATTGTGTTTTACTTTTTAAAAAATGTGTTTTACTTTTCTTATGGTTAGATTTCACCCCGAAGAGACCGTCGACCAACCGCGTTCAGTCGTTGACCTTAACAGCAGCAGAGCGAGTGGCATGACGTCAATGCAGCAGAATCAGTCGATGGCATCTTGGTCTTTGGCGAGGAACTCTAAACGTTATGCCAGTCACCGACTTTCAACGTCAAAAGTCCGGTTTGGAGAAGCAACGGACGACGTTCACATCTGCATCATGTGTCTCAGGGCAATCATGAACCATCAGGCAGGGAATTCAGTACACTTATAAGTGTGAATGATGAGCACAGCTTCACGTGTGTCATTGTCTCTGCCTTCTCCTTCTTTGTTACTGTTGTACGGTAGTAGGTGTGATATTAAAACAGATGGTTTATGCAGTTATAGCAGAATTTGAAGGATTAGTTTGTTTATGAATGTATATTATTTTCATTTTCCAGAATGGTTTCAATTTGGTTTTCGGTCACAAACAGGCAATCAACTGCATTGCATTGTCACTCAATCACCAAAACTTCAGGTAATTGTTTCAGTTTTCAGTGAAACTTCTAAATATCAAGTTAATCACATGCTCAGTTTCTAGGAAGTTTTTGTCAGTTGTATGTATTAGAATTGCTTTTTGCTAATTGTCTTTTCCGTCTTTAGAACAAAGACGTTGGTACTTGAGCTTCTGGCTGCGGTGTGCTTGGTCAGTGGAGGTCATGAGATGATTGTGACTGCTTTTGATAATTTTAAAAAGGTGAGTTTTTTTGCTTCAGCAGTTGTTTGTTGAATGCTTTTCATTTATTGGAATTGACTGCTCTGTTGTTTTGAAGTTTTTGAACAGGATTAAGCTAATTAATTCACAATTAGCTTAATGGCAGAGTTTGAAAAGGTGGTTGAAAAAGTTGTGATCGAAAGGAAGCAGATGAAAAAAGAAAGCTTTTTCTGATCGATTGGTTTGCCAAACTGTATTATCATAACAGCTTTAAGCTTATTGCATTCGGCAGATGACTTATTCAGATTTTAAGAATGCTCTTTACTTCAAAGGTTGTGATGTTGTTTGGGCAACTTTTTATATTGGCACTTTTTGGTTGGCATTTTGTATTAATTAACAGATATTTTAAACTATGGTAAGTAATTTTTCAGTTCCTGTTGGTAAGGTACTTTCTTAAAGTGTTGAGGTTTGGAGACTGAAAGAAAGCTGATGCACAGTACTCTTTATTCTGTTTTGCTTCTCTATTTAATTCAGGTCTGTGGTGAAACTCACCGTTTTGAAACCTTGATGCATCATTTCGGAAATTTTGAAGAATTTCACATAGACTTCATGGTTAGGAATGCCAAAAATTGTGTGAATAAACGAATGCATGAATGAGTGACTGTAGACATGAATGATTGTGAGTTAATGAAAATGAATGCAGAGGAATGAAGTTATCTTTACGACAACAGAATGAATTATATCAGCGTTTGAAACTGAGATGAACGTACGATTATTTGTGTGATGGTTTCAATTATAGAATATTGAAAATCCTTGTGTAAAGTGTGTGCCATTTATTCTTTTGTCATTATTTTTCTAACTATATCGACTGCTTGGTTTCCCAGGTGGCATGTATGCAGTTCATCAACATAATCGTTCATTCGGTTCAGGAGATGAACTTCCGCGTTCATCTACAACACGAGTTCACACTGCTTGGTCTTGACAGAATTCTGGAGGTAAGCTTTTAGAATTTTTTATAAGTGTTTTATTACATTTAATCTGTTTCTTTGTGTCACCAGTCAGTTGGTTATTTGGTTTGTCGGGTACTAATGTGACCGTATCGGTTGGCAAAGAACAAGGTGGCGGTGGTGGTGGCTGTATGCTGTTGTTGTTGCCTGATAGCGACTGAAGGACACAGAGAGCGATCGTCTTCCGATCCAAGTGAACGCTTATCTTGACAACATGATTGACGTCCAGCTGTTGCTCGAAGATTCCGACACAAAGGCGGCCGCACTGTTGAAAGTAGACGAGCTCGGCAACCTGTTGTCTCACGTGAGTTGTTGCCGCGCTGTTGTCTCACGTGAGTTGTTGCCACGCTGTTGCTCCGACCTACGGCACCGTATTTGTCACTGGCTTTCCTGTATGATGTCTTTTTATTTTAGGTGACTATGAAGGTGTTTCAAAATGCATTTTTGATTTGCATTTGAGCTTTTCTTTTTGCTGTTTAGGCCAACGAAAGAATTCAAGAGCTCGACGAAGTGTATCTTGCCAAAACAGGTGCATTCTTTGTGATAATTTGCACCAAATAGAATAACAATTGAGCTTTGTCTTATTCCAAGTCTTGTTGGTCAATTGCCTGTTATGTTCTAAATTAATGAAGGATTTCTGTCGGACAACAAAGACTTTGGTGGGTGTTCTTAGGGTGTCATTTACATCAAATTCAGTCATTTATTGTCAAAGTCCTTCCATTTTGAGACAAAGCTAAGTAATCTTATTATTTTATTTATTAGTTTTTTTGTCCACTTAATTTTGTCTATTATTTTTATTATTATGTAAATTGAAGTTGTCTTTTGCAGAATTTTTCATTTCATGTGTTAAGACTTTAAAATAATTTATAATTCTGTGAAAATTTAGTTCAGCTGCAGGAGCAGTTGTCAAGAGCCAGTGAAGACCGAGATCGATTGAGTGTAAGTCTCCGATTCTTATCATTGCCTTTAATCGTTTGCTAGAATTTCACTTGAATATCTTTAACGCTGATGTAGTTTCCTGTGTTGATCTTGCTTTTGAAATTTTCCTGATAATTAATCAGCAAAGTGGAAATTCATTATTTTGTTTGGCTTTGTTGATAGAGTGACTCCATCTTGACTTCATGTGCTTCTGTATTTTCTGTTTAAATCGCAAAAAAGGCATTCAGTTGTTCATTGAATTTCAAATCTTCACATCATGTTTCATACGACGATTGTCGTTTTGACTCGGTAGACTGTGTGCTGTGCACTGTGCAGACACTAAGTGACCTCCAATGCTTCTCTCTGTTCTCTGTGTAGCAGGAAGGTCCAATTCAGAAAGGCCACTCCACATAGTGATTCTATCTAACCAAGATATTTTTGGCCTTGTAATTTCTAATGTACCTATTTTCGATATAATTGTTGAGATTTTCTCCTTACAGTTATTGTCATTTGTCACTATTCTTAGCATCAATTTCTATGATAGTTAAAAGAATTTCTGATTTATTACAATTTGGTTCAGGAACTGTGCGAGCAACTTAAAGCAGAAATGAAGGGACAGAAGTTTCCTCACAGTTAGTTTCACTTTCTCTCTGCAGTGGTGTCTGCATTAAGTACCATTTATGTAGCACAATAGCTGCATCAGTGATCTTGGTTGTGGCACTATATAAATTATGGGTTCAGTTTGACTGTTTGTTTTTTTAAAGGTTAAAGACAGAAGAGATAATATTTTGGCAGTTTCTATGTGGAATCATAATCCCCAGTTAGTGTAATGGTGCTTGATATGAAATGGTATATTCACTTGATGATTTTTAGGCAGATGACTGTTATAATAAGTTTCTGTGTTATTTGTTCCATAGACGTTCCGTCATCTCCATTAATCAATGGTCCTGCATCAATCAGTCTTCCACCAACTCCCCCAGGTTATTCAGTTCCGGCGCCACCACCTTTGCCTCCGTGTGCTCCACCTCCACCACCATTTCAAAATGCAGGTTTGGGTGCCTCTTTTGCACCTCCACCTCCTCCTATGTTACCTGGATTTCCTGGTGCTCCAGGTATGATGGATAAATGCTTTCTGTGAAATGACATATATTTTTTCAGCTTTGCAGATGAAAATTTTAACATTATTTTGTTGAATTTTCCATTTATTTACTCTGGTTGTTTCCTTTTCTTCTGGTTATGAGTTGTTTTATGCCTTTTAAAAACAGTTGTTTTTTTAGAATTTTGAGCTTTTGGCTTCATATCCTTTTATTAAAGAAAACATTCTGTTGCTGATTTTTAAAGCTCTGATCATTGAAACAAGGCTTAATTTGTCCAATTGTTATCCTGTATTTCAGTTGTCTCTATTAAGAAAAGCATTCAGCCAAAATATCGCCTTCCGATCTTGAACTGGATTGCAATGAAACCAAATGATGTCAAAGGAACGATGTTTTCAGAAATCGATGACGAGAAACTCTATGCTGTAATTTCCCATTTTAGTTTATTGTTTCATATCTGTGCAGGTTTCCTTTTTGTGTTCAATTTCAGTTTTGTACAGTCTAATGTTCCATTATTTTCAGATGACAGTATTTAATTTGTTGTTGGATGCTTTTAGGTAATTGATTTCAATCAGTTTGAAGAGTATTTTAAGATTGGAAACCTGTCATTTGATGAGACGTACGTTGACTCCGGTCGTAAGGCTGCTCCTAAAAAGGAAAAGCTGTCGCTGCTGGAGACGAATCGACTGAGGAATGTCGGTGAGTAAGATCCTCCGCAAATATTCAATGCACAGTCAAACTCAAATACTGTCACAGTATATTTCTCTTAACCAGTCTCTGTAGAAAATTTGATGAGCAACTTCTTAAAAGTGTGTCATTAGCTGCATTTAACTTTATTAGCATTTGTTGTGAGGTCAGTCAATGGCATTTCCATGTTGTGTACATTTGAGTTATATCTTGAGTTTTCTCTTTCTCTCCTTTCAGCCATAACTCGAAGAAAAATCGAGATGTCGGATGGTGAGATTGTGAAGGCAATAAACGGGTGCGTTCTTTTATCCATGTTCAAATCATTGGTCTTGTATGACAGCATTTCCAACTCCTTCTGTTATGATTTACAAGTATTGAGTTTTAATGAATTGTGAATATGAATAACCTACCTTTACATTTTTCTTGATTCATAAAATGATTTTGTTTTCAGTCTAGACCTAAAGCTGCTTTCGCTCGAATATGTTGAAATTCTCCTGCGAATTATTCCAAATGAACAAGAATTGAAGGCATTCAAGGAATATGAAAAAGAGAAGAAACCGCTCGATCAACTTGCTGATGAAGATCGGTTCATGATGAACGTATGTAGATTGGTTCAAGATGAACGTATGTGTTTTCATAATTTCTCTTGGATGTTTCTTGTTTGTTGTTTTGTTTTTGACTGTTTTGTTTGTTGTCACAGTTGATGAAAGTTGAGCGTCTTGGAGTGAAGCTGCAGATCATGAGTTTCATTGGGAATTTCTTTGACACCTGTCATCACCTGTCACCTGTGAGTATGATGTTTTGCATATTAAGGTGTTCTTTGTCCTGTCTAAAGACTTCACTTGATTTTTTTTTCCTTTAGGACCAAGCTCTTTTTGTTGACAAATGTATTTCAATTTGATTATGTTTTGTATTTATAGCATTTGATATTTTTGTTATTATTGTATTCTAAATTGACACGGCAGATGTGTTTTTTAGCAATTGCACGCTGTTTTCTCTGCTTCAAAATCAATCAGAGACTCAACCAAAGTTCGAAAGCTGTTTGAGGTAATTCAGAAGACCAACGGACGGACAGAAGGAGCGAAGATAAACAATTACTTTGGAAGCTTTGATTAACTAAAATTATTTTATTCTTTGATTTGAGAGCATTTGCCCATTAGGATGCTGTCGTAGCTAAGTAGCGTGAGTTCTCACTCTCCATTTTGTGCGATTGTCACTTGTT